>CM021109.1:46613988-46708122 GCA_007115665.2 Sequoiadendron giganteum
CCCAACAAACTATGGGTTCTTGGAAAAAATCTATCAAAGAATAATAGTAAGCAATAGCATAGACAAGGCAGTGAATAGATTGAAAAAATTCCTCGAAGAAATGTGGTCTCATGGTGATAGAATGGCATTCTATCACCATGAGACCACTTTTCTTAGAGCCATTTTTTCAAACAGCCTACTGCCTTTTCTATGCTACCACATTTTCCATTCATGTCTAACAAAGAATTTTATCAAACAATTCATTTCCTTGCTACTATGGATAAAATCCTAAAAAAGGCGCTTTCCAACAAACTATGGATGCTTGGAAAAAAATATCAAAGCATTATAGTAAGCAATAACATAGACAAGGCAATGCATAGTTTGAAAAAATGCCTTGAAGAAATGTGTTCTCATGGTGATGGAATGCCATTCCGTCACTCCATCACCATGAGACCACATTTCCTTGAGGAATTTTTCAAACAACTCACCGCCTTTTCTATGCTACCAAATTTTCCATACATGTCTACCAAAACATTTAATCAATATACTCACTTCCTTGCTGAGATGGCTAAAAACCTAAATTAGGGGCTTTCTAACAATTGCCTGGAAAAAATCTATCAAAGCACAATAGTAAGAAATAACATAGACAGTTGAAGGGACACTGTATCCCATGGTGATGGAATGGCATTCCATCACCATGAGACCACATTTCTTTGAGGTATTTTTTCAAACAACTCACTGCCTTTTATATGCTACCACATTTTCCATACATGTCTACCAAATAATTTTATCAAATTACTTGAACTTCCTTGCTGCTATGGCTAAAAGCCTAAAAAGGGTGCTTTCCAACAAACTATGGATGCTTGTAAAAAATCTGTCAAAGCATAATAGTAAGCAATAGCATAGACAAGGTAGTGAGTAGTTTGAAAAAATGTCTCAAATAAATGTGGTCTCATGGTGATGGAATGCCATTGCATCACCATGAGATCACATTTCTTGGTGGCATTTTTTCAAATAGATCACTTCCTTTTCTATGCTACCACATTTTCCATACATGTCTACCAAATAATTTTTTCAAACTACTCACTTCCTTGCTACTATAGCTAAAAGCCTAAAATAGGTGCTTTCCAACAAACTATGGATGCTTGGAAAAAATCTATCAAAGCATAATGTTAAGAAATATCATAATCATCCTCAATTTACCAACCCATGGAAAATTCCACCTTTTATTCCACTTGTTCATATCCCCACCCATCCCTCTTCATGTCATGATCACCCTCCATCTCATAACCAAGACCATACTATACCATCCACGCCATCCCAACATAGTACCATAGAGAAAACAATGAACTGTCTAAAAAAATGCCTCAAAGAAATATGGTCTCATGGTGATGGAATTCCATGACACATTTGTTTGTAATGGCATTACAACACCATGAGACCACATTTATTTGAGGCATTTTTTCAAATAGTTCACTGCCTTCTCTATGCTACCACATTTTTTGTACATGTCTACCAAAGCATTTTATCAAATGTTTCACCACCTTGCTGCTATGAATGAAAGCTTAAAATAGGCGCTTTCAAACAAGCTATGGATAGGGAAAAAAGTAAGCATGATATTCAAAAATATATAGTTTAATAAGTACTCAAAATTTTGTTCGTTATCTCATACATTATAAGCCATGACGTGCATCACTATTGTACTTTTCATGATTGAATAATTTGATTTTTTATTTTTAGATGTTGGAATTGGATACACCTCCAAAGGTTCATAGGGAAATGGATCTTGGCATTTCATTCTATAGACTCCTCGATGCCTCTCATAGAGGTATGTGGCAGATTACTAAATTTTAATTTGCATTCGTTGTTATAGTTGTTAGTTAGTGAAAAATCAAATCATTATTGATTCATAGTTTAATTTCTCTTTGGATGGTTTCTACAGGGCTCCAACATGCCACAACATGGGCATGTAAAAATTTACCTCAAGGAGAGTGATCATCTAGAGGTGGTAAGTGATCATTTTGTTAAATATATCATTTTTTATACTATAATTTTTATATATTAATGTATTTACTTGTTATTGTAACAAATAAGGCTTGATCGAGAACTAAAACTTAGGAGGACCAATAGGAGCACTCCTCGACCTTAGAGTAAATGAGTGATAGACTTATCGCCATCTAGTCGACCAACAAAGGGAAATAATTTGTTTCCAGAGCATGGGGAGCAATGACTTTTGATTTCAGAGCCCTTTGTTGTATGCCTATATGGCATTTTTGTACATATTTTTTATTGGATATATTTGACATTATATGCCTATATGGCATTCTCGTAAGCCTATATGGCTATTTTGTATATATTTTATATGAGTATATCGACATATATTGATGTATGCCTACATGGCTATTTGGTTAATACAAATTTTTTTTATCGATAATGTCCATATTTGCATTATAAATCCATGGTTCAATAGATATGAGTTACGTTTATTCAAGTGTATAATTTACAATTTACATGTATACTTTGTGACTTACGTGTATTTGAGTACCTGTTCTTCCCTTATTCACATGTATGCACTTATATTCTCATGTATACTTATTAATTGGTTAGCCCTAGCATTGATCATTATTTTCCTTCATGGTTTATCTTGAATATTTATTGATTGATGCTAAACAAATTTATTAGTTGATGATAAACAACTTCAATATTTCTAGGAATACTAGTAGAGTTACAAATTACAAAATTACATAAATTGAGAAGAAAAGATTAACTATAAATAAATGCATTGATTATTAACTTGATAATTGATTAAGAATGAGCATAATATATATATCAAGAGATGATCCTTCTAGAATGGCAACTGCCAACTAGAAAATAGACATGCAACTCCATGCAAGATTACACAAGTAAACAATCATTATCGTAAAAATATAACAACTAACAAACTTATCTAAAGGAATATTATAGGCAAAATATTCTACACTAACATTTTCATAATCAATGGCTTGTTTCCATGGTTGCTCACCAACTGTCAACCAATTTTTTTCAAGAAACCCCTTTGATATATTTCTATGTTGATCAAATCAATGGATATAAATCTAACCAAAGCATTCCCAATACTTTGAAAGCAATAATCCACCCAAAATTGCAATGTGAGATAAGGAAAATGAACCCACATAGGCATACCTAAATAAAAAATATTTCACCCTTCATAGCTTGGAGAAACCATTGCCAAACTTAGAAGATATTAAAGATCAAGAAGAAATGTGATCTATATAATATAGAATTAGTACCCACTTTGATGACTGCAAAATTGTCATTCATGGGCTTATCATGCTTTTTCAAATTTGGTAAGAAGGCTTATTTAAGATCCTTGAGCAATGTATTTCCTAAGGTCAATGAGGATAATTAAAAAATGCCTTGCCCTTGCTAGACTTGAGGATGATCATATGCTCTTGGTGTGGAAAACTCAGACTTCTCAACTATCGTGTGAATGTTTCTCTTTTCAATTGTTTTGCATGCCACCACAAGGGACCAAGTTGGTTGAACATAGCTTAGAGTGATTCAACGTGTTTGGGTGAAAAAGAGGACCATGCCTAGTGTAAAAATACCTATCCAAACACATTCGAATGTTTCATTTGGTCACATGAGTTACAGATTGAAAGTTGCACCACTTTGTAACTTTACACCGCTTGCATTTGACACTTTTTCAATCAATTGAAAAGTCATCACCATGGGAAAATGACTTTGAGATAACAAAAAATGAGAGAGGTTATTGTAGAGGAGCCCAACATGATCCTATAGTCTTAGATGGAGAGTTCGTAAGCATCGTGGTTTATGAGTAATATCCCATCAAAGATTGTAGCCATTTTGCACTTTGGACCCTTAAGGGATTGAGTTGGTTGAACGTAGCTTAAAGTGATTCGATGTGTTTGGGTGCAAAAGAGGACCATTCCTAGCATAAATTTACCCATCTAAATGTATTGGAACAATTCATTCAGTCACACGAGTTGCAGAATGAAAGTTGTACCACTTTGCAGCTTTACACTACTTGCATATGACACTTTTTCCATCAATTGAAAAGTTGTCACCATGGGAAAATGACTCTAAGATAACAAAAACCGAGAGAGGTTATTATACAAGGACCCAACATAATCCCGAAGGCTCAAACAAAATGTTTGTAAGCATCACGGTTTTTGAGTAATAGACCGTCAAAGATTGCAACCATTTTGCACTTTGGACCCTTAAGGGATCGTGTCGGTTGTACGTAGCTCAGAGTGATTCGACATGTTTGGGTGTGAAAAAGGACCATGCCTAGCGTAAACATACCTATATAAATATGCTGGAATAGTTCATTTGGTCACATGAGTTGCAAAATGAAAGTTGCACCACTTTGCAACTTTACCCTACTTGCATTTGACACTTTTTCCATCAAGTGAAAACTAGACACCAGGAGAAAACAAATCCAAGATAAAAAAAAACCAAGAGAGTTTATTATAGATGGGCCCAATGCAATCTCGTCGGCTTATATAGAAAGTTCTTAAGTGTTAGACTTTCCAAGTAATAGCTGGTCAAATATTGCATCCATTTTGCACTTTGGACTCTTAAAGGATCGAGTCGATTAAACATAGTTCAAAGTGATTCAACGTGTTTGGGTGAAAATGAGAACCATGCATAGTGTAAACATACACATACAAATTTTTTGGAACAATTCATTTGGTCACACGAGTTGCAGAACAAAATTTGCACCACTTTGCAACTTTACACTGCTTGCATTTGACACTTTTTCTATCAAGTAAAAATTGGACACCACAAGAAAATGACTTTGAGATTAAAAAACTGAGAGAGATTATTGTATAGGGGCCTAACGCAATCCTGTAGGCTCATACAGAGAGTTTTTAAGCATCATGGTTTTTGAGTAATAGGTCATCAAATATTGCTTCCCTTTTGCAATTTGGACCCTTAAGGGATCAAGTCGGTTGAACGTAGATCAAATTGATTCAACATGTTTGGTTGCAAAGACGACTATGCCTAGCATAAAAATACCTATCTAGACACATTGGAACAATTCATTTGGTCACATGAGTTCCAGAATGAAAGTTGCACCACTTTGCAACTTTACACTGCTTGCATTTGACATTTTTCCATCAAGTGAAAGTTGGACACCACTAAAAAAAACCTCCAAGATAACAAAAAAAAAGAGAGGTTATTGTAGAGGGGCCCAACATGATGTCATAGGCTCATATGAAGAGTTTTTAAGTGTCACGATTTCTGAGTAATAGGTTGTCAAAGATTGTTGCCCTTTTGTAATTTAGACCCTTAAGGGATCGAGTTGGTTGAACATAGGTCAAAGTGATTCGTTGTGTTTGGGTGCAAAACAAGACCATGCCTAACGTAAACGTACCCATCTGGATGCGTTGGAACAATTTTTTTGGTCACACGATTTGCAAAATGAAAGTTGCACCACTTTGCAACTTTACATTGCTTGCATTTGACACTTTTTTCATCAAGTGAAAATTGGACACCATGGGAAAATGACTCTGAGATAACAAAAGTTGAGATATTTTATTGTAGAGGGGCCCAACGTGATCTTGTAGGATTAGACAAAGAGTTTGTAAGCGTCACGGTTTTCGAGTAATAGACCGTCAAATATTGCTACCCTTTTGCAATTTGGACCCTTAAGGGATTAAGTCAGTTGAATGTAGCTCAAAGTGATTTGGTGTTTGGGTGCAAAAGAGGACCATACCTAGCATAAACATACCCAGTTGGATGCGTTGGAACAGTTCATTTGGTCACATAAGTTGTAGAACGAAATTTGCACCGCTTTGCAACTTTACATTACTTGCATTTGAAACTTTTTCCATCAAGTAAAAATTGGAAACCACAAGAAAATGACTCTGAGATAACAAAAACTGAGAGGGGTTATTGTAGAGGGGCCGACACAATCTCATAGGCTCAAACGTAGAGTTTGTAAGCATCACATTTTTTGAGTAACAAGCCATCAAATATTGTTGCTCTTTTGCAATTTGGACCCTAAAGGGATCAAGCCAATTGAACGTAGCTCAGAGTGATTCAGTGTGTTTGTGTCCAAAAGAGGACCATTCCTAGCGTAAACATAACCATTTGGATGTGTTGGAACAATCCATTTGGTCACATGAGTTGCAGAATGAAAGTTGCACTACTTTGCAAATTTATATTGCTTGTAATTGACACTTTTTTATCAAGTAAAATTTGGACACCACAAGAAAACAACTTCGAGATAACAAAAACTGAGAGAGGTTATTGTAGAGGTGCCCTACATGATCCCGATGCCTCAAACATAACACTCGTAATTGACATGATCTCTAGGTAATAGGTTGTCAAAGATTGCTGCCCTTTTACAATTTGGCATGTTAAGGGATTATGTTGCATGAATTACAAATGTTTGAGGAAAGCAATAAATTTTAAAATTTGATTAAATACCATTACAATGTTTATGTGAATAGATGGTATTCTATATAGATATTGATATATAATCATTAGGTTGATTTTTTTGAATAAATGAATTGTTTTATAATAAGTTAGTCAATTGGTGCTAGTTATAATAGGGAGAGAATAAAAGAAGAAGAAAAATGATTGTTAACCATCAATGGTTATTACACTCACTATATTAATAATATGATTTTTACAATAAAATGAGATTTATTTGGCAGTCCTAATTCTTATGTTTGTGTTATAGTTATCTAATATGCTTCATACACCATTCTAAAACCCAAGTGCTTGTACTTGTAGGCACAATGTTTTCTCAAAACCATCAGGTGGTAATACAAAATCATGAGAAAAAAATCAAACTATATGAATTCCAACATCCCACTTAAATCAAATATTGAATCAATGTGCTCCATTTTCATGCACACAAACTCAGCTTATAAGATTCTCTCATAATAACCAAAAATATGATTCAAGGATGCCTTAGGTACTCCATTCTTAGAGATATTTTACAATGTCACTCATACATTCGAGATGATCTTATAATTTCTACATCATATGTGCTCATCATGAGGTTAACTTCAAATGAATAACTTGAAATTCCCTCGCTAAGCTGCACACACACTTTTATAATGACTTAAAATTAGAATTGAGATTTGTCAAGATAATCAAAATAAGGATGTTTCATTTCTTTTTGGCTGAGATTCTCTTGGATGGCTCATAAATCAACATTTTATGTAAGGAGACAACAATCAATTTTTAGTAGTTTACTGACAAATAGGAAAAGTAAGAGAAGAAAAATAAAGATCATCCAAAATGTAAATGAAATGAAAATAGATGGAAGGCACTTATAGATAACAAATCCACACCATTTGGTTCTAAGGCAGGAACATCAAGGCTTAAATCTTGATGCTTCCATTAAGGATAGGCATGCTAGTCTCTCAACTTAGTCACTCTTGGTCATGCATCTTTATTGGGAGTTCCAGGATACCTATTGCACACAACAACCTCTCATGAATAGAATAACTTGAAATTCGAGATGCTCTTATAATATCTACATCATAGGTTCTCATGATGAGGTTAACTTCAAATGAATAACTTAAAATCCCCTCCCTCTCTACCCTAATCCCTTAAACCTATACCCTCAACCCTTAAAACCTTAAATACTCAACCCTAAACTCTCAACCCTCAAACCTCAAGCCTTACACCTTAAACCCTAAACCCTTAAACCCTCTACCCTCTACCCTCAACCAAATACCCTCTAACCCTAACCCTAATCCCTCAACCCTTAAACCCAAGTAAACTCTCTACCCTCATCCCTCAACCCTCAACCCTTAATCCCTTAATCCCTCAAACCTTAAACCCTCAACCCCCAACCCTCAATCCTCAACCCTTAAACACTAATCCCTCAACCCCTATACCCTCTACCCTATACATTGGACCCTCAACCCTAATCCCTCAACCCTATACCCTCAATCCTCTACCCTCAACCATCAACCCTTAAACCCTCTACCCTCTACCATATACATTGGACCCTTGATCCTAATCCCTCAACCCTATATCCGCAACCCTCTACCCTTAAACTTAAACCATCAATCCTCTACCCTTAAATCCTCTACCCTCTACCCTCTACCCTCTACCCTCTACCCCATACATTAAACCCTCAACCCTCAATTCTCAACCTAAGACCCTTAATCCATCAACCCTAACCCTAAAACCCTAAACAACTATACCCTCTACCCTATACGTTGGACCCTCAACCCTAATCATTCAACCATATACCCTCAAACATATACCCTAAACCCTCTACCCTCAACTCTTAACCCTCAACCCTAAACCCTTAAACCTTCTACCCTCTACCCTCTACCCTCAACCCTAATCCATCAACCCTATACCCTCAACCCAATAAAATAAACCATCAACCCTATAGGTACTCAACACTATTCCCTCAATTCTCAACCCTCTACTATGTACACTGGATTCTCAACCCTTAAACACTCAACCCTAAATCCTAAACCCTCAACCCTCAGCCCTTAAAACCTAAACCCTTAAACCCTCTACCCTCTACCCAATACCATCTACCCTCAATCCTAATCCCTCAACCCTAATACCCTTAAACCCAAGTAAAATCTACCCTAATCCCTCAACCCTCTCAACCCCCTTAAACCCTAATCCCTCAACCCCTATACCCTCTACCCTATGCATTGTACCCTCTACCCTAATACCTCAACCCCTATACCCTCTACCCTATACATTGTACCCTCTACCCTAATCCCTCAACCCTATACCCTATACCCTCTACCCTATACATTGTACCCTCAACCCTAATCCATCAACCCTATACCCTCAACCCTCTACCCTTAAACCCTCTACCCTCTACCCTATACCCTATACATTAAACCCTCAATTCTCAACCCTCAACCCTTAAACCATCAACCCCTATACCCTCTACCCTATACATTGGACCCTCAAACCTAATCCCTAACCCTCAAACTTAAACCCTCAACCCTCAACCCTTAAACCCTCTACCTTCTACCCTCTACCCCATACATTAAACCCTCAACCCTCAATTCTCAATCCTCAACCCTTAATCCCTCAACCCTAAACCTTAAACCCTAAACTCTCAACTCCTATACCCTCTACCCTATACGTTGGACCCTCATCCCTAATCCTTCAACCATATACCCTCAAACCTATATCCTAATCCCTCTACCCTCAACCACAAACCCTTAAACCCTAAACCCTTAAACCTTCTACCCTATACCCTCAACCCTAATCCTAATCCCTCAACCATATACCCTCAACCCTATACCCTAAAACATTAACCCTATAGGTCCTCAACACTATACCCTTAATTCTCAACTCTCTACCATATGCATTGGATCCTCAACCCTCATATATCTTTGTCACTCCCTCCTCTTCTCTTATTCTCTCTATCTCACTTCTCCCTTCATCTCACCCTCCCTCCCTCCATCCCTCTCTACCCTAATCCATCAACCCTATACCCTTATACACTCAAACCTAAACCATAAACCCTCATCCCTTAAACCCTAAACCCTTAAATCCTCTACCCTTTACCCTTAAACCCAAGTAAACTCTCTACCCTAATCCCTCAACCCTCAACCCTTAATCCCTCAACCCTTAAAACCTCAAACCTCTACCCTCTACCCTCTACCCTCTACCCTCAAACCTCAAACCTCAACCCTTAAACCCTAATACCTCAACCCCTATACCCTCTACCCTATACATTAGACCCTCAACCCTATACCCTCAACCCTCAACCCTCTACCTTAAACCCTCTACCCTCTATCCTCTACCCTCTACCCTATACATTAAACTCTCAACCCTCAATTCTCAACCCTCAACCCTCAACCCCTCAACCCCTCAACCCTTAAAACCTAAACCCTCAACCCATATACCCTCTACCCTATACATTGGACCCTCAACCATATACCCTCAAACCTCTACCCTCAACCTTAAACCCTCAACCTTCAACCCTTAAACCCTCTACCCTCTACCCTCTACCCTCTACCCTCTACCCGCTAACCCATACATTAAATCCTCAACCCTCAATTATCAAACCTCAAACCTAACCCTTAAACCGTTAACCCTCAACCCCTATACCTTCTACCCTATACATTGGACCCTCAACCCTAGTCCTTAAACCATATACCCTCAAACCTATACCCTAAACCCTCTATCCTCAACCCCTAACCCTCAACCTTATACCCTCTACCCTCAACCATAATCCCTTAACCCTATATCCTCAACCCAATACCCTAAACCATCAACCTTATAGGTTCTCAACCTTGTACCCTCAATTCTCAATCCTCTACCATATACATTGGATACTCAACCCTCATATATTTGTGTCCATCCCTCCTCTTCTATCCTTCTCTATATCTCTCTTCTCCCTCCATCCCTCCCTCCCTCCATCCCTCCCTCTCTACCCTAATCCCTCAACCCTATACCCTCAAACCTCAACTCTTAAACACTCAACTTTGAACCCTAAACCCTAAAACCTTAAACCCTCTACCCTCTACCCTCTACCCTCAACCCTCTACCCTCTACCCTCAAACCTAATCCATCAACCCTAATACCCTTAAACCTAAGTGAACTCGCTACCCTAATCCATCAACCCTCAACCATTAAACCCTCTACCCTCTACCCTCTACCCTCTACCCTCTACCCTCTACACTCTACCCTCTACCCTAATCCCTCAACCCCTATACCCTCTAACCCTCAACCTTAAACCCTGAACCCTAAACCCTTAAACCCTAAACCCTCTACCCTCTACCCTATACAGTAAAACCTCAACCCTCAATTCTCAACCCTAAACCCTTAATCCCTTAACCCTCAACCCTTAAACCCTCAACCCATGTACCCTCTACCCTATGTGTTGGACCCTTAACCATAATCCTTCAACCATATACCCTCAAACCTATACCCTAAACCCTCTACCCTAAATCCTTAACCCTCAACCCTAAACCCTTAAAGCTTCTACCCTCTACCCCCAACCCTAATCCCTCAACCCTATACCCTCAACCCAATATCCTAAACCATCAACCCTATAGGTCCTCAACCCTATACCCTTAATTCTCAACCCTTATATATCTTTTTCCCCCCCTCTTCTCTCCTCTCTATCTCACTTCTCCCTCAATCTCTCCCTCCCTCCATCCCTCCCTCTCTACCCTAATCCCTCAACCCTATACCCTCAACCCTTAAACCCTTAAACACTCAGCCCTAAATCCTAAACCCTCAACCCTTATCCCTTAATCCCTCTACCCTCTACCCTCGACTGAATACCCTCTACCCTCAATCCTAATCCCTCAACCCTTAAACCCTTAAACCCAAGTAAACTCTCTACCCTAATACCTCAACCCTCAACCCTTAATCACTCAACCCTTAATCCCTCAACCCTCAACCCTTAAACCCTAATCCCTCAACCCCTATACCCTCAACCCTATACTCTCAATCCTATATCCTCAACCTTAAATCCTCAACCCTTAAACCCTAAACCCTTGTACCCTCTACCCTATACACACTTATACATTTTTCCCCAATTTTCGATGAAAGTTCGTTGGAATTTCAACGACTATTCATCAAAAATATTTCGTCGAAAAATCAACGAAATTTGAAACGTCGATTTTTCGACCCAGGATCATCGACTGGGTCGGAAAATTGACATTTCAAATTTCGTTGATTTTTTGACAAAATTTTGACAACCTTTCATCGAAAATTGGGTCAAAATTTACCAGTGACATTAAACCCTCAACCCTCAATTCTCAACCCTCAACCCTCAACCCTTAATCCCTCAACCCTCAATATTTATACCCTCTACCCTATACATTGGACCCTCAACCTAATCCTTCAACCATATACCCTTAAACCTAAACCCTAAATCCTCTACCCACAACCCTCAACCCTAAACCCTTAAACCTTCTACTCTCTACCCTCAACTCTAATCCTTCAACCCTATACCCTTAACCCAATACCCTAATCCATCAACCATATAGGTCCTCCACCCGAATCCCTCAACCCTATACCCTCAACCCCTACCCCTTTCTCTCTATCTATACATCTCACATCTCTATCCCTCCCTCTCTTTGACCCTTTCTAATTGTCTCTATCTAGCCTCTCCCTCTTTCTACGTACCTCTCAATCAATCATTCCCTACCACTCTCTCTCACTCCCTCTATCTCCCTCCCAATGCCTCTCCATCACTCCCTCTCTCTCCCACTCCATATCTCTCCCTATGTCTTAGGTCTCTCCCTCCCACCCTCTATCTCTCTCTCAAGTCTCTCCCTCTAGCACCCTATCTAGGTAACTCTCTCTCTCTCTCTTCCCCCTCTCTCTATCTATCCCTCCCACCCTACCTAGATAAGTCCCTCTCACTCCACCTCCTTCTCTCTCTCTCTCCCTCTCTCTCAAGTCACTCTATCCCACACCCTCTCCCTTTCTCAAGTCTCTCACTCTCACACTCAATCTCTCTCACTCCTCTCTCCCACTCCCTCTCTCTCACACTCCATCTCACTACCTATCTCTCAAGCCTCTCCCTCTCACCCCCACACTCTCAAGTCTCTCCCTCGGCACCCTACCTACATCTCCCCCTCTCTCTCTCCCCCCCTCTCTCTCCCTCTACCCCTCCCACTCTACCTAGCTAAGTCCCTCTCACTCCAACCCCTTCTCTCCCACTCCCTCTCTCTTAGTCTCTCCCTTCCACCTCCTCTCCCTCTCTCAAGACTCTCTCTCACTACCTCTCTCTCTCTCATCTCTCCCTTCCACCCCCTCTCCCTCTCTCAAGACTCTCTCACTACCTCTCTCTCTCTTTTCTCTCCCTCCCTCTCTCCCTCCCACCCTACATAGAAAACTCTCTCTCTCTCTTAAAATTATCCCTCCCTCTAAAGACATATATAAATACATACATACATACATACATACAAGCATAATACATATATACATAAAATCCTACATACATACAATCATACATGTACATATTTACATACATACATACATACATACATACATACATATATAAATGCATACACATGCATTGATACATACATACATACATATAGGCATACATACAAGCATACATGTACATACAAACATATAAACATACATTAAATAGAGTATCATTTAACATAAATCAAGACATAACATGAGCATGTTATAACATGCTCACGTTATGTCTCACTAGACATGTCCCACACAAACACAAAAACCATGTCAAAACTAAGATATAGAGCAAGCGCATTATAACATGCTCACGTTATATCTTTCTTTGGGAATCCCCAAGCCTTGGGCTTGGTATTTGCCTTGGAATACCAACCCAAAGGCTTGGAGGGCCTTCCCAACGACCAAAGATGTGATTTTTTCAAATTCTATGATATTTTGCATAATCAAGTTTGTGCTCACTGTCAGGATTGCACGTGTTTCAACGTCGAACAAATTGAACACCTGGGTAATGTTAGGCTCTCTCTTAGCTATCCAATGATGTAATTTTTTTCACTTTCTGACAATGTTAAGCCTTTGATCTATAATTTCTTTTGTTTTTGTATCTCTTTTTTGGCAAAAAGCAGTGTTTGGTGTTTTTTTCATTATAAATTAATTGTTCATTAAACTTTCAAATAAATTACATTTTTAGAAACTAGACTCTATTCTACAAATATTAAAAAAATTCAATTAGTTTCCAGAATTTGTAGGGGTAGGACGACCAAAATTATATTTTTCAGGAAGTGCCCACTTTGAAAATTAGTAAAAAATCAGATATTCAATAAAAAATTATCAGAAAAATCATGCATCAACTACATACTATTAGCTAATTTCTTACTGAAGCTATTTTAAAAATACTAAAAAAAAATTTAACCATACTACATTCCCACAAAAGTTGCTATGTTATGTTTTGTCTGACAAAAACAACACCAATTTTTGTGGGTCCTTCTTTTGAACCCCTTAATCTCAACCATTTTCAAAATAAATTAGTAGTTTAGAAAGTAGACTTGGAGCACTACGATCCTTGTTTTTCCTGCATCTCAAAATTTTGAGTGTAACTATCCTCAATTTCACGTCCAAGGTCAGTATTTCTTGATTTCATAAAAAAGTGGCCACTTAAGCCCCCTTTTTGGCCCCCCATCTTTTTTCACTTACCCATTAGATAATAGAAGAGTTATTACACTTCTTGCATTTCTCCTTGATTTAAGATTAAATCTTGTACAATGATATTAGTGGTTAAATAGAGGGTTTATCTTATTAGTATTTGATTGTATAGTTTATAGCCAACTACTCTCTTATTTTGGGGCTTCTCTAAGTGACATGAATAAATATGTTATTTATTTTTTGTGTTATTATTTACGTTTTAATTTTAAGATTAAATAAAAAAAAAATAGAAATGTAATTATTACTTTAATTTGATTTACTTATGTAGTCCATAACTATCTACTTACTTTATAAATTTATTGTATTCATTTTACATCGAATTTTGTTTAATTACAAATTGAGTTTAAATATTTTTTTTGATAATTTAAATTGGCACTAAGGGGGGCAAACCCATAATACAAAATTGCTTAAACCTTACATAAGTTTATCCAATTTAAAAAAAAAGAGCTCAAAAGGCCAAAATTTCCTAGTATTTTTCCTTCACTATTCCTCCTTTGTAATCTCTTCCACCTCCAAATCCCCCACCCTTTGCATTGCTAAGAAGGCCAATACTGTTGATTTAGACAACCCTTGGTATGCTCCAATCAACCCCTCAAGTAGCTCAATGTAGCCAACCAAATACTAAAAATTCCCTTCCATGTCTTCCTCATCACTCTAGACTATAAACGGGATCCATGGACCATTATAATTTAGGGTGAGTTGTGGCCAAACCCCAATTGTAGGCCACAAACCCCAACCCACCACATCCTATTCTAAATATGTATCCATGTCCTCAATCTAACGTGACTTAACCAATCTTCTCATCAACCACTTTTCCATCTCCTTGCCTTCCCATACTTGTAAAAGCCATGCCATGAACATAGACATTATGTCATTGTTCAAACCATAGTGAAAGTTTGAAACTAGAAACCTAAAGCCCAAAATGTCTTTTATCATGTTTATTATTTATGACTTGCCAACGTTAAATACTTTCCACAAACTTTTTTTAATTATTTTCCCTCTTAATGGCATCTTCCTATCTTTGGAAACTAGACTAATCATGGTATCCATCATTTAGTTTCCATGATACTAAGTCTCTCAAGCTCTTAAAGCCTCTATGCTACCAACCTTGCTACCACATTTACTCCTCTTTGTCAGTGGTGTTAATATCTTCCATCGTTCCAATGTTATTCCTTCTAATCCTCGTGTGTGAGACTTCCAACCAATCCTCTCAAGTGCCCTCATCATGACTATCAATCATTTCAAGTGCAATTTTGGCTAGTTTGTCCACTTCCTCATTACCTTCTCAGTAAATATGTGTCAATTTAAAATCCTCCAACTGTCCAAGGCTCTCCCATATTTTGGGGATTTTTTTTTAAACCTTCCAATTCGATGTCTCTTTTTTACAAATTGTGTTGATAATTATTGGTGAGTCTCCTTCCAAATACAACCGTTTAAAACCCATCTTTCGACAAAAAATTGATCCCCAACCAAGCTACCTATATTTCTACTTCATTATTCGCCCCAACTGTCAATTTCTTCACTACTTATATAATTATCGTGCTCGTTTAATCTCTTAAAATGCATCCTACACCAGATGGGCCCAAATTTCCCCTAGAAGCACCATCAAAGTTGACCTTCACCCATCTATCATCTAGTGGTTGCCACTTCACACAAAAACAAGGATTGAAAGTAGGATTGTCCCTGCCCCTCCCAAAAATGGGAGAGTTTAAAGACTATTAAAATAATGCTAGATGCCTAGTTGAGTCCAACATTAATTATCCTTTCTTATTTGTTTGGAATATTATAATTTATTGTTCAATTTTTTATAGATTGATGAAGATTTATTGCTTCCTCTAGGGAATCTTAGAGAGAAAATAATCATGTGATTTTTTTTTCTTCTTGATGTCACACATAATAATGTTGATACCTTGTTATAATATCTTTATTTTTATACGGTGCCATGAAAGGGAGTTACATCATTGAACACTCTTTTGTTATCATTTATCTTGTCTTTAGTGGTGTGTCCTTATTTTGATTACATGTGAAAAAATATTGAGTGTACATAATTCACTAGGGTGAGTATTATAACCCTTAGTATCTAAGTGTTGTAAGAAGAAGAAAACAATCGATTGCATTGCATTTTTACCTATTTGTGTAAGTGTATAAGGGTGGACATGACAAGAAATCTTGAATGACACTCAATTGGAGAACCATGAAGCTCGTTGAGAATCTTATGTTTAAGAGTGGAGTTATTGCTTAGGTATAATCTCTTTTTATACCACAAAACATCTCTCTTCCAACAAAACTTATCTAAATTGTTGGGATCAAGTTGTAATTTTTGAATTAGATTTATTGTAGCAATATCATTCTATCAATCTTCTTTGGATTATTCCACCCCATCTTCTTACAATAATATTGCAATAACATACAATAATTTCTCATTCCTTATCATCCTTACTAGATAATTCATCTACCACAATATTCGTCTTCCCTTTATTATATATAGTCTCGAAGTCATATCCCAACATCTTAGTGACTCATTCTTATTGCTCTTTAGAAGATAATATTTGTTGAGGGCCACACTACCTGAAACCCACACAAACCACAACAATAGATACGAACACACAAGATGCAAGAAAAAAAAACTCACTTTCAATTATTTTTAGAAAATAAAATTACAAATTCAAAACTTACATGCTACAGTCTAATGGGATTGATTCATTACAACAAAACCAAATTTGAAAACAAAATATATTATTCAGAGCCACAATCTGCACTAATGGAGCCACCTTCTACAACCCCCACTTAAGGCAATGAGTTGTTTGAAAAAATTCCTTAAAGAAATGTGGTCTCATGGTGATGGAAATCACCATGAGATCCAATTTCTTTGAGGCATTTTTTCAAACATCTCACCACCTTTTCTATGCTACCACATTTTCCATACATGTCTACCAAAGAATTTTATCAAACAGTTTGTTTCTTTGCTGCTATGGCTAAAATCCTAAAAAATGTGCTTTCCAACAAACTATGGATGCTTGGAAAAAATATATCAAAGCATAATAGTAAGAAATAGCATAGACAAGGCAGTGAGTAGTTTGAAAAAATGCCTTGAAGAAATGCAGTCTCATGGTGATGGAATGCCATTCCATCATCGTGAGACCATATTTCTTCGAGGCATTTCTTCAAACAACTCACCACCTTTTCTATGCTACCACATTTTCCATACATGTGTACCAAATAATTTTATCAAACTACTCACTTGCTTGTTGCTATGGCTAAAATCCTAAAATATGCGCTTTCCAACAAACTATGGATGCTTGGAATTTTTTTATAAAAGCATAATAGTAAGCAATATCATAGTCAAAGAAGTGAGTAGTATGAAAAAATTCCTTGAATAAATATGGTCTCATGGTGATGGAACCATTCCATCACCATGAGACCACATTTCTCTGAGGTATTTTTTCGAACATCTCACTGCTTGAAGATTAAAAACCAACCCTTTAGCCAAAATTCCCCTCCAAATTATTTTCAAGGTCCTCATCCTCAATTTACCAATCCATGGAACCTTCCACCTTTTATTCCACTTTTTCATGTCCCCACCCCTCCCTCTTCATGTCATGATTTCCCTCCATCTCATAACCAAGACCATGCTATACAATCCACCCCATCCTAGCATAATACTATAGAGAAGGAAATGAATTGTTTGAAAAAATTCCTCAAAGAAATGTGGTCTTATGGTGATGGAATGCCATGAAACATTTGTTTGTAATGAATTCCATCACCATGAGACCCCTGGGTTCTTTGAGGCATTTTTTCAAACAGTTCACTACCCTGTCTATGCTACCACAATTATCATACATGTCTATGAAAGCATTTTATCAAACGGTTCACTACCTTGTTGCTATGGGTAAAAGCCTAAAAACAGGGGCTTTCAAACAAGCTATGGATAGGGAAAATAATAAGCATGATAGTCAAAAATTTATAATTTAATAAGTACTCAAAATTTTGTTCATTATCTCATACATTATAATCCATGACATGGATCACTATTGTAGTTTTCATGACTGAATAATTTGTTGTTTTATTTTTAGTTGTTGGAAGTGGATACACCTCCAAATGTTCATAGGGAAATGGAGCTCAGTGTTTCATCTTCTATAGAGTCCTCGATGGCTCTCATAGAGGAGGTATGAGGTAAATTACTAAATTTTAATTTACATTCATTGTTATATCTATTAGTTAGTGAAAAATAAAACCATTATTGATTTGTAGTTTAATTTATCTTTGGATGGTTTCTACTGGGCTTCAGCATGCCACAACATCGGCATGCAAATATTTCCCTCAAGGAGAGAGATCGTCTACTGGCAATGAGTGATTATTTTGTTAAATATATCATTTTTTATAATGTAATTTCTATATATTAATGTCTTTACTTCTTATTGTAACAAATAAAGCTTGACCAAGAACTAAACCCTAGGATGAGCACTAGGAGCACTCCTTGGCATCAGAATAAATTATTGACCAACCTATCGCCATCCGAACGACAAGTAAAGGGCAAGAATTTATTTCAAGAGGATGCAAAGAAATGACTTTTGATTCTAGAGCCCTTTGTTGTATGCATATATGGCACTTTTGTACATATTTTTTATTGGATATATTTGAAATTGTATGTTTATATGGCATTCTCGTAAGCCTATATGGCTATTTTGTATATATTTAATACTTATATCAACATATATTGGTGTATGCCTACATGGCTATTTGGTTAATACAAATCTTTTTTATCGATGGTGTCCATATTTGCATTATAAACCCATGGTTCAATAGATATGAGTTATGTGTATTCAAGTGTATACTTTACAACTTACATGTATACTTTTTGACTTATGTGTATTCCAATGTATATTTTGTGACTTACATGTTTTCATGTGTATACCTTGTATTCCTGCATATAGTTTTTATTAATTTGTGTATACTATGTATTCGTGTGTATAATTCAAGGCTTATGTGTTTTTGAGTACTTGTGCTTCCCTTATTGATATTTATGCTTGACTTATTCACGTGTATACTTATTAATTGGTTAACCCTAGCATTGATCATTGTTGTCCTTCATGGTTTGTCTTGAATATTTATTGATTGATGCTAAACAACTTTATTAGTTGATTCTAAACAACTTCAATATTTCTAGGAATATTAGTAGAGTTACAAATTAAAAAATTGCACAAATTAAAAAGAAAAGATTAACTGTAAATAAATGCATTGATTATTAACTTGATAATTGATTAAGAATGAGTACAATATATATCAAGAGATGAGACTTCTAGAATGGCAACTGTCAACTAAAAAATAGACAAAGCATTCCCAATAATTTGAAAGCAATAATCCACCCAAAATTGCAATGGGAGAGAAGTTTTATTTTAGATCTTTGAGAAATGTATTTCTTAATGCTCCCTTGTTCTTAGATATCTCAATTCAGTTTAATCCAAAGAGTTCCATGAAATGCTTTGTCTAAAAGCAAAAAACACGTTTTCAATTGGTATTCCATGAGATGTTTCATAAAAAGATTCCAGTATATTTAATCTTTTGATCATAACAACTCAATTAAGCAAAGGATACATAATCTTCACAACACTTGCAAAACATAATATTCATAGTAGATGATGAGTAGTTAAATTCTTGACACATTATCATACAAACATTTATCTTGAATAGTCCTTAAATATTTTCACAACATAATCCTCACAATACAGAATTAATTATTATGTTCTTGATCCATCACCATATAAACACGTCGAAAGATGTATATGTCAAATTTTTGCAATATTATTTCTTGTATAGGAAATGGACTTGGGAGAAAACTTTATAATTTATAATACAAATAAGAAATAGACTCAAGGGTGAAAAATTTATTTATCACACCAAATAATAAATGTACATGAGAGAATCACTTGTTTCTCTTAGACTCCAATTTTCAAGCATATCAAATCATTTCAAATGAAAATGAAAAAATGCTTCACAAACAAAGTTAATTCAGGAAAAATAAAATGCTTCCAAGTTCCACCATTGTACGCATTTACAATTGGTTGTATATTTTTGTAAGGGCGGGGAGGATAATTAAAAGACATCTTGTGCTTGCTAGACTTGAAAATGATCATATGCTTTTTGTGTGGAAAACTAAAACTTCTCATTTGTCATGTGAATGTTTCTCTTTTCAATTGTTTTGTGTGTCATCATAAGGGATCGAGTCAGTTGAACGTAGCTCAAAGTGATTTAGCGTGTTTTGGTGTGAAAGAGGACCATGCCTAGCATAAACGTACCTATTGATATGCATTGGAACAGTTCGTTTGGTCACACAAGTTGCAGAATGAAAGTTGCACCACTTTGCAACTTTACAGTGCTTGCATTTGACACTTTTTCCATCAAGTGAAAACTAGACACCACGGGAAAATGACTTCGAGATAAAAAAAAATGAGAGAGGTTATTGTAGAGGGGCCCAACACAATCTCATAAGCTTAGACAAAGAGTTCATGAGTGCCATGATTTATGAGTAATATCCCATCAAAGATTGCTGCCCTTTTACACTTTGGACCCTTAAGGCATCGATTCGGTTGAACGTAGCTTAGAGCGATTCAATGTGTTTGGGTGTTAAAGAGGACCATGCATAGCGTAAACCCACCCATCCAAATGAATTGGAATAGTTTATTTGGTCACATGAGTTGCAGAACAAAAGTTAAGCCACTTTGCAACTTTACACTGCTTCCATTTGACACTTTTTCCATCAAGTAAAAACTAGACACCACAAAAAAACAACTTCGAGATGAAAAGAAATGAGAGATTTTATTGTAGAGGGGCCTATCATGATCCCATAGGCTCATAAAAAGAGTTCGTAAGTGTCACATTTTCCAAGTAATATCTTGTCAAAGATTGCTTCCCTTTTATACTTTGGACCCTTAAGGAATCAAGTCGGTTGAACATAGCTTAGAGTGATTCAATGTGTTTGGGTGTGAAAGAGGACCATGCCTAGTGTAAACCCACCCATCTGGATGCATTGGAACAGTCCATGTGGTCACACAAGTTGTAGAACGAAAGTTACACCACTTTGCATTGCTTGCATTTGACACTTTTTCCATCAAGTGGAAACTGGACACCATGGGAAAAAGACTTTGAGATAACAAAAACTGAGAGAGGTTATTGTAGAGGGGCCCAACATGATCCCATAGGCTTAGATAGATAGTTCATAAGCACCATGATTTTTGAGTAATAGCTTGTCAAAGATTGCTTCCCTTTTGCACTTTGGACCTTAAGGGATCGATTCGGTTGAACATATCTCAGAGTGATTTGGAATGTTTGGGTGTGAAAGAGGACCATTATAGCATAAAACCACACATCTAGATGTGTTGGAACATTTCATTTGGTCACACGAGTTGCAGAAAATAATTTGCACCACTTTGCAACTTTACAGTGCTTGCATTTGACACTTTTTCCATCAAGTGAAAAATGGACACCACGAGAAAATGACTCCGAGATAACAAAAATAGAGATAGGTTATTGTAGAGGGGACCAATGTGATCCTGTAGGCTCATACAAAGAGTTCGTAAGTGTCACGGTCTCCAAGTAATAGCTCATCAAATATTTATGTTTTTTTGCACTTTGGAACCTTAAGGGATCGAGTCGATTGAACGTAGCTCAGAGCGATTCGACGTGTTTGGGTGAAAAAGAGGACCATGCATAGAATAAATGTATCCATCTAGACACGTTGGAATAGTTTTTTTGATCATACGATTTGTAGAATGAAATTTACACCTCTTTGCAACTTTACACTGCTTGCATTTAACACCACGGGAAAATGACTCTGAGATAACAAAAACCAAGAGAAATTATTGTAGAGGGGACCAACGTGATCTTTTAGGATTAGATGGAGAGTTCTTAAGTGTCATAGTTTCTAAGTAATAGCCCATCAAATATTATTGCCATTTTGCACTTTTGACCCTTAAGGGATTGAGTCGGTTGAACATAGCTCAAAGCGATTTGGCGTGTTTGGATAAAAAGAGGACCATTCCTAGCGTAAAAATACCCATACAAACATGTTGGAACAATTTTTTTGGTCACACGAGTTGCAAAACAAAATTTGCACCACTTTGCAACTTTACACTGCTTGCATTTGACACTTTTTTCCATCAAGTGAAAACTAGACACCATGGGAAAACAACTCTGAGATTAAAAAAAAAAGAAAAAATGAGAGAGGTTATTATAGAGGGTCCCAACGTGATTTCATAGGCTTAGACAAATATTTCATAAGCACCATGATTTCTGAGTAATAGCTCGTCAAAGATTGTTTCCCTTTTGCACTTTGGACCCTTAAGGGATCGAGTCGATTGAACATAGCTCAGAGTGATTCATCATGTTTGGGAGCCAAAAAGGACCATTCCTAGCGTAAAATTACCCATCTGGATGTGTTGGAATGGTCCTTTTGGTTACACGAGTTGCAGAACGAAAGTTGCACCACTTTGCAACTTTACATTGCTTGCAATTGACACTTTTTCCATCAAGTCAAAATTGGAAACCACGGAAAAATGACTTCGAGAGATAACAAAAACTAAGAGAGTTTATTGTAGAGGTTCTCTACCTAATCCCAATTCCTCAGATGGAATACCTATAGCTGACACGGTATCCGAGTAACAGTTCGTCAAAGATTTTTGCCCTTTTGCAATTTGGATTGTTAAGGGATTACGTTGCATGAATTACAAATGTTTGAGGGCAGCAATAAATTTCAAAATTTGAGTAAATCTCACTACAAGTGTTTATTTGAATAGATTGTATGCTATATTGATATTCATATATAATCATTAGGTTGATTCATTTTAATAAATGGTTTTTATAATAAGTTAGTCAATTGGTAGTAGTTATAATAGGGAGAGAATAAAAGAAGAAAAATAATGATTAGTAACTGTCAATGGTTATTACACTCACTATATTAATAATATGATGTGTACAATAAAATGAGATTTATTTGGCTATTCTAATTATTTTTTTTGTGCTACAATTGTCTAGTATGCTTCATACACCGTTCTAAAACCCAAGTGCTTGTACTTGTATGCACAATGTCTTAGGTACTCCATTCTCACGGATCTTTTACAATGTCACTCATACATTAAATATTATCTTATAATGTCTACATCATAGGTGCTCATGATGAGGTTAACTTCAAATTAATAACTTGAGATTCCCTCACTAAGCTTCACACGCTCTTTTATAATGGCTTCAAATAAGAATTGAGATTTCTCAAGATCATCAAAATCAGGATGTTGCATTGCTTTTTTGGTTGAGATTCTTTTGGATGGCTCATGAATCAAAAATTTTGCAAGGAGACACCAATCAAATTTTAGTAGTTTACTTACAAATAGGCAAAGTAAAAGAAGAAAAAGAAAGAGCATCCAAAATGGAAATGAAATTAAAATAGATGGAAGGCACTTATAGACAAAAAATCCACACCATTTGGTTCCAACTCGGGCACAACAAGGAAAAATCTTCATGCTTCCATTGAGGATAGGCATGCCAATCTCTCAAATTAGTCACTCCTGGTCATACATCTTCATTGGGAGTTCCAAGATACCTATTGCACAAAACACCTCTTATGAATAAAATAGCTTGGAATTCGAGATGCTCTTATAATGTCTACATCATAGGTGCTCATGATAAGGTTAAATTCAAATGAATAACTTGAAATTCCCTCGCCAAGCTTCACATGCACTTTTATAATGGCTTAAAATCATAATTGAGATTTGTCAAGATGATCAAAATAAGGATGTTGCATTTCTTTTTTGGCTGAGATTCTCTTGGATGGATTATAAATCAAAATTTTCTTCAAGGGCACACCAATATATTTTTAGTAGGTTACTTACAAATAGGCAAAGTAAAGAAGATGATATAAAAATTAGATGATAGCATTGGCATCATACAAATTAATGTGCATACAAGTATAAATTAATAAGAATCAATGTGCATACTTACAAATTAATCCAATGAGCCATCTGGGTCTGCTCTACTCTTTATTGTGTCAAGTATTGCCTCGTGGTTAGACTCACAAACCCTCCACAAGGTTGTGTTCAAAGGTCTACCCCCATATTTGGTCAAATGAATGTGTTACCTAATTTTTCTAATAGCTCAATCAGGTAGAGCTTTTGTGATTTTCAAATGAAGAGTAAGGTACATTTTTATTTTTGCTACATTACATTATGTGCATAAACAAAATCAAAAGATTACATTACTAGATTGCATGTATGCAGATGCATATAATATAGGAAAAATTGCATAATATTTTCAAGAAAAGTAATATTTATTGATAATGTAAATGTATAAGGTCTCACACAAGCTGTGAGACTAACTCTTTTAGTGCAAATGAAAGAAAATATTATACATTTATAGATACAAGGAAAAATAAATGCACAAATAAGGGTGACCCATCATTGCCTGAATGACAAGTCTTGGTCCAGTTGTCTTGCATCATTTTCAATCTTATGCTTGTCCTATATCTAGTTGCTAGTCCTAGTTGCCTGCATCTAAGAGGAGTGTTGTCAGAGCAATGAGGGATCACTAATCAATATATGCACATACCTCTATAAACATACAATTTGATCTTCATGTGCACTAAAACAACTAGCATGAAAAAGATGTCCAAGAAAGCAACGGGATTATCAAACACATCTATCATAAGCACATATTTTTCTAACATGTTTTCTTATTGTGCAGGTATAGGTAAAATTATGTTGCTATTTTGTTTCATTCGATTATAGCATGTGGGGTAAAATGTGGCTCCCATAAGGGTTGAGCACAACTTGTTTCCCTCTGCTTTCATTGGATGGGAATAGTTACATGTTATATCACCAATGTAATTCTTGTAAACAAGTTTTATTTACCATGGTGATATTGATTAGATTAGATACCTTATTAATTAGAGTTTTCTTATGTTAATAAGGTCAATCCTAATCAATAGGAACATAGTACAAAGTTGGCCTACAAGCTTTCCATGATGTTTGTAGTTTGAAATTCACAAGTACAAAGAGATCATGTTTAAAGAGCTATCAAGAGCTTACTTGAGTCACATGGAGCATAATGAATGAGGGACACTCAAGAGAAGTTTCCAAAAGATAAGTATAATCTTTGAGGATATTCATATCAATTGGTGATAGTGATATTATTTTTAGAATAAAAGATATTAAAGTTACAATCCATAGGGATGGAAAACATCAGTCAATGTAAATGAGAATAATCATAGCCTTATAACTGTGATCAAGACCTAAGACAGGGTTTTTAGTGTGGCATCAATGATAAAGGGTAGTGACTTCAATGTAGAAGACAATCACCATGAAAGTGTCAAAGGGAAGTCAATGGGAGCAATAATCATGGAGTGAAATGACAGTCCTTATATTTCTATTCACAAGAAGACCTTAAATATGGTATGAACATAGGACAATCCTTACCAAAGAAAGGGCTAGTTGATGACTGTGCAAGGTAGTCCTTTATGAGATACAATACAGTCATATGAATAAGTGGCAATGGTGTCAAGGAATGGAAAGTATGTGAAGAGTCTTTGAATTATGCTTGTACTGTGCAATGCCATTGAATCAGTTTTTGGAAAACCATTCTTTCTTCACAAGGCCACATTTTTCTTTTAAGCAGTTGACTGAGATCTCATTCATTTTTCTAATCTTGTGCAATCTTATCATAGTGACAATGTTATGACATAATAACTGAGCAAGAGAAAATCTTGCTGACTTCACCACATGTTGAGGAATGCTAGAGAAAGAAAATGGTTTCAATTGTTGACACAAATTTTGAGCATCTTGTGAGTGGAGGAATTTTGGTTATACATGTATCACTTGATGAGGTTTAAAAGCTTGAGAATTGCCAAGAGATTATGTAAGTTTCTCCCAACGGGGAAATTGTTTTAAAGATCTCCCCTAAAACCTCATTTGTAGAAAGTGTCATTTAAGAAAACAAATGGTAAAGTTCAAGGATATGCACAACAATAGAATTAAAGGGACACTACCACAATGTAGACAACCCTAGGTAGCTAGGATAGAATGTAGTGACAATACTATCAAGATAGTGGTAGCCTCTATCAATAGAAAGCAATGAAGTCACATGTTTGTTTTGAAAATAAATGCATATCATAGAGGTCGATGATGGAAGCACACTTTTCAAGCCCAAAATGTAAAAAGGAAGAGCAGAAATGGAGCTAGGGTTTCAAAGCAATTCTTAATATCCTGTTGTTTTGAAACAACCTATAGAACCAAAGTGAATACTTTTCAAACCCATAATATAAAAATGAAATCTCAAGCTACAGTTTCTTGGAGCAGAGCATAGTGAAACCCTTGAAATGGCTACATGTAGTGAAGCCTTAGGGTTTGTTTCCTTTTGAATAAGATGCAGAATGGAGCCTTGTCCTAGGGTTTCATTTCCAAACCTTTGAATCCTTGTAGAAAGAACATACAAGCAACCACAAACATAGAGGAAAACTTGAAGCAGGTAAAATGTCATGTCGGCCATAAGACCAGAGAATTTATAGTAAAAAGAAAGCTATGTAGGGGCCAAATTCAGGTTTAAGTTTTGTCTCCATTCTTTTTCAAATGAAGATTCAAAAACCTTCCAATCAAATTGATGTGCGGAGAGAAAATCAAAACATTTTTAGCTTTTTTTGAACAAGAATGTAGAAAAAATAATTTTTCTTTCACAGAATCAAAAAAATCATAGCACTTTATGCAAAGAAAAGGCCATACCATGCGCAAATCCTACAGAGAAAAAATCCATAGTTTCCATGAAGGCTCATACTATGGTGGAGCCCTTGTCACAGTTTCTAGAGATTCCAAAAAAGTAAAAATGAAGTGAATGAAATGTTTGGCCGAGTTTTTGTCTTTAGGGTTTTCCAAAAACCTAAATGGCCAGCCTCCCATAGGTATTTTATGCCTTGTTTTAAATTTTTACCCATCGAATTAATACCTCACATTGATTCATGCTTAGTAACTAATGGATCCCCTTTAAGAATTTTATGTTTTACAAAGTCTTGTTTTTAAAAGCATAGGCTCGAAGTCAAATTTTCTCCTTTTTGCATAATTTTGTAACTTTTGAAATGTAAAAAATAAAATGAAGTGATAATTTATAAATCACTTGAATAATGTTATTTAATTGCAAAGGATAAGAGCATGTGTTAAGATATTGATTCAAAAGGAGGACGTTGAGGATTGATGAGTCATGCAAGCATATAGGGAGGTTGAATGAAGTTAGCCAACATAAGGAGGGAATATAGGGGGCTTTAACTCACTTTTCTAGAGATTTGGAGAGTATTTTGGCCCATTTTAATTTTCCTTTATGATTGAATTGGTCAAGTTTGACCTTTTCTGCACTTTGCAACTCATTTGGAGGAAATCTAGTTGTTGGATTTCAAGCTTTTTGGAGGTATCCAACCCAAGGAAGCTTCGAGCTCCTTCTTTGATGCAACTATTTTAGAAGTTGATGGATATAGTTTCATTTTGGACTCATTTTGTGGGAGAGTTCTTATTATGCAATTTTTGGAGATAGTGATTGTTTGCAGTCCTTACATAGATTTGAACATGCTTTGTAACTCTTTTGGGATATGAAATACAGAAAAGACCTTGGGTATCATTATGAAATTTTTACCTTCTTATTCTTGCAGTGTTGTGTATTATCAAGTGATTGATCAAGTTACTTGGGAGGTATTTATTTCCTTGTGACTTTGTCTCATGTTTTATACATTTTCTGCAAAATTATGTTCATGCAGGTTACAAACTGTGTCTTAAATATGCATGTGGTTTTCTAATTGTGAAGTTATATTTCTTTTAAAAGGTTAATGCATTGAGGCCTCTTTGTGAAATATTTATGCAAAGGCATGCAAAGATAAGTTGTGCAAAATTTAGTTTATATCATTTGTAATCAAGTGTATGCAAATCTGATTTTTCATAGTCCTTGTCAGTTTGGTGTATCACCCTTTGTTTCTTTTTTCCAGTCTTCATTTTTAGCATTTTTTCCCCTTTTCCTCTCAATTAAGTAGTTTTTAGGTGATAATCAGCTAGGAACCAACCTTATCTGGAGATTCACTCCAAGTTTTAGGTGATCCACAACTTAGGAGTGTTTGCATGTTCGTCTAAAGTGCTAAGTTATACAACTTAGCTAGGGTGCAACTTTAGTAGATAACAGTTTTGGCACGCTCGATGGGACAACAAATTGGTTTTCAATTATTTTATCTGTTAATTTACTGTTGTTTGGTATGTATAGTAGTTTTTTTATACCTTTTGAGGTGTTCAAATACACACCTGGTGACTCTGGAGAGATTATCTATTGGTTTCAAAAATTCAAGTGTTGATTTGTTTCAAGTTTTTCAACAAGAAAATATGCTTTATTCTGATTTTCCAGTATTTGAATGAGTAAACATGTTTAGGTTTCATGGGGATATGTCTTACCATTCACCTTTTCAAGAAAGTGTTGTGCCTACATCATCTTATCAGTCATATCCAAACAATTTCAATGTTGGTTTTAGTCCAAGCAACTTACCAACAACAGATAACCAAAATGTTGAACATGATTACCACCCACCCATCCCAGCTTCATCATTGTACCAGCCAATATATGATCAAAATCAACTCTAGGAAGAGGTTTTTGATGCCAACCAACATGATTTTTCACATAGTCAACCTCAAGAGAACCCTTACTAGAATGTATCGAATCTGATCCAAAAGCTTGATCGTGTGTTGTGGGCTTTGAGACAAAAGCTTGAACATATGGAGATTAGTGATGTTAATAATGCGTTCTCACACATTTATTGGATGTTGGTTGACATCAAGAAGTAGAAAAATATTATCTCGCAACAACAAGATTTTGTTTATCAATCCTTTGTTTATGATCAAGAGTGGGTGACAAAAAGGATACAGTTTGAAGAAAGTCTTGAAAGATAAATAGTTGCTAAAGAGGAGAAAATGAATTTTTTATCTTCTCAAGTGCAAAGTAATCAAGCTTACTCAGATTATCAATGCCAACAAAGGTATGAAACCCAGGTAGCTCCTTCCATTCCTAGTTTCAGCTCAACTCTTCTTGTAATGTTGAATCATCTTGTGAATGAAGAGTTTTCCAAGTACAAGTTCCCCAATTTCAAACAAGAGAAAAATTTTGAGCCCTTTAGTCAGCTTACCAATGATCCTTCTACCCTTAAGATTCCAAGTTGGAAAGGGCCATCTGCTCTACCCTGTGAGGTTCTAGCATTTTCCATACTAGAGGAGGAGGAGGCTACAAATATAAATTTAGTTCATTTAGTTATGGAGCAATATAGGTTAGAACATAAGAGGATTGAACAAGAAAATTATTTTCCAAATGAATCCTTGAATGTTCTAACCAATCAGCTTCCTTGTTTGGTAAAGGGTGATGAAACTACTTTAATGGTTTAGCCAGGACAACAAGATGAATAGGTTAGAGAGGTTGATCAACATGAGCTTTCTATGGTTTTGACTAATGAGTTACCTTCATTCATTCAACACGATGAAGGTGGTGTGATTATGATTACCCCAACTATAGTATTAGAACAACCAAAAGATATCAAAAAGTATGGTGAGTTGTTGATTGATGATCATCAACAAGGAAATCAAGCCTTAGACCATGAAGAAGAGCATAAAACTGAACCTGACACTATTTTCAGAGGTATAAGCTTTGGCATCTTCGAGCATGTTATGCATGAAAAGGAAAATTTTGAGCTTTATGAAGAGGTATGCACAAAAATTAATGAGCAATTTTGTTTAATGTTGGTTGACAAGGAATCAAACTAGGTTGAAGCAGTTGACAATCATGTTGAACTAGAACAACAGGTTCATGAGCTTAAACAAGTGTTGAAGCAACAAGAGGAATATGGTCCTCATAGAGAGGATTTCATTCTCTCGTTTCAAGAAATTTCTCACGAACCTAATTTACAAGGTCTTAACTGGTCAGAGGAGCTTCCTTTCTATTGTACAACAGAGCTTGAAGTTGGTTTATCAAATGAAATTTTGTTTCAAGAGGCTTCTTCATTGTTTGAAATTTTTCCTTCCTTTATTGAGGAGGATGAGCCTGAGTTGGAGTGTACTTCCTTGGATGATAATGATGAATTTGAACTTAAGTCAGCTATCCCTAAGAGCCTTCCAAGAGTTGATAGCTTTGATGAGCTATTAGCTACCTTAGTGGAAGAGGATTGTTCATTGACCATGGAGGAGGAATCAACATGGAAACTTATTATGCAAGGTGGAGATAATGTTGTTTTTTTTTAGCATTCAAATTATTTTCTCTCTAGTCCAAAATTAGGCACGAAGCAAGACAACCATGAGAAACAGGAAGAAAGAGAAGCAACCAACAATGGCAGCTGAAGTTTGTTCAATCTAGGGGTTGTCCAATTAGATATTTAGCCAGTTTGGAGGCCACTAAAGTACCCAAGGTCATGCTTGCACCCAAGTATGAGGATGCAATTGAAGAAGAAGCTGATTTTGGAGTTGCAATTGAAAGTGATCAAATTCAAATCACTTGTCTAGTCTAGGACAACAATAGGCATGATCAAAATCAAGGTGTAAGTGAGTTTATTCACATCTTTCATGAAACATTGCAACAGTCTTGAAAACCTACATGTGTTTCATGTTCTTTCAGCAATACATAATCACGTAATGCATCAGTTGTTGATTACAAAGAGGTGTTACTTTGCAAAGCTAGTTAGTGGTTTCATTTGACGAACTTCTTTGTTGGTTAGAGTAGGTTAGAATAAGTTTTAGTTAGATGCAAGTTTTTAATTCCCTAAGTGTTGTTCAACCCAATTAGGTAGTTTTTCTTCCAAGGTTTTGGTGTTGAATAAGTTTCCAAGGTGTCATACACTAATCTGGTGAGTTACAGAGGGTACAAGCCTTTAAAAAAATAAAATTTGACAAGTTTCTGAGTGACTTTGTGCCCAAGAATAGGCTTAGGTAACTTGTCAAGATGTTTAGTAGGAAAACATAAAGCAGATGTCACCAAAAATGTTACCTAATTTTGCTAATAGCTCAATCAAGTAGAGCTTTTGTGATTTTCAAATGAAGAGTAAGGTACATTTTTATTTTTGCTACATTACATTATGTGCATAAACAAAATCAGAAAATTACATTACTAGATTGCATTTATGTAGATGCATATAATATAGGAAAGATTGCATAATATTTTCAAGAAAATTAATATTGAGCCCAATGGTTGAGCCCAACTTGCTGCCCTCTTCTTTCATTAGAGGGGAATAGTTACATGTTATATCACCAATGCAATCCTTGTAAATAATCTTTATTTACCATGGTGATATTGATTAGAATAGATACCTTATTAATTAGAGTTTTCTTCTGTTAATAAGGTCAATCCTAATAAATAGCAACATAGTACAAAGTTGGCCAACAAGTTTTCCATTATGTTTGTAGTTTGAAATTCACAGGTACAAAGAGATCATGTTTGAAGAGCTATCAGAAGCTTACTTGAGTCACATGGAGCATAATGAATGAGGGAAAGTCAAGAGAATTTTCCAAAAGATAAGTATAATCTTCGAGGATAGTCATAGCAATTGGTGATAGTGATATGATTTTTAGAACAAAAGAGATTAAAGTTACAGTCCATAGGGATGGAAAACATCAGTCAATGCAAATGAGAATAGACATAGCCTTATAACTGTGATCAAGACCTAAGATAGGGTTTTTAGTGTGGCAACAATGATAAAGGGTAGTGACTTCAATGTAGAAGACAACCACCATGACAGTGTCAAAGGGTAGTCAATGGGAGAAATAGTCATGGAGTGAACTGAAATTCCTTATATTTATATTCACAAGAAAACCTTAAATATGTTCTGAACATAGGACAATCCTTACCAAAGAAAGGACTAATCAATGATTGTGCATGGCAGTCCTTTATGCGATACAATACAGTCATATGAATAAGTTAAAATGGTGTCAAGGAATGGAAAGTATGTGTAGAGTCTTTGAATTATGCATGTACTGTGTAATTGAATTGAATCATTTTTTGGAAAACCATTCTTTCTTCATAGGGCCACATTTTTCTTTTGAGCAGTTGAATGAGATCTCATTCATGTTCTAATCTTGCGCTTTCTTATCATAGTGACAGTGCTATGACACAATAATAGAGCAAGATAAAAGCTTGTTGACTTCACCACATGTTGAGGAATGCTAGAGAAAGAAAATGATTTCAATTGTTGAAAAAAAATTGAGCAGCCTATGAGTGGAGAAATTTTGGTTATACATGTATCACTTGATGAGGTTTAAAAGCCTGGGAATTTCTAAGAGATTATGTAAGTTTCTCCCAATGGGGAAATTGTTTGAAAGATCTCTCCTAAAAACTCATTTGTAGAAAGTGTCATTCAAGCAAAAAAATGGTAAAGTTCAAGGATGTGCACAACAAGAGAATAAAATGGATAGTGCCATAGTGTAGACAACCCTGGGTAGCTAGGATAGAATGCAGTGACAGTACTATCAAGATAGTGGTAGCCTCTATCAAGAGAAAGCAATGAAGTCAGAAGTTTGTTTTGAAAATAAATACATATCATAGAGGCTGATGATGGAAGCACACTTTTCAAGCCCAAAATGTAAAAAGGAAGAGTAGAAATGGAGCTAGGGTTTCGAAGCAATTCTTGATATCTTTTTATTTTGAAACAACCTACAGAACCAGAGTGAATACTTTTGAAACCCATAATATAAAAATGAAATCTCAAGCTACGGTTTCCTGAAGTAGAGCATGGTGAAACCCTTGAAATGGCTAGATGTAGTGAAGCCTTAGGATTTGTTTCCTTTTGAATAAGATGAAAAATGGAGCCTCGACCTAGGGTTTCATTTCCAAACATTTGAATCTTTGTAGAAAGAACATGCAAGCAACCACGAACATAGAGGAAAACTTGAAGCAGGTAAAATGTCATGTCATCCATAAGACCAGAGAATTTACGGTAAAAAGAAAGTTATGCAAGGGCCGAATTCAGGTTTAAGTTTTGTCTCCATTATTTTTCAGAGGGAGATTCAAAAAACTTCTATTCAAAGGGACGTGCAATGAGAAAATCAAAACATTTTTAGCTTTTTCTGAACAAGAAAGTAAAAAAAAAAAAAAAAATTCACAAAATCATGAAAATCATATCACCTTATGCAAAGAAAAGGCCATACCATGTGAAAATCCTATAGATGAAAACTCCATAGTCTCCATGAAGTCTCATACTATGGTGGTGCCCTTGTCACAGTTTCCAAAGATGCCAAAAAAGTAAAAATGCAATGAATGAAGTGTTTGGCCGAGTTTTTGTCTTTAGGGTTTTTCAAAAGCCTAAATGGTTGACCTCCCATAGGTATTTTTTTCCTTGCTTTTAAATTTGTACCCATCAAATTAATACCTCGCATTGAATCATGCTTAGTAACTAAGGGAGACCCTTTAAGACTTTTATGTTTTACAAAGTCTTGTTTTCAAAAACATAGGCTCGAAGTCAAATTTTCTCCTTTTTGCATAATTTTGTAACTTTTGAAATGTAAAAAAACATTATGGATAATTTATAAATCACTTGAATAATGATATTTAATTGCAAAGGATAAGAGCATGTGTTAAAATATTGAGTCAAAAGGATGACGTTGAGGATTGATGAGTCATGCAAGCATATAGGGAGGTTGAAAGAAGTTAGCCAACATAAGGAATATAGGGGGTTTGTACTCACTTTCTTGGAGAGTTGGAAAGTATTTTGGCCCATTTTAATGTGCCTTTATGATTGACTCGGTCAAGTTTGACCTTTTCTGCACTTTGCAACTCATTTGGAGGAAATCTAGTTGCTAGATTTTAGGCGTTTTGGAGGCATCTGACCCAAGGAAGCTTCTAGATCCTTATTTGATGCAACCGTTTTAGAATTTGATGGATATAGTTTTATTTTAGACTCATTTTGTGGGAGAGTTCTTATTATGTAATTTTTGGAGTTAGTGATTGTTTGCAGTCCTTACATAGATTTGAACATGCTTTGTAACTCTTTTGGGATATGAAATACAAAAAATACCTTGGGTATATTTGATTATGAATTTTTTACCTTATTATTCTTGCAATGTTGTGTATTATCAAGTGATTGATCAAGTTACTTGGGAGGTATTTATTTCCTTGTGACTTTGTCTCATGTTTTGTACCTTTTCTACAAAAGTATGTTCATGCAGGTTGCAAACTATGTCTTAAAGATGCATGTGGCTTTCTAATTGTGAAGTTATTTTCCTTTTAAAAGTTTAATGCATTGAGGCCTCTTTGTGAAATATTTATGCAAAGGAATGCAGACATAAGTTGTGCAAAATTTATTTTCTATCATTTTTAACCAAGTGTATGCAAATCTGAGTTTTCATAGTCCTTGTCAGTTTGGTGTATCACCCGTTGTTTCTTTTCTCTAGACTTCATTTTAAGCATTCTTTTTCCATTTTCCTCTGTAATTTAGTAGGTTTTAGGGGATAACCAGCTAGGAACCAACCTTATCTGGAGATTCACTCCAAGTTTTAGGTGACTCACAACCTAGGAGTGTTTCCATGTTCCTCTAAAGTGCTAAGTTATGCAACTTAGCTAGGGTGCAACTTTAGTAGATAACAAAACATTGGATGCCACAACAAGTTTTGAGTAATGAAGCATCTTTCGATGCATGTCAAAGTCCTGAAACAACCAATATTTAACACTCATATGTGGGTACCTTCTAAGCCACATTTCAGTAACAACATCTAAGCCTGTAAGGTATTCAATGTTTTCTCCATCTATAACTAGGGCCTCCAATTTATTTTTGGCCTCAACACAACGACACAAGTAATATTTTGTTCGCTCTTCATTGTCTTCATCTAAAATAATTGCATAAACATGCCCTACATTGATATGTGGAGTAAATCTCTTGAAATTAGTCAACATTACAAATACACTACAAAGTAAGATAACAATAGGAATTTTAAAAACTAAGCAAGTAGATATATTGCTTGGCTGAACTAGATCCGATATGTGGTCAAATTTGATTGATGAATCCATCTATGTTAGTTTCAATTTCATTGGAGGTCGATAGTGTGAAGTGGGCTAAGATAACTTAATGACCATTTCTCAACCCACTCCTTTGACTCACTCCTTCTATCTCTCTCCTCTCTACCCTTAACCCTCTACCCTCTACCCTTAAAACATCTACCCTCTACCCTTAACACTTAAATCCTCTACCCTAAACCCTAAACCCTAAACCCTAAACCCTCTACCCTCAACCATAAACCCTCAACCTTAAACCCTCTACCCTTTATCCTCAACCCACAACCCTTAATCCCTCTATCATTAAACCCTCAAACCTCTACCCTCAACCCTAAACCCTAAAACCTACACCCCCAAATCCTAAACCCTCTAACATCAACCCTAAACCCTTAAACCCTAAACCCTTGAACCTTCTACCCTCAACCCTCAAACCTCATCCCTCAACCCTATACCCTCAACCCAATACCCTAAACCATCAAACCTATAGTTCCTCAACCCTATACCCTCAATTCTCAACCATCTACCCTCTACCCTCTATATCTCTCCCACTCCCTCCCTCTCTCTCTCAATTCTCTCCCTCCTACCCCCTCTCCCTCTCTCAAGTCTCTCTCTTTCTCTCTCACTCCTTATATCTCTCTCCCCTCTACCCTTAACCCTCTACCCTCTACCCTCTACCCTTAACACTCGAATCCTCTACCCTCTACCCTTAAACCCCTAAACCCTCTACCCTCTACCCTCTACCCTAAACCCTCTACCCTCAACCCTAAACCCTCAACCCTAAACCTTTAAAACCTAAACCATTAAACCCTCTACCCTCTACCCTCAACCCACAACCCTTAAACCCTCTACCCTAAACCCTAAAACTTGTACCCTCAAACCCTAAACCCTCAACCCTCAACCATAAACCCTTAAACCCTAAACCCATTTACCTTCTACCCTCTACCCTCAACCCTCTATCCTCAACTCTATACCCTCAACCCAATACCCTAAACCATCAACCCTATAGGTCCTCAACCCTATACTCTCAATTCTCAACCTTATACCCTCTACCCTCTATATCTCTCCCACTCCCTCCATCTCTCTCTCTCTTAATTCTCTCCCTCCTACCCCCTCTCCCACTCTCAAGTCTCTCTCTCTCTCTCCCACTCCTCTCCCACTCTCAAGTCTCTCTCTCTCTCTCCCTCCCAACCCCCCTCTCCCACTCCCTCAAGCCCCTCTCTCTCTCTCTCTTCTCTCTCTCTCTCTCTCTCTCTCTCTCTCTCCTTTTATTCCTCTCCCCCACTTCTCAATTCCTCTACCCTCAATTCCTCTCCCACTCTCTCCCTCCCTCTTTTGTCTCAAGTCTCCCCCTCATACCCCCTCTCCCTCTCTCAAGTCTCTCTCTCACTCACTCACTGCTTCTATCTCTCTCCCCTCTACCCTCTATCTCTCTCCCACTCCCTCCCTCTCTCTCTCTCTACATCATCAGGAGACCCCATTTCTTAGACCCTAAACCCTTAAACCCTCTACCCTCAATTCTCAATTCTCAACCCTCAACCCTTAATCCCTCAATCCTCAACCCTCAACCCTTAATCCCTCAATCCTCAACCCTCAACCCCGATACCCTCTACCCTATACATTGGACCCTCAACCCTAATCCTTCAACCATATGTACCCTCAACCATAATCCCTCAAACCTATACCCTCAACCCAATAACCTAAACCGTCAACCCTATAGGTCCTCAACCCTATACCCACAATTATCAACCCTCTACCTTATACATTGGATCCTCAACCCTCATATATATTTTTCCCTCCCTCCTCTTCTCTCCTTCTCTCTATATCACTTATCCCTCCATCTATCCCTCCATCCATCCCTCACTCTCTACCATAATCACTCAACCGTATACCCTCAACCCTTAAACACTCAACCTTAAACCCTAAACCCTCAACCCTTAAACCCTAATCCCTCAACCATTATACCCTCTACCCTATACATTGGACCCTCAATCCTCTACCCTCAACCTTAAACCCTCAACCCTCAACCCTTAAACCCTAAACCCTAAACCCTTAAGCCCTCTACCCTATACATTAAACCCTCAACCCTCAATTCTCAACCCTCAACCCTTAATCCCTCAATCCTCAACCCTTGAACCCTAAACCCTAATACCCTCTACCCTATAAATTGGAACCTCAATTGTAATCCTTCAACCATATGTACCCTCAAACCTATACCCTCAACTCAATACCCTAAACAATCAACCCTATAGGTCTGCAACCCTATACCCTCAACTCTCAACCCTTTACCCTATACATTGGATCCTCAACCCTCATATATCTTTGTCCCTCCCTCCTATTCTCTCCTTCTCTCTATCTCACATATCCCTCCATTTCTCCCTCCATCCATCCCTCCCTCTCTACCCTAATCCCTCAACCGTATACCCTCGAACCTTAAACCCTTAAACCCTTAAACACTCAACCCTAAACCCTCTACCCTCTACCCTCTACCATTAAACCCTTAAACCCTTAAACCCAAGTAAACTCTCTACCCTAATACCTCAACCCTCTTGACCCTTAATCCCTCAACCCTCAATTCTCAACCCTTAATCCCTAATCCCTCTACCCTATACATTGGACCCTCAACCCTAATCCCCCAACCCTATACCCTCAATCCTCTACCCTCAACCATAAAAACTCAACCCTCAACCATTAAACCCTCTACCCTCTACCCTATACATTAAACCCTCAACACTCAATTCTCAACCCTCAACCCTTAATCCCTCAATCCTCAATCCTCAAAACCTAAACCCTCAACCTCGGTACCCTCTACCCTATACATTAGACCCTCAACCCTAATCCATCAACCATATGTACCCTCAACCCTATACCCTTAACCCAATACCCTAATCCCTAGTCAACCCTATACATTGGATCCTCAACCCTCATATATCTTCATCTTCCCTCCTCTTCTCTCCTTCTCTATATCTCAATTCTCCCTCCATCTCTCCATCCATCCATCCATTCCTCTATACACTAATCCCTCAACCCTTAAACCCTTAAAAACTCAACCCTAAACCATCAACCATCAACCATCAACCCTTAAACCCTTAAACACTCAACCCTAAACCCTCAACCCTAAGCCCTTAAACCCTAAACCCTTGAACCCTTTACCCTCTACCCTCAACCCAATACCCTCAACCCTAATACCTAAACCCTCAACCCGTAATCCCTTAACCCTTAAACCCTCAAGCCTCAAGCCTCAAGCCTCTATCCTCAACCCTTAAACCCTAATCCCTCAACCCCTATGCTCTCTACCCTAATACCTAAACCCTCAACCCGTAATCCCTTAACCCTTAAACCCTCAAGCCTCTATCCTCAACCCTTAAACCCTAATCCCTCAACCCCTATGCTCTCTACCCTATACATTGGACCCTCAACCCTAATTTGTCAACCCTATACCCTCAATCCTCTACCCTCAACATTAAACCCTCAACCCTCAACCCTTAAACCCTCTACCCTCTACCCTATACATTAAACCCTCAACCCTCAACCTTTAATCCCTCAACCCTTAAACCCTAAACCCTCAACCTCTATACCCTCTACCCTTTACATTGGGCCCTCAATCTAATCCTTCAACCATATACCCTCAAACCTATACCCTAAACCCTCTACCCTCTAATCTACCCTCTACTCTCTACCCTCAACCTCAACCCTACACCCTAAACCTTTTAACCTTAAACTGATACTTCTACCCTCAACCCAATACCCTCTACCCTTAACCCTAATCCCTCAACCCTCAACCCTCAACCCCTATCCCTTTCTCTCTATCTATGCATCTCACCTCTCTCTCCCTCCCTCTCTCCTACCCTCTCCCTCTTTCTACGTACCTCTCACTCAATCAATCCCTACCACCCTCTCTCACTCCCTCTATCTATGTCTCCCTATCTCCCTCCCACTACCTCTCCATCACTCCCTCTCTCTCCCACTCCCTCTCTATCAAGTCTCTCCCTCCCACCCTACCTAGATAAGTCCCTCTCACTCCACCCCCCTCTATCTCTCCCTCTCTCAAGTCACTCCCTCCCACACCCTCTCCATCTCTCAGGTCTCTCACTCTCACACTCCCTCTCTCTCCCACTCCCTCTCACTACCTATCTCTCAAGTCTCCCTCTCACCCCCCCTCACACTATCAAGTCCCTCCCTTTGGCACCCTACTTACATAACTCTCTCTTTCTCTCCATCTCTCTCTCTCTCTCTCTCTCTCTCTCTCTCTCTCTCTCTCTCTCTCTCTCTCTCTCTCTCTCCCTCTCTCTCAATTCTCTCTCTCCCACCCTACCTAGCTAAGTCCCTCTCACTCCAACCCATTCTCTCCCACTCCCTCTCTCTTAGAATCTCCCTTCCACCCCTTCTCCCTCTCTCAAGACTCACTCTCACTACCTCTCTACCTCTCTCTCAGGTCTCTCCCTCCCTCTCTCCTTCCCACCCTACCTAAACAACTCTCTCTCTTAAAATTATCCCTCCCTCTAAAGACATACATAAATACATAGATACTTACATACATACAAGCATAATACATGTGTACATACAATCCTACATGCATACAAGCATACATGTACATGTGTAGATACAATCTTACATACATATAGGCATACATACATGCATGCATGCATTGATACATACACACATACATACATACATACATACATACATACATACATACAACCATGCATACATACATACATACATGACATACAAGCATACATGTGCATACAAACATATAAATATATAAACATACATTCAATAGAGTAGCATTTAACATAAAGCAAGACATAATGTGAGTGCATTATACTGTGCTCGTGTTAGGTCTTTTTAGACATGTCTCGTACAAACGTAAAAAACCATGTCAAAACTAAGATATAATGTGAGCACGTTATAACGCGCTCGCGTTACATCTTTCTTTGGGAATCCCCAAGCCTTAATCTTGGTATTTTCCTTGGAATACAAACCCAAAGGCTTGGAGGGCCTTCCCAATGACTAGAGACGTGCTTTTGAAAATTCTAAAATATTTCACATAATCGGGTTCGTGCTGACCATTAGGATTGCACATGTTTCAATGTCAAACAAATTAAACACCTGGGTAATGTTAGGTTCTCTCTTAGCTATCCAACAATGTAATTTTTTTCACTTTTTGACAATGTTAAGCATTTCATCTATAATGTCTTTTGTTTGTGTCTCTTTTTTGGCAAAAAAATCAATTAGTTTCCAAAATTTGTAGGGATAACACAACCAAAATTCTATTTTTCAGGAAGTGTCCACTTAAAAAATTACTAAAAAATCAAATATTCATTTAAAATTTATCAAAAAAATTGTGCATTAACTACATATTGTTAGCTAATTTCTCAGTGAAGTGATTTTAAAAATACTAAAAAGAATTTCACCATGCTAGGGACGTACAAAAGTTGCTAAGTTATGTTTTTCAAACAAAAACAACACCAATTTTTGTATGTCCCTCTTTTGAACCCCTTAATCTCTACCATTTTCAAAATAAATTAGTAGTTTAGAAAGTAGACTCAGAGCACTACGATCCTTGTTTTTGTTGCATCTCAAAATTTTGAGTGTAACTATCCCCAATTTCACGTCCAAGGTTAGTATTTCCTAATTTTAGAAAAAAAGTGGCCACTTAAGCCCCCTTTTTGGCCCCCAATCTTTTTGTGCTTACCCTATGCACAGGTTTGATAGAAAGGATCCACTAGCATGGACAAACCAAATGGAGTTTTTTTGTTGTAAATCAAGTACCAAGTCGACAAAAAGTCACAATAGATTCACTATACCTAGAATAAGAGAAATTCATTTCATATCGATGGCTATATACTCATTGACAAAAAATGGTCTCATGGTTAGTTTTTACAGAGGCGCTACAATTACAATATAACAATATTGTGACAAACAACTAGCTAAACTTCAAAAAATAGGATCAGTCAAGTTTTATATCCATCGATTCTAAAATCTATCCTTAAGAGTGGATGCAATTATAAAGGAGAACTTGAATGATTTATTTTTGGGTGCTCTCAAGGATCACATTCAACATGAGGTATGCATGTTTAGACCTAGCTCTATATCTGAGTCTTTTACCTTAGCATGCATGGTGGAGGAGAAGTATTTGATTCCTAAAAAAGATAGGGGCTAATGGGATAGGATAGATAGGATACTCAACACCTTCTCTTTCTCAAACTACTAGATTAACACCACAAAAAATTGAGGAGAAACAAGCAAAAGGGTTATGTGTCAATTGTGATAGCAAATATAGTCAAGGACATAAATGCAGTGAAAAAAAATTGTTTTATATTGATGTTCTAAGTGAGGAAGAAGAGGATGAACCAATATTAGAGGGGGATATGGAGTCAAATGAGGAATCACAAGATTCCCAACCAATAATTTATTTTCATGCACTTAGGTTTTATTGCACCATAAAATCTCAAGGTAGTGGAGTTCTTAAAGAAGAAAAGAGTAACAATGTTGATAGACTTGAGTAGTACTCATGATTATAAAAAATACAGGCTACTTGTCTAAACTATTTTATATATGCACCTCTAGATTTTTTGGTCTTGATTGTTGATGATGGTACTATTAGTTGTTCTAGGAAATGTCACAGTTGTTCTAGGAAATGTCACAACATTAAATTATCTATGGGATATTATCATCTTGATAGCCCAATTTTTTCTATCTCCATGGGTGCAACAAATATTGTTTTGGGAGTACAATGGCTTACTACTTTGAAAACAATTGAGATTAAATTCTAGGAGCTATTCGTGGGATTTAAATTATAAGGAAAGACAGTTGAGCTAAAAGGGTTATGTGTAAAGTCCCCACAGCTGGTATGCTCTCATCAAATGCAAAATTTTCTTAAGAAATAAGTTGATGGATTTGTGGCCCAATTATGTTCATTATAAGCATATCAATCAAATTCTCCTACCCATCCATATTTACAAGAAATATAGATTATCACTCACTGGTTTTTGGAGATATGCCTAAAGGAGTTCCTCCTAAGATGGGTCATGATCATGCCATAAAAATAGTGCCAAGGAACCAACCACCCAACATCAATCCTTACAAGTACCCATATGTACAAAAAATTGAGATTGAAAAGATTGTTCAGGAGATGCTAGAGGCAAGAATTATCAAGCATAGCCAAAGTGCTTACTCCTCACCCAGGGTGATGGTGCGTAATAAGGATAAATCTTAGCACATGTGACAAAACTATGTATTGCTTAACATGTACACCATTAAAGATAAGTTTCCTATTCCACTCATTGACGATTTGCTAGATGAATTGAATGGAGCTATGTATTTTACAAAGTTAGATCTTAGATCAAGTTATCACAAAATTCAAATTAAGAAGATATTTTAAGACAACATTTAGGACTCATGAGAGTCATTATGAGTTATTGGTGATGATATTTTGTCTTACCGATGCACCATCTACATTTCAAATTTTGATGAACTTCATCTTCAAGAAATTTTTGAGGAAGTTTGTATTAGTGTTATTTGATGATATATTGATTTATAGCAAGACATGAGAGGAAAATTTACTATGTAGATCAATAATTGAAAGTTATCAAAGATAATAAAATCTATGTTAAGCCATCCAAGTGTGTTTTTGGTCTCAAAGAGGTGGAGGACTTGGGACACATAGTTTCACATGAAGGAGAAAATGTGGATCCTAAAAAATTTAAGGCTATCATGGAATGCCCTATTCCCAAAACCATTAATAAATTGAGGGGCGTCTTGGGATCGATTAGATACTATAGAATATTTATGAAGAATTATTGTTGTATAGTATCACCCCTCATTGATTTAATGAAGAAGGATTCTTTTCAATGGAATGAGTTTGCTAATGCAACATTTGAGAGATTGAAGGAGGCTATGTCTAATACTCCAATTATTTCCACTCCATACTTCACCAAATATTTTATTATGGAATGTGATGCTTCAGGAAATGGTAGAGGAGAAATTCTCATGTAGGAGGGTCAACACATTGATTTTGAGAGTCATCAATTAAAGGGTAAGAATCAACTCAAACCTATTTATGAGAATAAAATGCTAGTTATTCTTCATGTAGTAAAACAATGAAGACATTATCTAATGGGTAGACACTTCAAGGTTAGGACAAATCATGATAGCCTAAAACATTTTTTGGAACAAATATTGTCTTCTGAAGAGCAACAAAAATGGGTCACTAAGATGTTGGGATATGACTTTGAGATTGTATATAAGAAAGGGAATCAAAACGTTGTAGCAAACACACTGTTTAGGGAGGATGAGAAGAATGAAGCTTTATTGCATGTCATTTTAATATTACAAGTACATTGGGTGGCAAAAGCCAAAAAGGAGTTGTAGAATGATGTTACTACAAGTAATCTCATTGAACAGTTACAAAGTGATCCTAGTAGTTCAAATAAGTTTTTTTGAAAGGGAGATGCTTTGTGGTATAAAGCATTGTATCTCTACAAGATTTCCACTCTCTGAACTAAATATTCTCATTGAGCTTCATGAGTCTCTTGTCACTTGGTATTTTTGAAGACATATCATCGAGTCAAGTAAGAATTCTTTTGGGAAGGGCTAAAAGCTTATAATTTTCAAAAAAATTGGTTGAATGTTTAGTTTGTCAAATAAATAAAGGGGAGAGAATTAAGACTCCTGGTCTCTTGCAGCCCTTAGTTATTCCTAACCAACATAAGGAAGAGGTCTTCATGGACTTCATCACAAGGCTTCCAAGATCTAAAGGTGAAAATTCCATCATGGCAGTAGTGGATCACCTCACTAAATATGCACATTTCATTGCATTGTCACATCCTTTTTACAAGTATAGTGGAAAATTAGTTTTTGGATCTAATATACAAAATATACATGGTACACCTAAGGTTATTGTTAGTGACCATGATCTTATATTTACTAGTCACTTTTGGACAGATTTATTCTCATGTTTGGGTACTCAATTGGCTCATAGTTCTTCATACCACCCTAAATCTGATGAGAATTTTGAGGTTGTTAATAAGTGTTTAGAAGGATATCTACGTTGTTTCACTTCAGATGGATAGTCTTAATGGGTAGATTGGATACCACTAGAAAATGGTGGTACAACACTTCATTTCATAGTTCATCCAAAATGTCTCCATTTATGACACTATATGGATATCAGTCTCCTTCCATCACATCATCATTGAAGGTGTCACCAAGGGTTCAAGTTGTGGAGGACCACATGCTTCATCATCAAAAAATGCTTTCAAGACTCAAGAAGAATCTAGTCATGGCACAAAATTGAATGAATTAGCAAGCAAACCAACAACATAGTGAAAGAAGTTTTGAATTTGGGGGTTGTGTTTTCTTGAGATTGTAGACTGACAAGAAAATATCATTGAAGCAATAGAAAAAAAACAAGTTGTGCCCAAAATATTATGGCCCACCAAATCATGAAAAAGATAGGTAGTGTTGCCTATAAGCTTTATTTGCTACCAACAACAAAGATACATCTAATTTTTCATGTTTCCTATTTAAAGAAGGTAATTGGGAATAATATCCCTACTCAGACAATATTAATAGAGCTTGATGAAGAAGAAAGAATCATACTAGAACCAAAGTTCATTCATAGACACACACAAAGAAGCTAAGGAATAAAAAAATCACTGAGTATCTTATCCAATGAAATAATTTACTAGTTGAATATTTCACATGGGAGGATGAAGAGTTCATTCAGAAGCATCCACACTTGATTTACATTGAGGAAAATATTTCTTTGAAGGAGAGAATTCTACACCCTTAATATTAGAGTATGCATTGGGTTATGAGTAGTCAACTTGTGGCTACCTTAACTCTTAATTAAGTCATATTATTAGTATTATATTTTTATTTAGTTATTTAGGTCAGCCTAAGGCTTATATAGGGTTATTAAGGTCGACTTGGGTGATATCCTAGGCATAAGTAGGGTATATAGGAGGTAGTGAATCTAATTTTATCATCATGTTGTGAATTGTGTTCTCATTGGAGATGTTTGGAGGTTAAATCCCCCTTGAATTGGCTTGTTATTATTAGTCATTATCAAGTATTTGTAGCATATTTCATATTATATATTTTATTGTGCAAGTTATTTAATTACAGACACTATGTTTCCCAAGTAATCAATTGTTTTGAGACCAAAAGCATGCTTGGAAGGCTCAACATAGTGTTGGTGATCTTTGAGAGCTTGTAATGTTTGACTTACATGGTCCAAATGTACTTCTCATATCTTACTATAAATTAAAATATTATCAAAGAACACTAATGAAAACTTCCTCAAAAATTTATTAAAGATGGAATTCATTAATCTTTGAAATGTAGATGCAGCATTTGTAAGCCCAAATGGCATCACAAGAAACTCATAATGAACCTCATGAGTCCTAAATTTTTCCTTTGGAATATATTCTTCCTTAATTCAAATTTAGTGATAACTTGATCTAAGATCTAGTTTTGTAAAAACCAATATAGCTCCATTCAATTCATCTAGTAAATCATCAATGAATATAATATGAAAATTATCTTTTATGGTACATTTTGAAACTCTATAGTCAAGGAACACACACCAAGTTTGATCCTTCTTATGCACTATCACCATAAGAGATGAGTAAGAACTCTGGCTATGTCTAATAATACCAACCTCTAGCATATCATGAATAATTTTTTCAACCTCACTTTTTTGTATATATGAGTGCCTATAAGGCCTAATGTTGTGTGGTTGACACCTAGGCACTAGTTGTATGGCATGATCATGATCCATCTTAGGGGTGGTCCTTTGGGAATATCTCCAAAAACCATTGGGTGACAATTTATAATTTCTTGTAGATATGGATGGGTAAGATAATTTGATTTATAGGTTGCTAATGAAAACAATCGGGCCACAAATCCATCAAATCCTTTCTTAAGAAACTTTTGCATTTGATGAGAGCTTACCATCTTTGAGGAATTTGCATGTAAATATATATTAGCTCCATTGACTTTCCTTTTGAGTGAAATATCATGAATAGATCCTAAAATTTTATCTTAAATTATTTCTAAAGTAGTGAGCCACTATACTCTCAATAATGTATTCATTGCACCGATGGAGATATAAAACATTGGGAAATCAAGCTGATAACCCCCATGGTTAATTTAATGTTATGGAATTTTCCTAAACTGACAAGACCTCCATTTATACTTTGGACCTATAATTCTAGAGGAGGATATTTAAAAAATAGACAAGTAGCTAAACTTTGTTAATGAAGTTGTGAGTGCTTCCTGAGTCAATTGGCACTGCTACTCTCTCTTTCTTTGGGAAACCCACCACTTTAAGAATGTGTGGGGCACTAAATATAGCAAGTGCATAAGAGATGATTGAATGAGTATATGTAGATTCCTCTTCCACCTCATTACCTCCATTTAGTATTACCTCTTTTTCCTCATTTGTACCTTCAATGTAAAATAATTTCTTTTTAGCTCACATTTATGACCCTAACTATATTTTCTATCACAATTAAAACATAACCTTTTTTCTCTCTTTTCTTCAATTTGTTGCAAATTCAAATTTGTAGGCTAAGGGAATGATTGTGTATGAGGGCTCCTTTCTCTTATGCTTACAAGCCATTGTCACATATTGGCCAAAAGAAATCGTCAACTTGTCTTGCCATAAGTATTGCTTAGGACAAGGACTGTAGTTGTAACAAACATACCTCATATTTGATGTGGTCATTTAAAACTACTAGAAATAATTATTTCAAATTTTCTTTCGTAACATTCTCCACTCTTAAACATAGGGTTTGAAATTGATGAGTATAGTCCATGACTATACTTTTTTTCTTTAATTTAGTGAGTTGGTATAAGTAGCTTTCTATTTTATTTACATAACCAATGATACTCAATAAATCGGTCAAGTTCCTAGTATAATAATGCCATTTCCACCTTTTGTTGACATGGAACATGGTGAAGATCAAAGAACTGCTCCATTTGGTAGTCACTTGGTTAGATCCTTGCCATCAAAATTTATCATATCCAACTTTGGCATGAAATTCCTAAGCATATGATTATTTGATTGATGATCTATCTTGAGATCTACATGAAGCCCAAACAATTCATATCCCTTAGAAGCATTGTCTTCCACCTTATTATGTGAATCTTATCCCTTATAGTTCAAAACATGCATAATGCAATCCATTTTCCTTAATAACTCAATCATCCCCTTTTGCATCTCTTTTATCAATGAAATTCCTTCATCCATCTCCTTCACTAATTAATTTGTTTCCTTAACCTTGTTTATTTCATCATTAGGATTAATATCCTAATTACTACATTATCCTTATATGGTGATTTTCCAAGTTTTACAACATTATTTTTGTCTCATATGGTAGGCCCTATCATAATGGAAACAAATAAATTTACAATAAATCACACAAATCAATTCCAAATAATCTAAAAAAATTATTGTAACTTTCAAAATAGTATCAATTTTTTCTATATACTTCGAGAAAAATTAATGATGGACCCTCTAAATATCATTAAAAAATATATTTTCAAGAAAAACCCTAATGTAACTCTAATTCTACAATAAATCTTTAAATTTTATTCAAAGTTTCTATAAATTTAAATTGTATATTAATAAATGGGCTCTTGAAAAACCTTTTAAAAATCAAGAAAAATTTACCAAATTCATAGAGATTTGCTTACCAAGATGGCCTCCAAAATTGAAAATAAATGTCTTTCCTTCATGGTGCCTAGATTATGCTTTGATACCACTTGTAATGAAATAAATTGAACAAGAGAGGAATGCAATATAAATTATTCTGCAAATACTTGATAATGACTGAGAATAACAAGCCACTTCAAAGGGTCAAAACCTCCAAATATCTCAAATAAGAACACACTTCACAAACTAATATCAAATAACAATTATTGCCTCCTATATATACCCTACTTATGCCTTGGCTATCACCCAAGCCAGCTCATTACTAAAATATAACGACTAGGCCAACACAATTAACTAGGTAATAATATTAATAATGACCATATGACTTAATTACTTGAGTTAAGATAGCCACAAGTAGACTACTCATTACCTTATACACACTTTAGGATTAAGGGCGTCGCAAAATCTATATGACACAACCATAGCATTATGTGGAAGAAGTTTCAACTTTCAACACAATTTGAGATGGACTTAAGGTCTACTAGATATATTTTGGGTATGGATCTCATAAGAGAAGATCGGACATAAAGCTTTGGTTAGGTTGGAGTAGGCATGCAAACTTAATTTTGAAGAGATTTAGCATGATAGCCTATAGACCATTATGTCTTTCTATCTTGATGGGAGTAAAATTATCTATAAAGTAGTGTCTAACTTAACCTAATGAAATAGAGGACATGGCTCAGTACCTTATGCTATTGTTGTTGGGAGCTTGATGTATACTATGGTTTTTCTTAAACTGAACATTGCTCAAATAGTGAAATTTCTTAATCATAGTCTTGGACGAGTTCATTGGGATGTAGTTAAGAGGGTCTTCAACTACTTGAAGGGTAATTCAAAAAACTCTTATGATCATGGTGATTCTATGAGGGACCAACACAATGAATACTTCTAAATTTGCGGATTTAGATTGAATAGGTGATATTGACAATAAGAGAATCATAATTGGTTACATTTTCACTTTATTTGGTGGTGCTATTTGTTGGATGAGCAAGTGATAGGTTGTGGTCACTTTGTACACTACATAGGCTAGGTACAAAGTAGCTACTTAAAGTAGTTATCTAACTTAAGAGATTGTGTTCAAATGTGAGGTTGAGTAAGAGAGCTATTGCAATTCTATGGGATAGTCATAATGCCATCCATTTGGCAATGAAACACAACTTTTATGTGAGGACTAAGCATTTTGATATTCATACCATTTTTTTCATGATAAGGTAAATGATTGGAGAGTGATGCTACAGGAAGTTGACTCTTTGCAAAATATTATAGATGCATTGACAAAGTCAATATGCACATAAAAGATTAGGTGGTGCTATGTGTCTAGGTGCCTCTTAGCCCCTAGCGAATAATTGATAGTGTTAATACTCTCTTACTCTTGCCAGGGGTTCAATAAGTGAAAGAATGTAAAAAAATATGTATCGACTTTGCATCATAATATTAAGAAGAAAAATATAATTTGCAAACTATAAAACATAAATATTCAATTTTTAAGCTACAAAGGTTTTTTACGCTCTATTTTTTTCAAATGGGCAAGCATCAATTCTCAAATGCCCATGACATAAATCTATTAGAGCTCTTTAATTTAAAAGAAATGGGTGTAAATGGGCTCAATTAACCTCACATATAAAAAATTGTAACCTCCAAAAGTTGAGCCTTCCATATTGAAAATACAAGAACATCTATGAGCTATAAAACAAAGTTATACTTGTTGACTAATATATAATGCATGTTATAACATGTTATAAGACATCTTTGAATGAAGATAATGGAGCCAAAATAGAATGCCCAAGTTGATGAGTCAAGTATGACGAGCTCGAGCTTATAACAAAGTAAATGAATGCTAATTTTTAACTTATGAACTCATCTTGAGATCTAGGTGTTAGATTTTTAAACAAAGATTTAAATGCCACATTTTTATGATTTTAGCTTATGATTTCCTAACTACCAATTGATAGTTTCAAGATTTGTTTCTCCTATTTATTTGGTGCTTGAGATAGAGATTTTGGACATGGACGTTGTAGATGCTATTAGGCTATCAAAATACGTTATACCCCAAATACTTCAAATCTCTTGTTGATTATACCCAACAAAAGCTTCAACTCTACAAGTGTATTACAACCTTTGATTACTGAATAATATATTGAATTGTTTTTTAGTAATTTTTCTCCTGAAAAAATTCCACATATTGTAATATATTATTTTTATGTTTATTTTTTTGTAATTATATGATTACTTTAATGTTTGTGCATACCTACTCTCACAGATTAGTGTACGAAATGCATTCCACATCTCTACTTTCCTTCTTATACATGAAATTGGCATCGGGTAATTCTATCAAAGCTTTGCTCAACTTGACAATACCATCAATTACAATATTCTATAATTTATCAAAATAAAAAGAGTTGCCTTCATAATGATGACTGAGGCATCTGTAATAGGAGGAAATATATTCTTAAACAAAAGAAAAAATGTTTACACCAAGCTAAAGGAAAAAGATAATGTATTATTCTTTGAAGGGGTTGGAATGGTAGTGTTGCAGCTTGGTGCTTCACATTTTATCTTAGTTTTTCCCATAAAATCAAATTAATTATACTGTCATTTCAAGGGATAGTGTGATTAGGCAATGAAATTACCAAGGATCCAGTTTCATCCAAGTTAAGTAACACATTGTATCCAGAATGGATTTGTACAGTCGCAGAGTAACAATGCATTCCAAATAATGGGTGAAATGTTGCACTAAAACAATATTTAATCTGAATTAATTTATGATATGTTCCCTATCTAAATATATAGATTCACAAAATATTTTAAAGAAAATTTTGAAATAAATCACGAATTTCATCCCTAACAGCATAAATATTCATTTTGTGAGTTCGATCCATGAATATCTCAATTGAAAATCCCCCTCTACAAAAGGATTATAATTATCAACATGGCCCTTAGATATGATATTATAGGGAAGCTACTGATAACACATCTCCAGCTGCAGCTGCACACATTGAACGCCCATTATTTTGGAAAAAAATTCAAATGCTGACCACAAAACCTCATTTAATATCTTCTATCTAACTATTTGGTTTGAAGAAAGGCATATTCCTTTGAAGCAGCTGGTCACATAGATCTGCATCTGCCTCGAACCAAGGAAAACTATGTGGAGGATCAAACAGAAAACCCTGTTTCAGGAGACCTAAATGTCGAGAGTACAATACTTGTTGTGATGTCACAGGGAGCCGCATAGACTCATATTCAGCTAATGCTGAAGAAATCTTGTCAAAGCCCCACTTTGCAATTGAGTGACCCAAAACACTTGCATCAATGATTGACATGTTTGTGCTTCTGACTCCATGAGGGGATGTTGGATGTGCAGCATCACCCACAAGCACCACATGATCCCAAACAAGTTGCTTGAGTGGTTCTCGATCATATAAAACATTTATGAATGGTTCTGCGGTTGCCTTCATAAGAGCGGACAACTCTGGCACCCATGTCTCACTGGCTTCTTTATGCATCTTTTCAATGACGCTCTTGTCTACTTTTGCAGTTAATGAGTTTATCTGAGAAAGAAAGAGAAAATTGCAGCTAATGAGATTCTTTGTAAAACAAAGCAAAAGCATTATGATGTTAAAGCTTAATATCTAGTTCTACAGTTTAATATGGCAATGGAACGTTAAAAAAATATTGTCATTTCCCCTGGAAAGGTACATAAAACTATCCTGGCATAAGCTCTCTAAGGTCATTCAAAAGAAAGTGAATAGATATATGTATCTCGTTCCAAGCAATATATATTAAGGGCAAAAGTGGATAAAATGAACAGGCTCTTGGTTACAAGAAAATATGGTCACAGCGGCTAAAGAGTCATTCATTGATGACAACAAAAATATTGTCAATTCAACACAGTGTCAAATGACTTCTCTTCCCTAAGTAGTTCTTGTTACCGAACAAAAAATTAAATAACTTGTACCAGAATGAACAATCAAATTAAGAAACTTTGTTGTATAGGATCTCATAGGCATGAGATGTCTGGGTAGAAATGAACATCATTTCTTAATTAAGTCACCTAGCAAACACAAAAATGCAGAAATGTTTGCTAAAAATTTAAAAGGCACATAAATACCTTCATATCAGGTTCAGGCTGATTGACATACCAAAGCCAATTAAGCCTTTTACCATGCAACTCATAGAGCACAGAATGACTTCCCTTAGCAAGATCAAAATACAAACATTTGCCAAGATCAGGGTAAACTTTCTTAATGGAAGCAATCATCTCAGGTGAATCATTCTTGGAATAATCAAAAACACCTCGCCATGCACAATAGCCTAAATACCTGCACAGGTGAAATTATATTTATGCTCTCAGTTTCTACACTCAAGTCTTAATTGGTATTTATCTTTACAATCTCTTTTGCAAAATTTACAGTGTGTGCATTATAAAATTCAAAACTTCAGTCAGTCCCCTAAAATTTACCTGCCCCTTGTTAGAAACCAAAATTTCCTTCAAAAAATCTAAGTTCTTTGCTCTTTTAAGCCTATTATTTCACTATCTTTTTATGAAAAAATCATTTTACCGCTATTTAAAAATCCAAACTTGACCTATATATTTCATTGCAGTCATACTAATTTTCTTTCATAGTCTTACCGCTTTACCGTTGCCTCCCACAATGGGCTCGCGGTATGGTGGTGACGGATAATAGGCTGGCATGAAGTTTTACCACCACATCGAATTGACCGCGGTATCGCGGTGGCGATAAGATAACCGGTAAGCAACGAGGCGATGAGCGAAGGCGGCGGTGCAAAGCGGCTACCGCGGTACCGTGGCTGTTTGGGATGGAGACCGCAGTGACCGCAATGACGGTGAGTTAGCAGCGAAGATGACGATTAGCGGCTACCGCGATACTGCACGTAGCAAAGACATAGACCGCAATGATTGCGGTGGATGGTGAGACAACCGGCGAGACATCAGTGAAAGGTTACTGCTCAACCGCAGTGGGTTCTAACGCAGACCGCGGTAAGGCGGTGAACAGGAAGTAAACAACGAACAGGCGGTTAAGGTGGCTACCGCGGTACCGCTGGCAGTCAGGCCAGTGACCGCAGTAGTGCGGTGAGCAATCAAGGGAGCGGTCAAAGTCAAAGACCCGCGACACCATGGGGAGTTAAAGGGTGAACTGCAATGAGGCGGTAAAAGTAATAAAGTATATATGGAATAAAGTGTAAAGTGCCAGTATGACATATGAAGAAGAATTAAAGCAAGACTATAACGTAGAAAATATTTAATTTGCCGATAAGGCAACCCAATTAAATATTTTATTTTCTGTCAGGAATAACAAACGGCTGTAACGGGAAATTGAAGAGTCGTGACTCTTGAAATGTAATGTATAAAATGTATTGAAAAATTAGTTAGCAAGGAGACAGAAGATAGATAGCAGGAAGTATAGGATTTTCAGAATGTTTTTATTCAAAAGGACCATGTTGCATGTATATGATTTGAAAAAGATAATGAAAGACTATTGATTCAATGATTCCATTCTAGTATCAGTTGTTTGTTGAGTTTCTGCAATTATTTGATTGTCTCCAACTCAATGTTTCTTGATTATTTAAGTTGAAATATCAAGTATATGTTCAATTTATCAGTGCACATTTGTTGTATCTGTGTGATTTGATTAATTGGGTTATTTAAAGAAGAATTAAATTATTTTTAGTCAATTACAGTAATTTGGGAATGTTATTTGGATCAGTAAGAAGAATCGGATAATTAGGATTGATATTCTGCCTCCAGTAGGGTTTATTAATCACATTCTTGCATGTTTATACCAGTTATAAACTCACATTTGTATGCCAAACAATTAGAGATTTTGCTAGATAAAAGTCATTCATCTGAAACTTTCATTTGACTCCGTTTTACCCAACAAGGCACTGATCTCCTTTATTTCTTAGTTTTATCCATTTCATTTGACATCTGTTAACTGAACATATTAGATTATACCTTGATATTGCTTATACAATTTATACCAAATTTAGATCTCTCCACTATCAAATTGCCATTGCGGATAGATTGGTCAAGTAGGAAACATAGTTCAAAATCTGCATCATTCACATAGATACACCCGCCTAGATTTAGCAGAGCCTTAAGAGCAAAAGGTTCAACTATATTGGTTGGCCTTGTTAGTTGGCCAATAACGTTGTGAGAGCTTGGCAACCTCTTGTGGTTCAAACCAACGTTTTTGAGACCCAACACCCCTAAAGGTTTCTCAAGCAAAATAGCAATACTTGCAGAAGAAATATATTCTGCAAATAAATGATCACTTAGAAAAGAATGCCAAATATATTTCGAAGGTATAGAGAATTTGTCACTCCATGTAATTGATTGAAACCCATTTTGTGAGGCAAAATGAAGATATAAAAAGGATTTGAACTCTAGAATTGTACTGCACGCTTAAAAGCTAACCCAAACTTAAAAAGATGTCTGAGCTCAAAGTTTTTCTGTGGAGAATTTCCCAAATGGGAGAATATGTACAGGTTTATAAAGGCCAAGACATCCTAGTCATCCCAGAATTAGACATGATTGCAGGATGAATTACTTCACTCTGAACCTTTGAAGGTCAATAGTCTCACTTCTGTGTACCTAGAAAGAGGGTTTGTCCTGCATAGTTGGATAAGTGGCAGCTCAAGCTTGTAGTATCTACTCAAAAAAATTAGAGGTCTAGGATTCAGAAACTGAAAACGTTTACATGGCACATGGTCATCAACAATCCAATGCTTAAGTTCAAAGCTTGGCTGTGGAGATGGCAACTTGATATTGAAATGGACGCTGGGCTGAGAAGGCCACAGCTGAGTAGAAGATTGCGTCTAATGCTAATGATGACCCAGGAGTTCATGCTATCACCTACGCCAAGCTATTAGTCTCTATTAAGGGATTTGTGGGAACTCTATTTGTGTATTCTGATATTTGTCCAGAAGATGCTTTCTTTGTTTTCCCAAGAGGTTTCAACTTTAAAATTTAGGCACTAGACACTACAAAGATCTCCAAGGCTGCTAGATTGATTCATCCTAATGTCAACTGATTTCAACTAGGAGCATCAATCTCCCTCTGCCTACCATTAACATAGTAGAAGCTTAAATAATGCACCTATGAGTATTTATTTAGACAACCCCATATTGTTAAACCCTAATAACTAAGAGTGGTGAATCCATCATGTCAAAATCCCAGGGCAAAGACTATATCACCATCAATGTTTGTTGGAAATATAATCCCAACTACTCCAGCTTCTCCTGTCCTCTCTATATCAGTCTCCGTATCAGCATTGAATCTCAGTCAACCTCAGTATTAAAGACAAACAGTGAAATCAGATCTTGGAAAGGATTCAAATAGATTTGATATTAATTCCTCCAGCCTGTTCGCTGTTCCATCAGCAGGCTTCACACGTTTTGTGGGCCGTTTGAAATACAATATTTTATTTCTGTTCTCTCTCCTCCGTTGATGGTTAGTTTTCTGTATATCGTTTAAGTCTGTATTTTTGTAAGCATTCTGTCAAAAGAGTCCAGCTCCGCAGAGCTGTAAGAAGTTTGTAATTGTCCTTGTCTATGTAAGAGCTGAAGTTCAGTCAGTCTATGTGTTGGTAACAGATGTTTGTAATGGTGAAAGAGCCAAAGCTCTGTAAAACTTCAGTCTTCAGTCTTTGTAATATTTCATTCTGATCAATACTAAAGTTCCATGTTTGTATTTGTTTCTGTTTGTTTGTTTCTTTTTCCTCTCCCCCTTTCATTCCAACAATGTTGACCTCTTCTGAAAGAGTTTCAAGTTCAACCATAGATAGAAGGAGGGCTTCTCTTGAGCAGAGTGCTTTACTATCTCTAGCTCCAAGGGAACTCAACTGATCCGTTTAGCCCAGGCTACTCTGTAGATGACAACATCAGACTTAACTGGCAAATAAAAGCTGTTGGTAGCAGAACAGATTCTCCCTCTAATGTTGATAAGGATTACAAGTTCTCCACTCTTTGTTCCATTGCTAATCTGTCCTAGTTTTTTCAATTCTATTTCACTGTATTGTATTTTGCAGGGACTGTACTGTTTTTTGGGTAATGGCATGTATTTTATAATGTTATAGTGTTTAAAGTTTATACTTTCAACCTTCAAAGCAATCATGATCCGTGCAGAAGCATAATTTTTAATTCCCTGCCAATGGAAACCTTTGCAAGCTGTCTATGTTGAAAATTTGCACTTCCACAAGTAAGTGCAAATTTTATTTCACAAAATATATCTCTAAATATTTTTCAAATCACTGCTATTCGTTGGCTACTGATTTGCCCATATGTACCTGTCTCCCATCCTAGAAACTTCTTGAAAAATGATCTCTGGTGGATAAAAGCACTAGAAATGCTTCCAGGGAAGCAAATGGCATTGGAACAATCAGAATTTCCAACGCTATTTGTAGAGTTGGAACATAAAACAAAGACATTTTTACTTTAAACTTTCTACTTAAGTTTCTCACATAATTTCCAACAAGGAAGCATGCTATTTCCCACTCTTTACCCATTTTTATTTTTTGTGTTGGTCGGCACCTTTTTATTATATATCAAGGGGCAATACAAACTTGGTTGGGCAGTTCTTGGTGACCCGAGAGGTGAACAAAACCCAGGGAAGTACAATTGACTGCATCAACTCAGGCATCCATGGGGCAGAAAGCCCACGGGAAGTTGAATGCCAGACCTTTCTCCTGGTGTACATTCCTTTCCACCGTACTGTCTGGCTTGATGGGCCTATCTCCGTTTCATGTCATTTCTAAAGAAGCATACCCCAGTTTTCCACCATTTCCTGACCCTATTCATCCCTGACAGTCTACTTTCCACAGTTACAAAGCAAGCATTTCCATTTCTTGGTGCAACCTGGATTTGTATATAAAAGGCATATGCAGAAAGAAATATAAAGGAAAATCCATCATTGATTTTCACTTGTATGCTTCTGGTAGTTGGATAAATCTATGAAAATGCATGGATCCTATAAGCCACTTCTGGATTTCTTTTTGCTTATTGGAACTTCTCATTTTAAATTTTGAACTTATGATCAGGGTTCTATGGTCCATGCTTACTAGAATGTTCTCGTTCATAACTAGGCCGGGGAAATTTTCTCCGGATTCAATGTGCACAGGTGAACAAAGATATATATTTTGCAAGATTGTTCTTGGTTAGATTGCTTGAGGTGTTTAAGATTCAATATTTCGATTCTCACCATTGGACATATCATTAAGGAAATGATTAAAATGAATGCTTAAAAGATTCTTCTGGGTTAGACCGCATTGATGGATGGTTAGATAATATAGTGGAATAGAATCCTCCACTGGTTGCATGCGTGCCTTTGTTTGGAAAACGTTTCTAATTTTTAGAACACCCACAATTGCAATAATCATAAAACAGGATCCCAAGCACCTCTAAGTGGAGGATTTCAGCTAAGTACAAGAGGAATCATCCTAACCCCGCAAATAATATAATTTCAATAATCTTACAGCCATAAATCTCCTAATTAGATGTTGACTCAGACATTCGATCTATTCATGGTCATATAAAAAAAATAAAATGAATCTGATTTATTGTAAATTGGGTATTACCTCCTGTGTTGGTCAGGCACAAAATGCTTCCTAATGAGAGACATGGATCCATCTGCAGCCACCAGCAAATCCCCATCCACCTCAATTGTTTGGTCTGTCTGAGCCACCTTCACTTCACCTGTGACACCCAATCCATCCCCACTCTGCTGAAACGAAACAACCTCGTGACCCCAATGCACTGTATCCCGTGGCAGCTTATCATACAACATTCTGTGCAAATCACTCCAGTGGGCAGCCCTGCTATTGAAATTTTCATCTCTAGCTAGCACTCGGGTGGCTTTACTCTTGCTCTCAGTTGCCTGATTCTGCTAACATAGGATCAAACCAAAAAAAATATTAATAATTGGGTTATTGGATCAATATCAAACAACGACTAAACCAATAAAAATTTCTAAGTGGGTATACGAAGGGAGGAGGTACGAAAATGATTGGAAGTAAGAGAAATTGACCTGGTCGATGGTGAGTGGAAGGGTGGAATCCACGAGTTGTTGATGGAGGTCCCATTCAGCCAGAGCTTGGCATGTCTGCGAGTCTAGAGACAGCCCTGCTCCAGCAGATTTTAAGGTTCGAGCCTTCTCCAAGACAATCACTTGCTTACAGCCTGCTGAAAAAAGAGCATGAGCACATGCGAGGCCGGCTATGCTGCCTCCTACCACCACCACCTTCATCTTTCTCTCTTATTTTTTAATCTCTCATACGTTTCATTACGTGTCTCTACATTTCGAAGCCCAGCACTCTGAAATATCTCTCCTTTCTTAGCTGCCATCGGATATTGTTACGAACTAAGACACGAATCCGTGGCTGATGATTCTGTCTACATTCGATTATAAAAAAGTTATTTATTCAAGGTAACCCAAGAATAGAAAGGATACAAGGGAGAGGAGCCAATGGGATATAGTATTTGACGATCGGATCACTTTTGGGTAATAAAAGATTCAATAAATTTATACTTAATATTCAATTGTAAATCACTTTAATTCAAAAAGTACACAAACTGACCAATCATGTGATGCCACATTAGCATACCAATAATACATGATCCAGTGACCCATTATCGGTCAATGACACATTTTGACTCTTTTTTTGTGGTTTTTGAAAAACTGTTCGAAAACATTGATAAATGTGTGCAATTTTTGCCCCAAAAAAAAAAAACGAGAGAGTACCAATTGGACTATGTAGAGATGTGTGAAAAAAAAAATTGATCGACACCAATGTTGTTGACGTGGACCCATCGCTAATCGACTCCAATGCTTTGCTAGAGTTTAGGTTCAACTTTGCTTGTGTTAGTGGCTGCAGTTTTTATACCATACTGCTTTTTATTTTTATTTTTATTACAAACTAATGTTTGTTTTTTTTATGTTTGTAGGTTTTTTTTAAATGGTTTCAAATTTTATGAATTTGGTATTTGTTGTCCAAGTTATAGTTCGATGGTGTATAAGGATGGTTCTATTGTAAAAGTAATCCAAGAAGTTCATTCCTAAAGTATTTCACAAGGTATGTCTTTGAAACACCTCTAAATGTGGTCATGCCCATCCTCACATTTGATAGTGCTTGTAGATGACTTAGAGTTTTACTTTAATAGGATACTTTGTTTGAGTCTTGCATGGGGTCCACCTTGATGTTGTCTAGAATTTTACAAAAGGGCTCTTTCTTTTTCATTTTGTTGAAGTCACTCATACAAACGTCATTCTCAAACATGACCCTTGATTTATCTATGCATCCCTTCTTGTTTTCATAACTTGGACCCCTAACTTTGTCGTCTCTAATGAAAGAACTCTCCACATCTTTGTTTGGATGGAATTCCTAACATCTTTATTTGGATGGAATTTCCCAAGTTACCCTTGCCATACTATTTTTTTTAAGATAAAATAGCATCTTTTTAAGCAATGGTATTTGTGTTGAGCCTAATAAGTTTTTTTAGCCTAGCCACAAAAAATCATTTGCATTGAAATTGATATTTCTAAAAGATTAAAAGAGTCACTTAACATTCAAATTGTTCAAATGAGACACACTTTGATGCAATTGTGACTAGGGGGGCTTATCAAGTGACCCAATCACAACAAAAGCACAATTAAGACAAATGACATTCATTAAGTTTAAATTCAAAATTTACAATAATTTTTATTTATAGAGAAAAATACTATTCATATTCATCAATCCTTCCGTCAATATTATTCTCCAGCAATGCCTCCTATTCCAAGTGTTATTTTCTCAATTTTGTGTATGACGACTTCTCATATTCATTGTGGTTGTATTTCTTCATTCATTTTTGAACATGTCAAGCATTTCTTGCTTGGCCAAAAGCTAACCCCTATACAAATTACCTTTCAATTTTATATACTTCCCATGAGAGGAAGTTCAACTATCGGGCAAGTGGAAGTTCAACTATCACACCATACAATTGGATGACCAAACTATTTGCAATAATATTCTCCCACATGTTGGCATGTGAAAGATCCTACAAAATGCTTGAAGGAGTGTTCACAATTGTGTCATAGCTTTAACACCCATTATGAACCATTTGATTTTACAGATGTTTACATGTTCCTTTATTTGCTTCCTGATGGGGGTTCCCACCCCAATGGGAACCAAGAATTGTCCACCTTGTCAAGGGTTTCTACCCTTTTAGGAACTTCCAAAGTGTTTCTTTGCTTCTCTTGTTAGGGGTTTTGATCCTAATAGGAACTAAGAACCAACCAATCTGTCAAAGATTCCTACCATTTTAGGAAATTTTGAAGTGTCTTTGCTTCTTTTGTTTAGGTTTTAGACCCCTTTAGGTTCAACCATTTGAAACTTTGAAAATGTCTCATATTTTTCTTATTGGGGATTGCCACTCAGATGGGAACCAAGAACCTCACACCTCATCGGAGGTTCCTAAGGCATTAGGAATTCCACAAAATAACTTATAAGTGTTAGTCAAAGCTTTTAGCATGGAACAAGAACCGTTTGGGGTTCTTAGAATCAGTTGAACCTCTTATCCAAAACACTTTGTTGGAGCTTTACTAGGAACTAGGAACTTTTTGTTGAACAAGAAAATTGAGAGGGGGGGTGAATCAGTTGCCACAAATTTAAACCTAATTCATTCACCGGAACTAATCCTTAATACTGCTTAAATGATAAAACATTAAGTGCAAGTGCAAAAATTGAAAACCATCACACAAACACAACACCAGATTTACGTGGAAAACCCAATGAGGGAAAAACCATGGTGAGGATTAACTCACACTATAGAGAATATCAAAACCAATTACAAAAGGCTCACTGTCTAAGAAAAAAGGCTCACTGCCAAAACAAGGACTCACTATCCAACAAGGCCAACAACTCAGAGGGCTCACTGCCACAAAGATACAAAGAAGATAGAAGAGATATGTTACAAAGAGAAGAAAATCTCAATGCAACAGAGAAATCCACCATAATTTTTCAACCACTTGCAGACATGCATGAATGATAGAGTACACCTTCAACTCACTACATTTGGAAACTTAGCATTTAGGCTTCGCATTGATCTGCCACACTCGCATCACACACACTCACTGATTTGCATCAATCTCACATCTATCTAATCTATTATTTTGCACTTATCTCTTTGCACTTGCTTACACATTTCACCACTAACTCATTTTGAATTTATACCATCTTCAACTTTGAAACATATCCAAATTCGGTCATCCAACATTAAATTCAAATTAGGTTGGCGCCAAAACATCCTAGGGTGGAATTAGAATGAGGGTGACCCAAACACATGCTTGATAAGGACCCAAATAGATCCAACATACCTCATCAACTCAGAAGATAGTGTTCAACATAAGGTTGGCCAAACCAATGTAAAATACATAGAACAATTAAGCATGAACCTTCTAGATACCAAAATCATCTTCAATACAATCAAAACAACTCAACTCTAGAACCACAAGTCATAAGACTTTACCAAAGAGAAATCCAGACTAACAACATTTCTCCCGGACCTCAACTAGAAACACAGAAAACCATAGTTCACAACCGGTGAACACAACTCACATTGTACAATGAATCAACAACCAAAAATATGGATATAGCAACTTCCAACAACCACGATCAACATATCTAAACCACACAAACATAGGAGAAAATTGTGGAGAAAAACCTAGAGCAAACACTAAACACCTGCAACCTTTCTTCAATACAATTTTTTCAATATCCTCGACATATACAACCAATAACCTGCAACCATGACATTAATGACAACAACAACCAGTTGATAACCAATTGACTAGTTAACATCAATGACAACACTATCATTCTTCTCGTTCTTGCAACACTTTTTGACTTAGTGAGTTTTCTTAGAACACCCCAAACCTCTGACTTGTTCTTAATATAGGCCAAACCTCTAATTTGCCATAACTTAACCAATTTTGCTCCATTTTTTACCAAATTGAATTTGGAAATACCCATTTGGGACTCCTACAAGATGAATTCCTTACTTTGTTGAATTGATCTTGAAAATTCCTCCAAAAGAAGACTAGAAAAAATCATCTGAAACAATACCAAAACCGAACTATAATTGAAAGAAAAAATTATTTTTTTGTTCAATGCTAGATCACCCGTGGACTCAAATGCTCCTACATTACACCCAATGTGTCATTTATCCCAATCTACCTAACACCTATTTCAAGGGCCAATCCGTTGATCATAAGGTTAAATATTGTCCCATTGTCACTCGTTGAACCAAACCCATTCCTAAACTTGCAAATGATGCTTCTTCTCCAAAGAAAGAGGATGCATGTACAATACTTGGAAATTGCAAGAATGCATGAAATACTAGTAATGATGGTAAGCCACCTAAAACCCTATCCTGGAAATGGTAGAATGCCACGTACAAACCAAGGTGATATTTTTCAAAACCTTAGGATGATGGAAAATAAATTGTTCCTTCCAAAGGTGTATTTTCAAAATAGGCAAATAAACCTAGGATTTCCATATCCCAACTTCTCGCCTTTGTGTTGTCTTCTCAAATAATTTTTTGTATCCATGCACCCTTCTTTTCTCCAATAATACCATGACAATCTCATAGTCTAATTAGGAATTTAGAAGATAGTGAGTATTTTCTAGATAAAAGAAGGCATAGTCAACCAATAATTTAATTAAATAGTTCAATATCCTTCCAAAAATGCAACCCTTAACAAGGTGGTCAATGAGGATGTGACTCAAGTGATGTTTGTCAATAAATTATGTCTCATTGAATGTTCAAGGTTTGATACACCTCTCAAAAAAGTATGTTTTGAGAGACACTCGACAAAGATTTCCAAATTCAGACATTCTATATTTACAAGAGGTTAAATTTTTTTAGTCTTTTGCTTTCTACAAACTCTCATGTCATTTGGCCAAATAGTTTTTTTGTGTATTATTCATGATGCTAGTCATGATTGGTGTTCTTACTTTTCTTTCTCCTAAATAGTAGCTATATTTAGTTGACTAGGAATGCGAGTTCACTAATTAGGAATTATAGACTCTTTTCAATATTGATAATCACTCCTTTGGAGTTATTAATGTTTATGCTCCCAATGATGTTGTTGAAAGATCTTATCTTTGGAGGTGGATCATTGATTCAATTCCTATAGCCACTTGGGTCATGTGTGGAGATTTTAATATGGTGGAAGTGACATCCAATAAATGGGCACGTGCAGGATCATGTTGGGCTAAAAAGTGGCAATAAGAAAAAAATGTGTTCTTACATTGTCAAAATCGTGACACACAAAGTTGACATTTTCTATGGACCAAATAAAATTTGATTTTGATTTGGTAATATCAAACCAAAATGGATATTTGTTAGTAACGAATATTCATTATTAATGGATATCTGTTAGTAATGGATATTCATTATTAATGAGTATCCATTTCCCAAAATTATTTTTGTCAATTTTATGTTTTCAAAACGGTCCATCTTGAAAATAAAAATGGATATCCGTTTTGCTTTTGGATAAATGTTTCCCACAAGTATTTGAATTAATTTTATGTTTTCAAAATAAATATCCATTTTGAAAAGCAAAATGGATATCTATTTTGAAAATCCCAAAAAAGCACATTTCAATAAAATGGGCATAACTTTTATGTTAATTATCAAAATTTTGATTCTTTATAGGCGTTGGAAGGTGATTCAAAGATCTATCTACACAATGGATAAAATAATTTCAATATATTGTGTACCAAAACTTAATTATAATCATTTAAATTTCTTCCTTAATTTATAAAATTTTAAATGCTTATAATTTTTGCATACAAATTTTTTTTATGCTTTTTTTGCAATAATCATCCCAAAAGACTTGAAACATTAAAGAAGTAATAAATAATGAAAATTTTGGATTTTTGAACTAAGGAGAGTAAAAACTTGCATGAATCATAATAGAAGGCCTCTTTGTTGTCTTTGATCCTATGTGCACATTTTCCCAAGTTGAACTAGGAGAAGATGTTTATCTCTCTCCCTCCCTCCCTCTCTCTATTTAGCTATCTCTCCCAATCTCCCCCTCTCCTTCATCTATCTCTACCTATATCTCCCATTTTTCTTCTCCCTCTCTCTCAACCCCTTTATTTATTTATATAATCTCCCTCTCCATCAAGATATCTCCATCTCTCTCTCACTCATACACACGCACCCTCTTTCTCCCTCCCTAACTCTATCTCTCTATATATCCCCCTCTCTCCATCTCTATCACCTCCTTTCTCTCTCAATATTGCCCCCTCTATCTATATCTTCCTATCTCTCTATTTATCTATACCTATATCTCATTATCTCTACCTCTCTCTTATTCCCTCTCTCTATCCCTTTCTATCCATATATTTCTCTACCTCTATCTCCCTATCTCTCTATCTCTCTCCCTATCCATCTCTATCTCTCTATATCTCCCTCTATCATCATCTCTCCCTCTCTCCCTCTCTCTCTCCCTCTCCCTCTCATTTTCTCTACCCCTTCTCTATCTATCCCCCGCTCTCCCTCCCTCCTCTATCTCCCCCCTCTCTATCTCTCCCTCTTTCTCTCTACCTCATTATGTCTTCCTCTTTATCTTTATTCCTCTCTATCACTTTATATCACCATCTATATCTCTCTATATTTGTATCTCTCCCTTTACCTCTCTTTATCTATATATCTATTCAATCCCTCTCCCTCTATATTCCTCTCTACCTTTCTATAGAGAGAGAAAGGGCAAGTGGAGATAGAGAGAAGTAGAGAGGGAAGGTTAGAGAGGCAGAGAGGAGATAGATAAGAGAGATATAGAGAGATATCTGAAGGAAGAGATATGGGGAAAGAGGGAGGGATGAAGTGCGCAATAGGTAGAGAGAGAGGGGAAATAGAGAGAAGTAGAGAGGGAGGGAGAGAGGGATAGGTAGAGATAGAGAGGTAGGGTAGGAGGGATATAGGAAGAGGTAGGTAGAAAGACAGGAAGATGGAGATGGTGGATAAAGAGAAGTAGAGATAGAGAGATAGGTAAGGTGGTAGGGATAGAGGGAGAGGTAGGTAGAGAGAGGGAGGGTGAGGGTGTATATAGAGAAGTATAGAGGGAAATTTAGAGAGAGGTAAGGTGGGAGGGGTAGAGTGAGAGGTAGGTAGAAAGAGAGAGGGTGAGGGGAGATAGGGAGAAGTAGAGAGGGAAGGGGAGAGAGAGAGGTATAGAGAGAGAGAGAGAAGGAGAGAGAGGGAAGAAGACAGGGAGGGAGGGAGAGGTATGTAATGAGAGATAATTATGGTGGGAGGGATAAGTAGGTAAAGACAGAGAGGGTGAGTGGAGATAGAGAGAATTAGAGAGGGAAGGTGACAAAGAGGTAGATAGGAGAGAGAGGATGAAGAGATATATAGAGAGACACCTAAATGGAGAGAGAGGGGGAATGAGGGAGGGATGGAGTGAGAGGTAGGTAGAGTGAAATAGAGCTCAGAGAGATAAAGAGAAGTATAGAGGGAGGGAGGAAGGGAGAGGTAAAGATATAAAGGTGGGATGGGAGGGATATAGGGAGAGGTAGGTAGACAAAGAGGAAGATACCGATGAAAGATAAAGAGTAGATACAAAGAGAGAGATAGAAGTAATGTCATCACCCTCTATCTCTCTACCTACCTCTCCCTCTATCCCTCCCACATTACCTCTCTTTATATTCCATCTACATCTTCTCCTTTGTCTACCTACATCTCCCTATATCCCTCACACCCTACCTCTCTATCTCTACCTCTCCCTTCATCCCCCCTCTTTACTTCTCTCTATCTCCCCTCTCTATTTCTCTCTACCTAGATCTCATTCCATCCCTCCCTCATTCCCCCTCTCTCTCCCTTTAGATATCTCTCTATATCTCTCTATATCTCTCTATATCTCTCTCCTCTCTACCTCTCTCACCTTCCCGCTTTACTTTTGTCTATTTCCACTCACTATATCTCTCTCTATCTACTTCTCCCTCTATCCCTCCCACCCTACCTATCTCTCATTACCTACCTCTCCAAGCCCTCCTTCCCTCTCTCCTTGTCTCTCTCTCCCTCACCTTCTCCCTCTCTATGTACCTCTCTCTCTCTCTCTCCTTCCCTCTCTACTTCTCTTTATCTCCCCTCACCCTCTCTCTTTACCTACCTCTCACTCTATCCCTCCCATCTTACCTCTCTCTCTCTCTCCTTCCCATTGTACTTCTTTCTATATCCCCTCACCCTCCCTCTTTCTTCCTACCTCTTCCTCTATCTTCCCACCTTGCCTCTCTCTCTATCTCTACTCTTTATCTTGGGCATCTCCATCTTCCTCTCTATCTACCTACCTCTCCTTATATCCATCCCACCCTACCTATCTATCTCTACCTCTCCTTTCCTCCCTCTCTACTTCTCTCTATCTACCCTCTTTGTCTCTCTCTTGACCTACCCCTTAATCCATCCATCCCTCATTCCACCTCTCTATCCCTTTAGCTATCTATCTATATCTCTTCTCTCTCTCTCTCCTCTCTACCTCTCTTACTTTCCCTTTCTACTTCCCTCTATCTTCCTCTCACATTCCCTCTCTACTCTTTGTAGGAGTGATAGGGAGAGAGAGAGAGAGAGAGGAGAGAGGGATAGAAAGAGGGAGAGATATCTAGATATAGATATGACTTGGGAAAGATAGAGGGGAAGAGAAAGGGAGAGAGATAGGGAGAGGGAGAGGGAGGAGAAATAGATAAATATATAAAGAGGGAGAGGTGGACAAGGAGAGAGGAAAAATAAATACAAAAGGTACACTTATCTATTAAAATTTTGGAAATATCAATGATGTGTCAAATGTGAAAATGAAACCCTAATGTGGTTGCCAAGGATGGGTAGAGTAAGTAAAAATTGATTTCACAATCAAGATAATAGAGAAATATGTAACAATATAAAACCAATGAAGAATTGGTCATACAAAGAGTTTAAAATATAAAATTGAGATGTAAATATCATAAAAGTATAACCCTGACATGAATAATAAACCACAGAAGAAGACTAGGTTGTATAGGGTTTACTGGGTTTACTAAAATACAAAGAAGCCTAAAGAGGGACAAAGAGAGAGGAAATCAAGGGAGAGGTGGAGAGATAGGTCTAGAGCTTGGGGGGGAGAGATGGAGAGAGAGATAGGGAGGGAGGGAGAAAGAGGTAGGTATAGAGAGTGTGAGAGGTGAGAGGGAGAGATATAGAGAGATAGCTAGAGGGATAGGGATAGAGAGTTGAGATTGATTTAAGTAGAGGGAAGGATGGAGGGAGGGAGAGGTAGAGCGATAGGTCTAGAGAGAAAGATATGTAAAGATGGAAAAAGAGAGGGAAGGAGGGAGGGAGGGAGAGGTAGAGAGATAGGTCTAGAGCTCAAGGAAAGAGAGAGTAAGAGAAATAGGTCTAAAGAGGGACAAAGAGAGAGGGAAGGAGGGAGGGATGGAGAGGTAGATAAATAAGTCTAGAGCTCAATAGATTGAGAGAGAGAGGGAAAAAGAGGGGAAAAGAGAGAGGGAGGGGAGGGAGGAAGAGATAGGTGGAGAGATAGGTCTAGAGATTAGGGGGAGAGAGAGTCAAATATAGAGAGGTGGAGAAAGGGACAAAGAGATATGATAATTTACACACTCTCAAAGATCTCTCTGTGAGCAACTTCTAATTGAAGTTGACCTATGTGAGGATATTTTCTACATGGCCAATGATAAAGCCCCAAATTGTGATGGATTTTCTTATGAATTCTATAAAGCCTTATGGGATATGATTGGTAAACATCTTCACAAAGTCTATCTTGAAGCATTTCACTCTATTTTTATATAACAATATCAATAAAGGAAATATCAAGTTCATATCAAATTTTTGAGATTCAAAAGATATTTACAAATAGAGATCAATCATTTTGGTTAATGTATCCAATAAAATAATTATCAAAACTCTTTCTCTTGAGCTATTTCATCGTCTTCCTTTAGTTAGTCACCTTGAGGAAACTAGATTCATCAAATCTAGGTACATTCTTAACAACATCATTGTTGTGTGGGAAGGAGTGGAATGGGCTAGATATTATCAACAACAACCCATTTTAAAAAGTAGAAAATCAAGAGGGTTTGATTACTAGTTGGGAGCTTGTTCTTGATGGCTAGGATATTCTTGAATTTGGGAAAATCCAAATGATTTTGATTGTACTCCTCCTCTTAGTACTTTATCTCTTACTACTTAGTGACCTTATTTCTTATTTTTCTATTTGGATTTGTCATTTAAGGCTTGGACTTTGTGGTGTGACTTTTATCAGCACCCTTTTTTGTGGATATGTGTGTAATATAATTCTTTATACAAAATAATATGACACTAATCCATAAAAAAAATTTGTTTATTAGATCTAAATATTGGATTTTTACCTAGACACACCTAAAATTTTAATTCACACATCACGTGGATGTTGATTTTTATTTAATTTGGTTCAATTGTATGGTAAGAGAAATATTGGTGATCATAAATACTTTCGGATTTTTTTTACAAGGTCAAAACTAGATGTATTTATGATCATTAAGTTGATTGTGTGAGATTACAATGATATTAATTTTATTATGAAAGTTTAAATAGGTCTATGGATTATACTAGTATATTGAAAAGGATTAGACAATGCTACATATGGTAACTCTAGAAAACTCAAAAGAGAAAAAATATAATTTGTGTAAGGGGAAATAATACCTCACATACTATGGAGATTTAAACCCCTATTGCAAATGGTTGATAGACTAGGATGATCAAAACATAATTATGTATTCAAAGAACATATAACAACACTTGCAAAATCCATCTAACATGTATAGAAGTGAATGGAACAATGTGCATCCACAAGATTTACATAATCTTACAAATATTTATGTGGGAAACCCTTTTGGGAGAAAACCCTCCACTAAAAGGTCTTCACAATTATATAAGTCAAAATCAATTCAACAATTCAACACAAGGTCTTTAGAATCTATTATAGAATCTCAATCTTCAACATATTCTTTTTCAATCACTATAATGTTTACACACCAATAATGTACAATACGGTTGTGTTCCTTTTATGTCGTGCAACCAAGTAATTAGAACGTTCATATAAAATGATATAGACATATTCATAGGAATATTAATTGTCTAACTATTTGACCAACCCATAGAATACCAAGAGTCACACAATTATAATATGACCATAGATGACATCAGCATTCTACATAAAATACTTAGTGTGATGTCTCCACATGGATAATCACCTTGTACACTTTACCACTAGCACACACTATGTACCAATAGTTACAACCTTAACACTATCAATATACATGTATGTTTCTGGTATAACCACCACTACCAAATCCTTGTTTGTGGTAGCTCACACCAACATAATATTACTCCTTATTGTTTGTGGTACCTTGTGCCATGTTCCAAGATATTATACTACTCTCATATGAACTCCATTTCTACATGTGTTCCTACATCATTCTTCATGCTCCAACAAAAACTAATACATATGATGTTTTGATTTCTTATCCAAACACCTTATGGTTGTTGTCACAACACCAAAAAATGTGAACCAACATATATGATATACTACAAAACTTGTAACAACATTATCATGTGTAAATTGCCATGCTTATTGTATTGCAAAATTGTAGCTTCACTACATATCACCTCAATCAAGTTTGGAGATAAACTCTTTCTACAAGGACTCTTTGTAGATGAATATATCCATCCCACATGGTACTTAGTATCTTTATGTAATGGTCATAAATATGCTGGTTGTAAAGTTCAAAAGGAAGATCAATTTTAATGGCAATATTGAGAAGTACAAAGCTAGACTAATTGTGAAGGGATAATCTAAAGTTGAGGGAATTGATTATGGTGATTTTTTCCAGTTGCTGAACTGATATCCATTTGATTTTTATTATCTATTATAACAACCTTTGATCTTGAAATTGATCAAATAGAGGTGAAAATGGTTTTTCATGATGATTTGGAGGAAGAGACCAACATGACATAGCTAGAACACTATGTGGAAGAAGTTTCATCTTTCAACATAATTGAGATGCACTTAGGGGCTGCCAAAAATATTTTAGGTGTGAAGATCATAAAAGATGGAGTGAACATAGAGCTTTGGTTAGGCCAAAGCAAGTATGTGAACTCAATGTTGGAGAGATTTAGCATAACAACTTACAAACCATTATGTATCAATATCTTAGTAAGAACAAAATTATAGACCAATGTCCAACTTCACCTAATGAGATGGACATGGCTCAAGTACTTTATGCTAGTGTTGTTGAGAGATTGATGTATGATATGGTCTACAATATACTAGAAATTGCTCAAATAGTGAAAGTTCTTATCAATGTTAGGGCTAATCATGAACGAGCTCATTAGGATGTAGTTAAGAGGATCTTCATATGTTTGGAAGTTACCTCAAAGTACTTTTTTAATCATGGTTATTCTATGGGGGGATTAACACTCAATGAATATTAGATAGATGGCATTGGTAGTAAGAGATCCATCAATGATTATGTTTTCACTTTATTCAATGGTGTTATCGGTTAGATGAGCAATCAACAAGTTGTGGTTTTTTGGTCCACTATAAAAACTGAGTGCATTGATAGTTACTCATGCTTGTAAATAAACCGTCTAACTTAAAAGATTATTTCAAATGTGGGGTTGAGTTAGGGAGTATTATAGTTTTGTGTGATAGTTAACATGTCACATGTTTGCAAAAAAATACAACTTTTATGCAAGGACTAAGCATGTTGATGTCCATATAATTTTATTCATGACATGGTAGAGGATGGGAGGGTGATGCTATAGAAACTTGACACTTCATAGAATGTTGCAAATGCATTGATGAAGCTAGTAAGCATATAAAATTTTAGGTAGAATTGTGAATCTATGGGCCTTTCGGCCCCTAATGATTAGTTGATAGTGTTGGTACTTCCTTTTCTCTTGCAAGCTATTTGACAAGAAGAAGAATGATAGGAAATGTGTCTCAACCTTGCATCCTAATGTTAAGTGTAAAAATTAAAATATTGAACCTTGAAACATAAAAATTCAATTTATAGATTATAAAGGTTATTTTTTGCCTTGATTTTTTTTTTCAAATGAGTTGGCATCAATTTTGTAATACCCATGATGTAAATCTCTTTGAATTCTACAATTTAAGAGAAAAAAAGGCTCAACTAACTACATTGATGAAAAGTTATAGCCTTTGAAAATAGAGCCTTCCACAATGGAAATGTAAGAAGATCTATGAACTATAAGAGAGAGTTTCACCTGTTGACCAACTTATGGCATTTGTCATGACATGTCGTAAGAAGTCTTTGGATAGAGATAATTGAGCTAAAATGGTGCACCCAAGTTAGTGAGTGAATTATGACAAGTTTATGATAAGTGAAAGGAATAAGTTATTTTCAACCTATAAACTCATCTTGAGATTTGAGTGTTGGATATTTTATTAGGGATTTGATGCTACATTTTGGATGATTATGGCTCATGGTTTCCTAGTTACTATTTGATGGTTTCATATATTGTTTCTCCTATTTATTGAGTGATTGAAATAAAGGTTTTGAGTGTGAATTTTGTATGTACTATTGTACTGTCAAAATTACTCCAAATCTTTTGTTGGTGATACCCTTGTAAAGTCTTAGACTTTGCAAGTGTATTGCAACATTTGATTACCAAACAATATAGAGCTGCTTTGGAGTGTGGTACTTTTCTCTCGAAAGTGTTTTTTTCCCAAATAAATCGTTGTGTTATGGTATATTGCTTTTGTGTTTACCTCATTGTAAATGTATGATTAGTTTAAATTTTTGCATATAGCTCATAGATTTGAGGAAACACATTTCACACCTTTGCTTCCTTTCATATACATCGAATTGACATTAATGCTATCAAGGTTTTGCTCAACTTGACAATGCCATCGATTATAGTAATCTATAACTTATCAAAATGAGAAGAGGTGCTTTCATAATGAATGAGGTATCTTAAATAAGAGGAAAAGAATTCTAAAATACAAGAAAATATGTTACTCCAAGTTAAGGAAAATGATAATGTATTCTTCTTTGAAAGGTTTGGAATAGTAGTTGTAGCACGTGCTCCACATTTTATCTTTGTTTTTCCTATTAAAAAAACAAATTAATTATGCTGCCATTTCAAGGGACCATATGATTAAGTGATGAAATTACTGGGGATCCAGTTTCACCCAAGTTTAATAACACGTATCATGGATCATGAAATTTGATCTGAAATGTCTAGGAAAAGAACTCATACAGTCAAAACCAGAAGCATTGTATACTAACTCATATCTAGAATATATTTGGATAATGGGTAAAATGTTGAACTAATACAGTATTCAATCTGCAAATAAATTATGATATACTCCTAAGGTAAATATATAGATTCAAAATATATTTTATAAAAAAAAATTAAAACAAATTGCAAATTTCATCCCTTGTAGCATAAATATTTATTTTCCGAGTTTGATCCAAGAATATCTCAGAAGAAATCGCCCTCTACCAGAGGATTATTATTATCAACATGGACCTTAGAAATGTTATTGTAGGGAAGCTACTGATATCACATCTCCAGATGCACACATTTAAACGCCCACAATACTTTCCAAATTTTTCAAATGCTGACCGCAATACCTCATTTAAAATCTCTTCTATCTAACTATTTGGTTTGAAGAAAGGCATATTCCTTTGAAGCAGCTGGTCACATAGGTCTGCATCTGCCTCAAACCAAGGAAAACTATGTGGAGGATCAAACAGAAAACCCTGTTTCAGGAGACCTAAATGTCGAGAGTACAATACTTGTTGTGATGTCACAGGGAGCCGAAAAGACTCATATTCGGCTAATGCTATAGAAATCTTGTCAAAGCCCCACTTTTTAATCGATTGACCCAAAACACTTGCATCCATGATTGACATGTTTGTGCTTCTGTTTCCATGGGGAGAAGTTGGATGTGCAGCATCACCTACAAGCACCACATGATCCCAAACAACTTGCTTGAGTGGTTCTCGATCATATAAAACATTTATGAATGGTTCTGCAGTTGCCTTCATAAGAGCAGATAACTCTGGTCCCCATGTCTCACTGGCTTCTTCATGCATCTTTTCGATGACGCTATTGTCTACTTTTGCAGTTAACGAGTTTATCTGTGAAAGAAAGAGAAAATTGCAGCTCATGAGTTTCTTTGTAAAACTAAGCAAAAGCATGATGAAGTTTGTTCCAAAGGCACTCTGAAGATGCATAATATACAAGTTAAAACCTGATATCTATTTCCACTGTTTAATGTGGCAATGGAACTTTAAAAAAATATTGTCAATTCCCCTGAAAAGGTACATAAAACTATCCTGGCATAAGCACTGTAAGGTCATTCAAAAGAGAGTGAATACATATATGTATATCGTTCCAAGCAATATATATCAAGGACAAAAGTGGATAAAATGAACAGCAGGTTCTTGGTTACCAAGAAAATTATGGTCACAGCGGCTAAAGAGTCATTCATGATGACAACAAAAATATCGCCAATTCAACAGTGTCAAATGACTTCTCTTCCCTAAGTAGATCTTGTTACTGAACAAAAAATTAAATAACTTGTACCAGAATGAACAATCAAATAAGGAAACTTTGTTGTATAGGATCTCATAGGCATGAGATTTCTGGGTAGAAATGAACATCAATTTTTAATTAAGTCATCTGGCAAACATAAAAATGCAGAAATGTTTGTTAAAACTTAAAAAGGCACATAAATACCTTCATATCAGGTTCAGGCTGATTGACATACCAAAGCCAATTAAGCCTTTTACCTTGCAACTCATAGAGCACAGAATGACTTCCCTTGGCAAGATCAAAATACAAACATTTGCCAAGATCAGAGTAAACTTTCTTAATGGAAGCAATCATTTCAGGTGAATCATTCTTGGAATAATCAAAAACACCTCGCCATGCACAATAGCCTAAATACCTGCACAGGTGAAATTATGTTTATGCTCTCAGTCTCTACACCTAGGTTTCAATTGGCATTTATCTTTACAATCTCTTTTCCAAAATTTGTAGTGTGCTCGTTACAAAATTCAAAAATCTAATTAGTCCCCTAAAATTTACCTGCCCCTAAAGGTTTCTCAAACAAAATAACAATACTTGCAGAAGAAATGTATTCTGTGAATAACTGATCACTTAAAAAAGAATGCCAAATATATTTCGAAGGTATAGAGAAATTCCCCCTCCATGTAATTGATTGAAACCCCATTTATTGGGGCAAAATGAAGATATAAAAAGGAATTGAACTTTAAATCGTCCTGCCTATTTTAAAGCTAACCCACACTTATTAAGATGTCTGAGCTCAAAGTTTTGCAGTGGAGAATTTCTCAAATGGGAGAATATGTGCAGGTTTCTAAAGGCCAAAACATCCTGGTCATCCCCGAATTAGACATGATTGCAGGAGGAATTTCATCATTACTGTGAACCTTAGAAGGCCAGTAGTCTCACTTCTGTCTACCTAGAGAGAGAGTTTATCCTGCTTAGTTGGATGGGTGGCAGCTGAAGCTTGTAGTATCTACTCAAACAAATTAGGGGCCTAGGATTGGGAAACTGGAAACATTTGCATGGCACATGGTCATCAACAACCCAATGCTTAAGTTCAAAGCTTTGCTATGGAGATGGCAACTTAGATATCGAAGCTGGTGCTGGGCCAAGAAGTTCACAGCTGAGTAGAAGATTGCATCTTATGCTAATGATGACCAAGGAGTTCGAGCTATCACCTACATCAAGCTATTAGTCTCTGTTAAGGGATTTGTGGTGAATCTATTTGTGTACTCTGATATTTGTCCAGAGGATGTTTTCTTTGTTTCCCCAAGAGGTTGCAACCTTTGAATTTAGGCACTGGACCACATAGATCTTCAAAGCTGTTACATTGATTACATCCTTTTTATGTCAATTAATTTCAATTAGGCTAGCATCAAGCTTTCTATGGCTATCACTATGTTTAGAATAATCTATGTAAAAGGCTATTTTTTCTTGGATTTAACTGGAATAGACATTTAGAGAATAATATTTCTGTCTTTCACATATATTTTTCTAAAGATAATTAAGCTAGTAATATCTACATACAACATATAAACAACATTATTTTAATGAAACGATGACTTTTACTTACAATAATTTACTAAACATTATAATAAATAACATTATAGTACAATATAATATTATATAATAGTATGAATTTATTTTACTCCCTTAATCTCATCTATCATTTTTTCCATATAGTAAAATTTTATGTTATTAATGATAATAAATAAAATTATAGTATAATACAATATTAAATAATTGTATGAATATTTTATTATGTATATGTAAAATTGTATGTTTGCGAGGATTATATATATTTATAAGTCTATATATTTAGAGAGTTTTATATACTTAAATATATAAATAGATTTGTATATAATATAAAGGTTTATATATTATATTAATATGAAGTATTATGATAATATTATATATTTTAATTATCAAGAGTTGTTTTCAAATACATTTGATTAATAATGTCATCCACCAATTTTTCATATAATTTAGAGAATGGAAGATGTTATATTTATATTTATATATATATATCTTAAATGTCAATTTTGACTTATTTTTTAATTTATTTAATAAATTCTTTTTTCTCTAAAGAGTTATTATGCTGACTATGTTTCGATTTATATGTGCACTATAAAAACATAAGACTCTTTAATGCCACTGTAATTAACATAGTAGAAGCTTAAATGATGTGCCTAACAGTCTATATATTGATAAATATTGCTTATGGTTTCAATTGTGTTGAAGTTTTTCATCAATGTTTCATATCACACTTCATGATCCATCATTTTTTTCTCTTCCACCTCTCTATTATCTTGATGATGGATCGCATAGTGTGATCTGAAACGTTGATGCGAAAACTTCAACACACTCAAAACCAGAAGCAATATTTATCAACAATATGAATTGTGGAAACTTGATATCATTAAAGTCTATATATTTAGACCACCCAATAACTAAGAGTGGTGAATGATGTCAAAATCCCAGGACAAGGGCCATATCACCATCTATTTCAACCTCTTCTGAAAGAGTTTCAACCATAGATATTAGGAGGGCTTCTCTTGAGCAGAGTGTTGCCGCCTCTAGCTCCAAGGTAACTCAACAGATCCTTTTAGCCCAGGCCACTCTCTTGATGACAACATCAGACTTAACTGGAAAATAAAAGCTGTTGGTAGCAGATCAGATTCTCCCCCTACGTTGACAAGGATTAGGAGTCCCGTTGCTAATCTGCCCTAATATTTTCAATTTCATTGCACTATATTGTGTTTCTCAGGAAATGTACTATTTTTAAGCAAATGGCAAGTATTTTGGAATGTTATCAGGTTTAAGTTTATACTTTCAAAACAATCATAATCAGTGCCGAACCATATTTTTTAATTCCCTACGAAGGGAAACCCTTGGGAGCTGTCTATGTTGAAAATTTGCACTTCAACAACACAAGTGCAATTTTTTTTCTTCAAAACACTGCTATACCTTGGCTACTGATTTTGGACCATGAATTTATCATAAACCCCCCAAAAGAACAAAGTTCTTCAACAAGATCTTTAATAAGACCTGCAAGTAAATTCCAAACATTTTAAAAACATATGTTTCATTTGCTAGAGGATTTGCCCATATGTACCTGTCTCCCCATCCTAGAAAAGCAATATAAATACTTCCAGGGAAGCAAATAGCATTGGAACAATCAGAATTTCCTATGCTGTTTGTAGAGTTGGAACATAAAACAAAGCCATTTTTATTTTAAACTTTCCACTTAAGTTCCTGACATCATTTCCATTAGGGGAATATGCTATTTCCCGCTCTTTACCCATTTCATTTAAGTTTTGTGTTGGTCAAAACCTTTTTATTATTCAAGGGGCAAGATAAACTTGGTTGGGAACAAAACCCAGGAGAGTACAACTGACTACATCAGCTCAGGCATCCATGGGGCAGGAAACCCACAGGGAGTTAAATAACAGACCTTTTTCCTTGTGCACATTCCTTCCCACCATTCAGTCTGGCTTGATGGACCTTTTTCTGTTTCATGTCATTTCTGAAGAAGCATACCCAGTTTTCCACCATTTCTAACCCTACTCATCCCTGATAATCTACTTTCCACAATTTCAATGTAACCATTTCCATTTCTTGGTGCAACCTGGATTTTTCTATAAAAGAAATATAAAGGAAAATTCATCATTGGTTTTCAGTTATATGTTTCTGGTAGTTGGATAAATCTATGAGAATGCGTGGATCCTATAAACCACTTCTGAATTTCTTTTTGCCTATTGGAACTTCTCATTTTTTAAAATTTGAACTTGAGATCAGGGTTCAAGTACGATCCATGCTTACGAGAATGCTCTAGTTCATAAATAAGCTGGGGAAACCTTTTCCACATTCGACATACACAGGTGATCAAAGATAGATATTTTGCAAGATTGTTCTAGGTTAGACTGCATAAGCTGCTTGAGATTCAATATTTCGATTCTCAACATGGAACCTATCATCAGGGAAAAGATTAAATTGAATGCTTTAAAGATTTTTCTGAGTTAGACCGCATAAATGGATGATTAGATATAATAGTGGAATAGAATCCTCAGCTGGTGGCATATGCACCTTTGTTTGGAACAAGCTTCTAATTTTTCGAACATCCAGAATGGCAATAATCACAAACAGGATCCCAAGCACCTCAAGTGGAGGATTTCAGCTAAGTGCAAGAGGAATCATCCTACTCCCGCAGATAATATAATCTCAATAATCTTACAGACATAGATCCCTTAATTACATGTTGACTCAAACATCCGATCTATTTATGGTCATATAAAAAAAGAATCAAATAATAAAAATAATTGAATCCGATTTATTGTAAATTGGGCATTACCTCCTGTGTTGGTGAGGCACAAAATGCTTCCTAATGAGAGACATGGATCCATCTGCAGCAACCAGCAAATCCCCATCCACCTTAACTGTTTGTTCTGTCTGAGCCACCTTCACTTCAATTGTAACACCCAATCCATCCTCACTCTGCTGAAACGAAACAACCTCGTGACCCCAATGCACTGTATCCTGTGGCAGCTTATCATACAAAATTCTGTGCAAATCACTCCAGTGAGCAGCCCTGAAATTGAGATTCTCGTCTCTAGCTAGCACTCGGGTGGTTTTACTGTTGCTCTCAGTTGCCTGATTCTGCTAACGTAGGATCAAACCCAAAAAAAATTAATAAGTGGATATGTTTTCAGGTCAATATCAAACAACGACCAAATCAATAAAGTTTTCTAAGCGGGTATGTGAACGGAGGGGGTGTGAAAATGAGAAATGTGACCTGGTCGATGGTGAGAGGAAAGGTGATATCCATGAGTTGTTGATGGAGACCCCATTCAGCCAGAGCTTGGCATGTCCGGGGGTCCAGGCCCAGCCCTGCTCCAGCAGGTTTTAAGGTCCGAGCCTTCTCCAAGACAATCACTTGCTTACAGCCTGCTGAAAAAAGCGCATGGGCACACGCGAGGCCGGCTATGCTGCCTCCTACCACCACCACCTTCATCTTTCTCTTCCTATTCTCATCTCCCATACGTTTCGTTATGTCTCTTGTACCTTTCGAAGCCCAAAATTTAGGCTCCGAAATTTCTCTCCTATCTTTGCTGCCTTCGAGATTTAGGATATTGTTTTCATCCGAAGAGACCATTTGGGTGAATGAGGCGTGAGAATGCCATCTGTGGCTGTAGATTATCTCTACATTCAATTATTAAAAGTTGTTTAAGGTAAAACAAAGAAAGGGAAAGAAAATACCATTTGGGTGAATGAGGCGTGAGGTTAACACGTAATAAGGTCATCCGTGGCTGTAGATTCTTTCTACATTCAATTATAAAAAGTTTTTTTCTTTTATTGGAAGAAAGACTTTATTAAAAATATTCAAATATTACAAATCCAAGCTGGCAGACCAGTAAACCTGACTGGTAGTCAGACAAAGCAAAAGCAAGTCCAATATCCACAGCAGCAGGAAAAAAACGCTGAGGCAAGTTAGAAATTACATGTAATCCACAATGCCCTGAGCATCCAAATTATTGCATGCATATCCCAAAGCATTACATTCAGCACAATCATAGTGAAAGCGGTCAAGCAAAGAGGGGGAGTTTGCATCATCTGGAATGAATACACAACATCTGGCAAACCCTCTGCATCGTTTATGCTTGATGGATGTCCATGCCCTGTTCCAAAACTCCCATTTTTGCACATGCGAAGAGGCTGCTGGCAAAGGTTTCCTGCAATCGTTCCAGTCCATCTGTTTGTAGCATCTGGAATGAAAACACAACATCTGTCAAACCCTCTGCATCGTTTATGCTTGATGGATGTCCATGCCCTGTTCCCAGTTTTGCACACGCGAAGAGGCTACCGGCAAAGGTTGTGAAATATGGTTGTTTACCCAATTGAATTTGCCCGAAAGAATCTTAAGCCTTTCAACAAATCCAATTTGAGCATATCCTGCAATCGTTCCACTCCATCTTCTTGGTCTATGTTTCCACATTTTGCATACATGTTTACTAGAGCATTTTCAGTTACTATATCTATGAAAATCCAAATAGCAGGAACCAATCTTTTTTCCTTTTTTTTTCTTTTTTTAGACTTCAAGAATTGGTTGGGTATCTGTCCCCCTATAAACTGCAGTGTGCCTGGTAAACTTTTTCCATGTGATCGGTGGCGTTGGTGCGACACACCCTCCGGTACCACAGGTTTGGGGGGAGACTAGACCTCGTGACCTCTTGCCTACAGGATGCTTTAGCCAATCGAACTAGGCCCCCCACCCCACCAACCCTCTATTCTAACCTGAAAGTTGAAGTTGGAATTTCGCTGTCCATCAAAATGAAAAATCCCCCAATGCCTTTCAACATTACCAGGTGCAAGACTTTTCACATCCTCATCAGGAAAGCTAAACATATAGACTATAAAGCTTCGAGGGTGCAAAGGCATTCCTTGGCTATTCATTAATTTCTCCATAAGCCCTTGATAGAATCTCTCTCAAAACAAACCTTTGGAATTGTCCTCTATAGCATGCAACCAAGCATGTTGGTTGAGCTAGTGTTCTACAATCTAGCATTAAAGGATTTAATTTGCATTTGTAGGTTGGCCAGTGTAACTTGAAGATCCGGTTTAGCTTGGAGTGCATACTAAAGAATGGTGAAATGGAGCTAGAAATCTACATTGAGCATCAAGACCTCTATACGAAGAGGGAAAAAGGTGCGAGAGAATGAAGCCAAGCACCAAAGTTTCCAAATAAATTTAAGGATAATTTTCCTAAAGTTTGAGAGATAATATTGTGATGTTGGAAAAGTCCAAGAAGCATAGATCTCCAAGTCTAGTTGTGGGGAACAATAGTAGGGAAGTGGAGGAGAGAGAACACCAAAGGTTATGAGCATGAGGTAAAAGCCAGAACGTGTGTTTAATAGGCTCTCGTTTAGAGCAGAATGGGCAAGAAGGGGAGGGAGTTATGAAGTGAAGACAATCTCCAATAGGCAATTTAACATGAAGAATTTTCCATGCCACTAGTTGGGATTGAGCATCAGCTTTGGAATGCTATATACAGGAGCTTAGCGTGTTCCACCTAGCTCGGTTAAACTTGCAATTGTATTTAAGATTAAGTTGAGGGGCAAGAGAAAAGGGGGGCAGGAGTTGCCGATAGACAATCTTGAGAGGAAAGCGTTAGAAGCTACAGTTGTTAGGCCATTTCCAATCTTTGAGGAAGTTATCATGGCAAGATGTAGATAATAGGCATGATAGCTTAGGGGTAATAAGTTGAATTTTTCAAAATAACATATTTAGCAACTGGAGAAAGCTTGAATTAGGCTTTGAGAAGTTGCCAAGACTTCCAGTTAAAATTATTTGAGTCCCACAAATACGGAAAACTTGGATGCCTTTTTTAAACAAGTATCTTCCTTTAAGGTTTTTGATCTTAGCAATAGGAGCATTGTCTTGTTGAACCAACCGATTCCACCAAATGGAAGAAGATACAAAACTTAGACCATGAATTAAAGATTGATCATACCAAGATAGTCTTTGTGAAGTCATCTGCCAAGCAATCTAGATGGTGTTAAATGGGGCAGAACCACGAGTCTTGAAGAAAGGAGCCATAAGAAGCTTGTCCTTCCAATTAACCAAATCCCAAGAGTGACCAATTGTAGCAGTTTGTATTCGATGGAGAACTAGATGTTTCCAAGGAGCATCCCCATCCAAGGCCCTTATAATCCATTTAGTAGTAAGACAAATGCCTTGAGTAAAAGAATCAATGACTCCCAACCCCCCCTTGTCTTTTTGTTGAATGTAATGGATCAACAAGGAAGTAGGTATCCCTTTCTTATTTCCCCATTTAGCCTAGGGTAAATGCACAAAGATGAGGGGCCAAAAAGGGGTCTTAAGTGGCCACTTTTTTTCTGAAATTGGGAAATATTGACTTTGGATGAGAAATTGAGGATAGTTACACTCAAAAAAATTAGATGCAACAAAAACAAGGGCCGCAGTGCTCTAAGTCTACTTTTTAAACTACTATTTTTTTTTTAAATGGTAGAGATTAAGGGGTTCAAAAAAAGGAGCCACATAAATTGGTGTTGTTTTTGTCAAAAAATATAACATAGCGTCTGTTGTCGCTCCCTCACAAGGTTAACCTTTTTTCGGTATTTTTAAAATCGCTTCAGTAAGAAATTAGCTAACAGCATGTAGTTATGCCCAATTTTTTTGATAATTTTTTAATGAATATATGATTTTTTAATAATTTTCAAAGTGGACACATCCTAAAAACAAAAATTTGGTCGTGGCACCCCTATAATTTTTGAAAACTAATTGAAAATCAGTTTTTTAATGTGTAGAATGGAGTCTAGTTTATAAAAATGTAATTTATTTGAGCTTTCAATCAACGGTTAAAAAATAGTTTTAAAATACCATTGTTTTTTGATTAAAAATAGACATACAAACAAAAGAAATTAAAGATGAAAGCCTTAACATAGTCAATATGTGAAAAAAAATTGTATTGTTAAATAGCTAAGAGAGAGCCTAACATTACCCAAGTGTTCGATTTACTCGACCTTGAAACTTGTGCAAACCTGGCGGTTACCACAAACGAGATTGTGAAATTTTGTAGAATATGTAAAAATCATGTCTTTGGACGTTGGGAAGGCACTCCAAGCCTTTGAGTTGGAAATCCAAAGCAAATCCAAGCCATCAAGAAGAGGAGTTAGACTATAACTCTCAACTCAATGAATGCCACCATTCATCTATGTGTATGCAATATGTCAAGAATCTCTTAAGGAGGTGGCTATAAATATTCCTTAATAAAAGAATTAAAAATAAAACGAGTTATTCTCATTCATGTGTGAGGAGACAAAATGACAAAAGACTTGTAGGAATTCTTTTAGAATATTCCTACAAGTTAATAAATAAGTACAATTATAGAATAACCTTTACTAAGTAAAGATTAATCTTCTAACAATAACATTAATATGATTTAGGTTTATAGTTAATTAATTTAATAGCTAATGTTAATAATAATTTTTTTTTACTATTAATGTATAAAATATAGTTTTTTCTTCACAATGTTTGTTGCATGCCTTTTAAACCCTCATCTGCAATTTCTTGGAGATGCTTCTAGACATAGATTTGGTGACGCACAATATCTTGGGAAGGCGTTTGACTGCTTTTCTCAATATGTTAATGAGAATAATGTCCCTCTTGTGCTCGTTCCTGATCACGTTCCATTTTCCCTTGGCAATAGATACTGTGATGATGAAAATGACTCACATTTTATTGGAAAGGGTTTCCCAAAGGCAGATCGGCTTAATTTCATAGATGCCTTGAGCTTTGTTTCTAGGGTTAGCATTAGGCAAAAGAATGTTTGGTCACCTAGGCTAGGTTCTTTATGCTCAGGGGTAACCTATAGTTTGGGATTCCATTTCCTTGTCCAACGCTCAAAGCATATCCCATAAATTTGTTTCGAGGGTTTTGTTCATGATAGGGAATTTTTTTTCCAAGACCATTCCCTTATCAGTAGATTCATGAAGACCTGGCCAAAGTTAGGTAATCTCCATTCCTAGATCACACTAAATTGGAAAGATGATAAGGAAGATGTGTTAGCCTATTTTATTAAAATAGCTTGAAGCCTTGACATTATTGAAAGTCTTAAATCAAATGCAAATAATATTTGGCCACCAAAAGGTTAAAAAAAAGGAAAAAATGAAGTCTTTTGTCTTTGGAAGGAGTCAAGTTTTTATCCATATAACAAGGAATTTGTTTAGGGTTTTAGCATCATGAATTTGAAGGAGCTGCATGGTAGTGTTGTGGGAGTCCAAAAAAAGGATGAGAGACTATAGGGCACATTGAGGAAGTTTAGCAAGCACATTTCTTCAACTCATACATAAGAGGGCACATGGGAGAAATAGAAGAGGCCAAGTTTGTTTGTTTTCTTTGTAGATCCTTTTTATGGTTATGAGAAGGTGCCACATTTATCTTGCATGGCATAAGGATTGTGTATGACCTTCTTATGTGTCAGTCTCTTAGAAATCCTCATGCTAGTTCATGTGAATAGACGTAATAGTGGAGTGGTTTTGTAAATGATCAAATAACCATGTTTAGGAGAGATAGTCTTGGGTTGTTTCTTTTATAGGAGAAATTTTTGTTCAATCATTGATAGGGATGCATTGTGGAAAGCTTGAATGCCTCTAGTCAATTCCTTGTGTAAAGTTTGAATTGAAACTAGATTCATATTGTCTAGAGGACACACCATAAACCTAGTTTTTCTAGGATTTGAGAGACCCTCATTCAAGTAATTGGTTTTTGAGTCATAGTTTAAATCCATCTAGTTAAATATCTTTACCCTCCCAAAAGAAATTGGATAGATTATCCAAAATAAAACAACCAATGCAGAAGTGGAGTTCATCCTGTAAATGGTGTCCATTTGATAACTTCTATCAAAAAAAGGGGCAACTTGCAACTTTAACCAGCTTGCTGACTATACTTGCAAAGTTAGGAGGTTCTGGTGTTAGCTAGAGTCCAATAATTTCATGTACATTTACAATTCCTCCATATTGAGAATAGAAGAGTTTATGGTACTAGGTAGAGTAGTAAACAAATGTTTTAACATTATGAAACAAAGACTCTATGCAATCCTGAAGCATATTTAAATATGCTTCTTGATGATTCTAGTTATTAGTTATTGTTTTGATGTTTTTATGTATACTCGTAGACATTTCCAGACACTTATTTCATACATATTCTTAAACTTTATTACCTTTTATGTTCATTATACAAACCTAAACCTAATTTGAGATATGTGGAAATATGGTTATAATGTGATAGTTATTGTATAATTAGTGTGTGGATATATATGAATTGCAATGAATATCTATGCTTAAGCTATGGTTATTATTATTGTGTAGATGTTGTATGAATTAACTCTTTGCAACCAAGGAGCCAAAGGAGGTAGACTATAGCTCAAAAATACTAGAAGGTGCAACCCGCAGCCAAAGGAGTTTCTAGACAACGATGTAGGGGAGGTTCCAGAATAAGATGAGTTCAAAAAATATAGAAATGGAGGCACTTATTAAGGATGATTGTGAATCATCATGACATTTAATAAAGAAATTAAAGGAGAAGAACTCTATTACAATTGGGAGTCTAACGTGACTTTTAACATTCTACATTTCAGTTCTTGTTGCAGTAGATTTATAGTTCTATTTGGACTCTTCTTCCTTTTCCAGTTATAGTTTAGTTGCTCATACTTTATCACACTCTATTATGTAGGGAGTGGTAATTTATGATTTCAATTTAGAGTCCTTATTTTAATAAAATATCTTGTGCCTATATGTATGGTTCGGTGGTTGAGGTGTTAGTTAAGTTGGTTAATTGTTCAATAGTAGATATAGCAATAAGATACTTTCAGTTAAGTTCTTGTTTTTTACAACAAAAAATGTTCATGTTTTTATGAATAAGATATTTTAGCAAAATCTTAGATTGTGATATTTTGAGTTACATAATGAATGGTTTTCAATTATTGTCATGATTTCATTAATCTAAGGAACTAGATTTGGATTAAATCTGTGGAGACAGTCACTTGAGCAAGGGCCACTCAAGTTAATTATTCCCCACTTTATTTTCTATGCATTTATTTATGTTGTAGTAGTTATTCCATGAATGCATGTTGTCTTAATTAGATTCCTTATGCTATAATTATGAATGAATTTATGAAAAAATCTTGTCTTACATTCATGCTCTAGTTTGCTTCAATCTGTTGTACTCCAGAGTGTAGGTTTAATTAACTGTGTTGGTTAATTCTAGGATTCATTTCTTGACAGTGAACTAGTCACAATATTTTGTTGTAGGTACCCATAGCAATAGTGCCAACATTAATTCTTTTATTGTTATCCAGCTTATGATTTTTTAGCATGTGTAAGCACCTATGCTAGGATGATATAGGTAGTCTTGAGTCTCTGCAAGCACATATAGTGCCAACATCATCACAAGCTTACATTAGCCTTGGTTGATAATTTAATGAAGGTCTTTCTAAGGGTTTAGTGGACTATTCAGTTAGGTTTTTCCTTTGAATTATGTGTATGACACCAAGTCTATTGGCCATTAGTAGGGACTCTACATTTTTGGCACCATTGTCAGTGATTGTACTACTTTCAAAGATTCATTTTTGTTATTTCAAACTTTCATAGTTTAAAATTTTATTTCAGTATTAAGACAATTAGGTATAATTCCTTCAAATACTAGAATATTTCACTAATATTGTGTAGGAGTCGTTGTTACACAAAGTCACATCTATTTTATGCGAAGGTAGGGAGATGCTTTGGGAATATTTCTCCCTTCAAATCAACAAGATAGAACAGATATTGGTGATCATAGTGATCAAAGAGAGGGTATTCTTGATGAAGAACTTTCCCTTTCACTAGAATCCATTGTAAACACAGAGGAGACCTTCCAAACCATGGCTAATGCAGTGGTGGATGATCCACTAGAACATGTGACTTTTGAATTTCTCATTGTCAACCAAGAGCGGTCCACTATTCTAAAGAATATACCTCCTTCAGCGTTTCCTATCTTATATGGTTTCGTAACTAAGGATGTAGACACGTTCTTGTTCGAGTTTGGTATCCTATGTAGGAGCTATGACTACACAGTTGATGCCCATAGGCTCAAACTATTTCCTGCAACTTTGAAGGATGCTTTCATGAGATGGTTTATGGGATTGGGCAAAGATGTTGTTTTAGATTAGAACACTATGAAAATAAAGTTCCTGGAAAAATACTAGGACTATTGTAGAGGAGTTGATAGAAGAAGGGATGAAATTTTCAAAATGACTTAGAAAGAGGATGAACCATTGGAGGATTATGTAGAAAGATTCCATTTTTTCTTAAAAAGGAATCTATAGAATAGACTCGCAAAAGAACCCATAAATCTAGTGTTTTTAAGAGGAGTCAATGGTGATTGCATGGATTCCCCATAACCTTATTCGGTCAGGGGATGTGTCTCAATTACCCTTTGAAGAAATCTGCAAGGTTCATAGAAACTATTCAAGGACCTTTACCAAAAAGACAAGGGGGGAAAGAAAATCTTCCATTAGCAAGCGATCCAATGGAATTTCCAAAGTAGAATTGAGTAACCTACTATCCAACATCAAATAAGATAGTATAAGTTATTTGGCTACTCAACTGGACACTCTACATGTAAAGAAAAATCAAGAAGAAGCTGAGGTAATACTTACTGAATAATACCCCAATTGCAAACAAAGAAAAGCCAACTACAAGCGTAAAAAGGTGGCAAGTATTACAAAAGACGAACCAAAGAAACTAGATTTTCAACCACTAGAGGGTGAATATGGACAATTGTTCTACATTGCACAAAGAAGGCCATGGCAACCAAGACAAGGTATACCACAAGACCCTTTAAATTTAAATACACCATTTCCAATTGGTAATCAAAATTTCTCTAGTTGGACCCCCAGCCTTGTGCAAACACCCAAAACCAATGGAAAAACCCTCAAAAATGGTAAAACCCTCAACAAAACTGGAACCAACAACAACCAAATGTATGGCCACAACAAAATTTTCAAGGATCTAATTATAACCCCCAATGGCCAATACAACAAAATCAGTGGCAGTTACAATGGAAAAAAGGCCAACAATGGCAGAACCAAAATATGAATTACCAACAGCCTTTGCTACCTTCATAACTACAAAAGTAGGCCATCATTCCCAATTCATCAAACCTAACATCTGAGCCACCAAGAGCACCTCAATTACCTGCTCAACCTACACCTAACCCAAATAACAAACCTGTTCAACAAGCCTACACTAACAAGGCTATTCAATACCCTACTTATGGGGTAGAGGTGAGTGATGTCCACCCCAAATCAGGGAAAACACTAGTTGGGCCTTCATCCCCTCAAATTATTGAAATGGTGGATGAGGAACCCACAATTGAAGCCTTGGACAATTCACCTTTGGAGCTTGAGTCAAATCAGGGAAACCAGACTATTTCAAGTCCAAAGCCTCTATTCCTTGAGGGTTTAGCTATTCCAAGACATTTGAACCAAGCTAAGATAGACCTATTGGGTCAGCTTAAGGATGTGAGTATCAAAATTCCCCTCATTTAATCCATCAAGGATATTCAAATTTACACCAAGAAAATAAGAGACCTTTGTCTTAAAAAGCCAAGGAGAAAAAGGAAGGACTCTCAGGTAGTACATGTCCTAGGGAACCTTGTTGAAATTATGCTAGGGAATATAACTATCCTTAAATATACAAAACCTAGAAGTCTAGTAGTGGACGTTAAGATAAATGAAACCCTCATCAAAAACACCTTGATTGATTTAGGGGAAGCCATTAATTTCATGACTAAGGAGACAATACAGTTACTACATCCAATTAACCTTAGACCTACACCCACTATTTTACAGTTGGAAGATAGGTCAACAGTGAAACTTGAGGGAATCATTGCGAACTTGGTCATAGCATTAGATTCATGGGAGTATCCTATAGATTTCATAGTCTTGCGACCAAAGTCCAACCTTGCAATCCATATCCACTTATTTTGGGTAGACCATGGTTAGAAACATTTGATGCATTTATAGGTTGTAGATTTGTAAACATGATTATATCAAATGGAATTCTAACTAAGAAATTGGTCCTCTATCCACTAGCCCAGCCTTGTGCAAATCTAGAAAAGAGTATTTGGCCTACCCTGGATGAAGAAGACCACTATTCCTGCAAAATCTCATTACTATTGAACACAACCCCTTTTTGAGTGATTAAGATGAGGATGATTTAATTTCCCACATAATATAGAATAATTGTGGTAGGAACCCGCAACAACAAGACTATCTTTCATGTCTGCAGGATCCACTGAAAAATATTACTTGAAAATTCATCAGAAGAAATATCCTAACTTTTCCATTCTTTATTTCCACAACAATGTGTCCCAAATATTAGTGGAATTGAACTTTCATCTATACAATCAACATACCAGACATTATAAATTATTCCATGTAAAATGTTGAATATCAACAATGGATTAACTGTAGAATAGCAGAATTATCTAAACACTGTGCTACATGCACACACAACAACCTTTGCATGGGATTACCATGACATGAAGGGGACTAATCCAAACCTATGCATGTATAGAATCTACATAAATTATGGTTTCAAACCAATTATATAGCCCAAGAGAAGAATGAATCCTTCCTTAAAAGAAATAGTTAAAACTAAGATACAAAAATTACTTGATGTAGGCTTCATTCACCCTATTTCTGACAGTCAATGGGTGTCACCTCTAGTTATTTTCCCCAATAAAGGATGAAAATGGAGTGTATCTGTGTACTATAGAGAGATAAACACAACCACTAGAAACGATCACTTTCCACTACTTTTCATTGACCAAGTGCTTGATTCCCTAGTAGGTAACAGTGCTCCTTTGTAGATGGAATCAGTGGCTATAACCAGATAAAAATAGCTATAGAGGACTAGGATAAAACCACATTTACATTTCATTGGGGAACATATTCCTAATATGTTCTTCCCTTTGTACTATGTAATTCCCCAACCACTTTTCAAAGGGTGGTGTTAAGTATTTTCTCATATTATGCTCATGACTCCATAGAAATACATGGATGACTTCACAACCTATGGAGAAACATTTGAAAAAGTACTCAACAATCTAGAGAAGGTTTTGAAAAGGTGTCAAGAACATAATATGTCCCTAATTCATGATAATTGTTTCATGATAATGACCCAAGGGATTGTTCTAGTACATTTTATATCAAGTGAAGGGTTCAAGTGGATCCAAATAGGTGAGATAATCTCCACACTCCCAGTGCCATAGAAACAAAGAGATGTAAGGAGTTTTCTAGGGCATGCAGGATACTATAGATGATTAATTCAGGACTTCAGAAAAATTGCAACACCTTCATTTGTTCTACTCACAAAATATATAGAATTTGAAGGGACCATATAATGATAACTCTTTTGAAGCACTTAAGACAATCATGACAAAATTACCTATCTTGAGAGGGCCAAACTGGACATTGCCTTTCCATATACACACTGATGCTTCTAACTTTTTCATAGGAGCAATATTGGGATAAAAGAAAGGTAATAAGGAGTATGTTATTTACTATATTAGCAAAAATTTACAAGGAGCGGAATTCAACTACATAGTCACAAAAAAAGAGATGTTGGCACTTGTCTATGCAATCAACAAGTTTAGACACTATCTTAGGGTATCTAGTCTTTATGCACACTGATCACACTGTTATAAGGTATTTAATGAATAAACCCATGGTTGGAGGTAGACTAGTCAGATGGTTTCTCTTACTATAGGAATTTGATATAACCATAGTGGATAACCTTGGGAAGGCTAATGTGGTTGTAGATTTTCTATCCAGATTACCAACATAGCTAGTATAAGGTGTTGTGGATGATTCTTTTCTAGATGAGCATTTTTTCTCTCAATGTAAACACACCTTGGTTTTCTAATATTTTAAATTACTTATTGGCAGGATAAATACCATCACATTTCTCTCTTAGAGAAAAGTGATAGTTGGTGCACAAAAGCTTTCCATATTCTTGGGTATCTGGTTATCTATCCTATATAGGTCTATATAATACAATGATATGTATAAGAGAGGATGATTTCTTTGAAATGCTAAAATATTTCCATGATGAGCCCTATGGGGGTCACCTTCCAGCCAAAAGAACTACACTTGTGATCCTAACAACTGGCTACTATTGGCCAACTCTTCATAAAGATTCAGTAAAGTATACAACGAATTGTGATAGATGTCAAAGGATGGGCAAGCCAACAAGGAAAAATGAGATGCCTTTGTAGCCATAGTTAGCACTAGCACCATTTGATAAATGGGGGCTAGGTCCCTCATTGGCCCAATTTCACCAACATCTAATAACAAGGAGTATATTTTAGTTTGTACAAATTATTCGACAAAGTGGGTTGAAGTCAAGGCATTACAATTTGCTAGAGATGGAAATGTAGCTAAATTCCTATATGAAGACATCTTTACTAGGTATGGAGTACCTAGATAAATTGTGACTGATCAAGGTCCCTAGTTCACTTCAAAACTCATTACTTTGAATTGGTTCAGGAATATGAAATCAAGCATAGAAAATCAACACCTTAATCACCCCCAAGACAATAAGAAAGTGGAGGTCACAAATAGAGAGATTGAGAATGTCTTGACCAAAATAGTGCAGATTTACAGAAAAGATTGGGTAGCTAGGTTACCTAAGGCAGTATGGGCTTATAGGACAACTTGGAAAACAACCACAGGCTTCACACCTTATGAATTGGTGTATGGTAAAATAGGAGTCCTTCCCATTGAATTTTAGTATACGACACTTAGAATAGTGGTTAAACTATATATGGACTTGACAACAACACAAAAGGAGAGGCTACACAATCTGAATGGGCTAGATGAAATTAGAATGGAAGCAATGCATCACATAGAGATAATTCAAAAATAAAGAACTAAATGGCATGATCAATATATAGAGACTAAAGAATTTAGTGTGGGTGACTAGGATTTATTACATGATTTCAAGTATAAAGATTATAAAGGGAAGCTACAGTTCAGATGGTTGGGACCATATGAAATACATCAATTTTTTCCAAATGGAGTAGTCAAATTGCAGACCATCAATGCAATTATATTTTCACTATTGGTCAATACCCATAAACTAAAAATTTACAAGAAGCTAGCATATAAAGATAATTTCCTTCTTTCTCTAATGCATTAGTATGGTCCAAGTAGTGATTTTGATATAGACATACTACCACAAGTTGAAAATTCAACAACACATACTACAAGTTCTCAAAGTGACTCAACAAATGAGCTACACAAATCACCTCCTAAGGTCACTCAGGTATAATTCCTTATCCAAATTCACATGCACACACCGCACAAATGATACAATCAATAATATTTTTTCAATACACTCCATGATGTAATAGGGAGCTATAGCTATGACAAAAGTAGCAACAGTTCAAATCAGGACTTGTTATTGAAGGTAGCCGTAGAACTCGCCTATCAAAAAATTCAAAAATTTGCACCAACTTAATTGCATATCATTCGTATTCATTCTATTTTTTCCACACATGCAACCAAAAGCATGCCATGTCACTACATGCAAATTAACCACTCCATTCCACGTCGCATATCTCAATTTGCATGCATTTGAACAATCACTTCATATTCCATAAATCATATGTTCTACAGCCTTTGTCAAATCAAAATCAAATAGCAAACACTCCTACATAGCTTCACATGAGAAAATTTAAGTTCGTCTCAAGTGACAGGCACACATACTAATTTTCCATAATTAACATAGATTGCAACTTGTTTCAATATGTCCTTGCACTTAATTCTACATGATTTACATTTATAACTCTTATTTCCATAATTGATAGTCATTCCCTTTGCCTAGTGAAATACATTGAAGTGAGGTCATTTCGAGGTTTTAGTTGGGGGGAGATAGTATATTATTCCAGGGTTTTTAAAAAAATTCCACCAAAAGAAACAAAAATAGAAAAAACCCGCAATCCCTTTTTTCCCTTTTTGCCTTTCTACAACCTTCTTGTCATTTGTTCCCCAATTCCCAGCCAATTCAAGCTGAAATAAAGGAAAAAGATATAGCAGTTGAGATTGCATTTGAAGGGTGAAAGTATAAAAGATAGAAAGGGTTGGTGAATTTGAAATTGTGAGATAAAATTTGCAAAGTTTGAGCAGAATAGAATAAGGTTATCCCATCAAGGGAGGAGATATCATCAGGAGGGAACCATCTCCATACCAGCAGATATTAGAATACATATTAGTCTTTCCTATTTTCACACAATCAGGGTGGTTAGATTATTTCCTAAAGTTAACAGAGTATAATGAAGATATGAAAGGTAGTTTGTAGAAACACTCCAACATGATGAAGCCACTATTTGAGGATTGAGGGTAGATGCTTTGGAGGCTACAATTGCAGAGGTATCCGGTTTGCCAAGAAATAGAGTTTGAATTCCCTATTAGGGAAAATGCAATAGCTGCTAGGGACAAATTCAAGAATCCTAGAGAAAACCTCGACTCATCATCTCAAGGAACCAAAAGGTTATCACTTCCATGGGTATGGGCTTTTGTTGTCTCTTACACTGTTAAATATCTTACATGTGATAGTAGGAAATCTCTTCTATGTACAATACATTTCAATATTTTAAGTCACCTTCATCATAACAAAAGGTTTAATGTACCTAATTTCCTCTATAACCTGTTAAAGAGAATGGGGTCTGAGTATCAAAGAAAAAATAATGATTCATCACTATCACATTATTGTTTGGTTGAGCTTCCTCTCTTGGCATCCCTTCCAGACATCCCACCTTTTCCCAAACTTGTGGATATGTCGAATACCTCAGTGGTGTCTGATGTGGTTTTCTCCTCTTCCTCCTCGCCTACTACTTTATCTGTGGGGATCATCCATCCTCTGATGAAGTGTAAGCTAGAGGATGACCCTTCTTTATAATGGGGGTTGGAAGAAGGGATCATCTTCTTTGAAAGTCGATTATGCATTGGCCTGCGTTGTCTTAGTGACAAAGGCAGCCCCAACGTCCTCAGAGTTTGTAACTGCCCTCGAGTCTTTCGATGAGGTCGGCAGTGCATGTGCCTCCTTCATCACCACTCAATTGACACATGGCACTCTTGTCAAGTGCATGTTCAACTTGGTAGACTATGTCCCGATGTTATTGGCATTTTTTGCAAAATCAATGACGTTTACCTAACAAGAGTTTAGCGAAGAAGACCTGGAGGGGACCTTTTCCTTGGCTCTTGTTGTAGGAGAGTTAGAGGTCTATCCCCTTGGTATCCCACCCTTTTAGGCTCGTCTACCTTCCCCTTACAATGATCTATATTGGGAGAATGATGACCTCTTGGTTGATGAGGACTAGGAGGGCACCTCTTCTTTAACTGTAGATTAGACTTGTTTGTGTGTTGTGCTCCCCCGTGCTTGCTTTATATGTTCCTGGAGGAACCTTGTCACTCTCATAGGTGCTTGGATACATGAGTGTTTTATTTCATAAACTTCTTCTATTTGTTACATCATTCTTCCTATGTTGTGCTTTGATTTTGTATAATTGGAGATGATGCAAAGTGTTAGGGGAATTTAGGCCTCCCTTCCATGTTGACCCAATTTTTTTTATTGTCTTCACATGCCTTTCTTCACATGGTTTGATATAGTAGGGGATTGATGACAGTTCATATGTATTATTATATTATATCCATCTATTTATATCTATGAGCAGTTCTAACCCCAAAATATTAGATACCCTGTCTCTTGATTTCTTTATTTTTGCTTATTTTATCTTTCTCTCTTCTTTTCTTGTTTCGTGATATTGTGGTGCCTATGTGTTGTCCCCTGTGTGTGTGAAAACATTTCCATGATTACATCTCATCATGTATCACATATCGCATCACTTTCTTCCTTATCCTTAGGGGGTAACTGCAAAAAGATGGGGGGCCAAAAAGGGGTCTTAAGTGACCACTTTTTTTTTTGAAACCGGGAAATAATGACCTTAGATGTGAAATTGAGGATAGTTACACTCAAAAAAATTAGATGCAACAAAAAAAAGGATCGTAGTGCTTCGAGTCTACTTTCTAAACTACTTTT
>CM021109.1:46708142-46723278 GCA_007115665.2 Sequoiadendron giganteum
TCCCCTCCCCCTCTCTCTATCTACCTCTCCCTCCATCACTCCCTACCACTCTCTCTATTTCTATCTATCTCCTCTCTCTCTCACCTCCCTCTCTCTCCCTCCATACTTCTCTCCCCCTTTCTTCTTCCCTATCTACTCTCTATCTCCCAATCCCTCTCTCTACCTACCTCTGCATCCATCACACCCTACCACTCTCTCTTTACACCTCTCTATATCACCTTTCTCTCCCTCCCTACCTCTCCCTCCCTCATTCCCTCTCTACTTCTCTCTATCTCTCCTCTCTCTCCTTCCATCTCTACTTATCTTTATCTCCTCTCTCCCTCTCTACCTACCTCTCCCTCCATCAGTCTCTCTATCTCACTCTATCTCCCTCACTACCTCTCCCTCCCTCTCTACTTATCTATATCTCCCCTCTCCCTCTCTAGCTACCTCTGCATCCATCACTACCTACCATTCTCTCTCTATTTCTCTTTGCATCACCTCTCTCTCACCTCCCACTCTCTCCATCCATACCTCTCCCTCTCCTTTCCTCTCTAATTTCTATCTCCATAATCCCTCTCTACCTACCTCTCCATCCATCACTCCCTACCACTCTCTCTACACCTCTCTATCTCACTTATCTCTCTCCCTACCTCATTCCCTCTCTACTTGTCTCTATCTCTCTACCTCTACTTCCCTCTATAATTATCTTTATGTCCCCTCTCCTTCTCTCTCTCTCTCCCTATCTCTCTCCCTCCCTCCCTCTCTCTCTCCCTCCCTTCCTCTCTACTTCTCTCTATCTCCCATCTCCCTCTCTCTACCTACCTCTCTCTCCATCATTCCCTACCACTCTCTATTTCTCTCTATCTCACTTCTCTTACCTCCCTCTCTCTCCCTCCATACTTCTCTATCTACTCTCCATCTCCCAATCCCTCTCTCTACCTACCTCTCCATCCATCACACCCTACCACTCTCTCTACACATCTCTATCTCACCTTTCTCTCTCTCCCTCCCTCCCTCCCTCCCTCATTCCCTCTCTACTTCTCTCTATCTATCCTCTCTCTCTACCTCTCCTTCCCTCTCTACTTATCTTTATCTCCTCTCTCCCTCTCTCTACCTACCTCTTCATCCATCACTTTCTATTATCTCCATTTCACCTATCTCTCCCTCACTACATCTCCCTCCCTCCCTCTCTACCTACCTCTCCATCCATCACTACCTGCCACTCTCTCTCTATTTCTCTATTTCTTTCTATCTCACTTCTCTCCCTCTCCTTCCCTCTCTACCTACCTCTCCATACATCACTCCCTACCACTCTATCTACACCTCTTTATCTCACTTCTCTCCCTCCCTCCCTAATTACCTCCTTACTTCTCTCTCTCTACCTCTCCTTCCCTCTCTAATTATCTTTATCTACCCTCGCCCTCTCTATCTACCTCTCCCTCCATCACTCTCTCTCTATCTATCCATTTGTCTCTCTTTTTCTCTCTCTATCTCACCCATGTCTCCCTCCCTACCTTTTCCCCTATTTTCTCTCTATCTCTCCTCTCCCTCCCTCTACCTCTCTCTCCCTCCTCCCTCACCCTCTTTCTCTCTCAATCTCTCCTCTTTATCTCACCATTCTCTCTTTCCATCTCTATAACTCTCTCCTATGTATCTCACCATTCTCTCTCTACTTATCTTTATCTCACCTTTACCTCTTTACCTCTCCCTTCCTCCCCTCCCTCTCCTACCCTCCCTCTATCTCTATCTCTCTATACTTCTCTATATCTCACCTATCCCTCTCTACCTGCCTTTCCCTCCATCACTCCCTACCACACTCTCTCTATTGCTCTCTATTTCACCTCTCTCTCACCTCCCTCTCTCTCCCTCCCTCTCTCCTTATCTACTCTTTGTATCTCCTCTTTCTCTACTTTTCCTTCCCTCTCTACTTATCTTTACCTCCCCTGTCCCTCACTCCCTTCCCCCCTCTTTCTCTCCCCCCCTATGAGGGTTGTGGGTGTAAGGTTTAGTGTTTAAGGTATAGGGTTGAGGTTATAGGGTTAAGTGTATAGGGTATATGGATTAGGGCTTAGGATATTAGGTATAAAGTTGAGGGTATAGGGTATAGGGATGAGGGATGATGGTCTAAGGTTTAAGGTTTAGGGTTTAAGGTATAGGTTTGAGGGTTGAGGGTATAAGGTTAAGTGTATAGGGTATATGGATTAGGGTTTAGGATATTTGGTATAGGGTTGAGGGTATTGGGTCGAGGATATTAGGTTTAGGGTTGAGGGTTTAGGGTTTAGGGTACAAGGTTGAATGTAGGGTCAAGGGTTTAAGTATAAGGTTGAGGATTGAGGTATAATGTTTAGGGTTGAGGTTATAAGGTTAAGTGTATAGGGTATATGGATTAGGGTATAGGATATTATTTATAGTGTTTAGGGTGTAGGGTTTAGGGTATAAGGTATAGGATTAAGGGTTGGGAGTGTAGAGTTTATTGTTTAAGTATAGGGTTGAGGGATAATGTCTAGGGTTTAGGGTATAGGGATGAGGTTTGAGGGTGTAATGTTTAGGGTTTAAGGTATAGGATTGAGTGTTAAGGGATAGTATTCAAGGTTGAGGGTATAGGGTGAAGTGTATAGGGTATAGGGATTAGGGTTTAGAATATTGGGTAGAGGGTTGAGATTTTAGGGTTTAGGGTTTAAGTATAGGGTTGAGGGATAATTTTCAAGGTTTAGGTTATAAGGTTGAGGGTATAGGGTATAGGGATGATGGTTGAAGGTGTAGGGTTTAGGGTTTAAGGTTTAAGGTTGAGGGTTGAGGGATAGTGTTCGGGTTTGAGGGTATAGGGTTAAGTGTATAGGGTATAGGGATTAGTGTTTAGGATATCACGTATAGGGTTGAGGGTATTGGGTTTAGGGTTTAGGGTTGAGGGTTTAGGGTTTAGGGTTCAAGGTTTAGGGAATAAGATTGAATGTATGGTTTAGGGTTTAATTATAGGGTTAAGGTTTGAGGGATAATTTTTAGGGTTTAGGGTATAAGCTTGAGGTATAAGGTATAGGGATGAGGGTTGAGGGTGTAGGGTTTAGGGTTTAAGGTATAGGGTTGAGGGTTGAGGGATAGTATTCAGGGTTTCAAGGGTATAAGGTTAAGTGCATAAGGTATAGGGATCAAGGTTTAGGATATTGGTTATAGGGTTGAGCGTATTAGGTTTAGGGATTAGGGTGTAGAGTACAAAGTTGAATGTAGGGTTTAGGGTATAAGGTTGAGGGTATAGGTTATAGGGATGATGGATGAGGTTTTAAGGTATAGGGTTTAGGGTTGAGGGATAGGGTTCAAGGTTGAGGGTATAGGGTTAATTGTATAGGGTATAGGGATTAGGATTTAGGATATTCAGTATAGGGTTGAGGGTATTGGTTTTAGGGTTGAGGGTTTAGGTTACAAGGTTTAATGTAGGATTGAGGCTTCAAATATAGGGTTGAGGGTTGAGGGTTTAGGATATAAGGTTAAGTGTACATGGTATAGGAATTAGGGTTTAGGATATTGGGTATAGTATTTTAGGTGTAGGGTTTAGGGAATGAGGTATCGGGTTAAGGGTTGAGAGTGTAGGGTTTAGGGTTTAAGTATAGGGTTAAGGGACAATTTTCAAGGTTTAGGGTATAAGGTTGAGGGTATAGGGTATAGGGATGAGGATTGAGGGTGTAGAGTTTAGGGTTTAAGGTATAGGTTTGAGGGTTGAGTGATAGTATTTAGGGTTTAGGGTTGAGGGATAATGTTCAAGGTTGAAGATATAAGGTTAAATGTATTGGGTATAAGGATCAAGGTTTAGAATATTGGGTATAGGGCTGAGGGTATTGGGTTTATGGTTTAGAGTACAACAAGGTTGAATATAGGGTTTAGGGTTTAAGTTTAGGGTTGAGGGATAATTTTTAGGGTTTAGGTTATAAGGTTGAGGGTATAGGGTATAGTAGTTGGTGTTGAGGGTGTAGGGTTTAGGGTTTAAGTTATATGGTTGAGGAAGGAAGAGAGAGAGGGGGGATAGAAAAAATTAGAGAGGGAAGGAGTGAGGGGGGAGAGAGAGGTGAGATAGAGAGAGAGGGGAGGGAGGGAGGAAGAGAGAGAGATTGGTGCTTGATAGACAGTAGAGAGGGAAGAAGAGAGTGAGAGAGAAAGATGGGAGGGAGAGAGAGAGGAGGAAGGTGGGGAGATTTAGAGAGAGGGAGAGAGAGGGAGAGGTAGAGATGGAGAGGGAGATAGAGGTAGAGATGGAGAGGGAGATAGAGAGAAGTATATAGGGAGAGAATGGTGAGATAGAGAGTAGAGAGGAATAGGGTTAAGTGTATAGGGTATAAGGATTAAGGTTTAGGATATTAGGTATAGGTTTTAGGGTATAGGGTTGAGAGTATAAGGTATAGGGTTAAGGGTTGAAAGTGTAGGGTTTAGGGTTTAAGTATAGGGTTGAGGGTATAGAGTTAAGGGATAATGTTTAGGGTTTAGAGTATAAGGTTGAGGGTATAGGGTAAAGGGATTAGGGCTGAGGGTACAAGATTTATGGTTTAAGGTATAGGGTTGAGGGTTGAGGGATAGTGTTCAAGGTTGATGGTATAGGGTTCAGGGTTGAAAGTGTAGTGTTTAGGGTTTAAGTATAGGGTTGAGGGTATAGATTTGAGGGATAATGTTCAGGGTTTAGATTATAAGGTTGAGGGTATAGGGTAAATGGATGAGGGTTGAGGGTACAAGATTTAGGGTTTAAGGTATAGGGTTGAGGGTTGAGGGATAATTTTCAAGGTTGAGGGTATAGGGTTAAGTGTATTGGGTATAAGGATTAGGGTTTAGAATATTGGGTATAGGGTTGAGGGTATTGGATTTAGGATTGAGGGTTTACAGTTTATAGTACAACAAGGTTGAATATAGTTTTAGGGATTAAGTTTAGGGTTGAGGGATAATGTTCAGGGTTTAGGTTATAAGGTTGAGGGTATATACTATAGTGGTGAGGGTTGAGGGTGTAGGGTTTAGGGTTTAAGGTATAGGGTTGAGGAAGGAAGAGAGAGAGGGGGAGGAGGGAGGGAGAGAGATAAAGAGAGGTGAGATAGACAAAGAGGAGGGAGGGATGAAGGGATGGAGATTGGTACTCGATAGAGAGTAGAGAGGGAAGGGGAGAGTGAGAGAGAAAGATGGGAGAGAGAGAGGAGGAAGGCAGGGAGATTTAGAGAGGGAGAGAGAGGGAGGGAGGGAGGGAGAGGTAGAGATGGAGAGGGAGATAAAGAGTAGAGAGGAATTGGGTTAAGTGTATAGGGTATAAGGATTAGGGTTTAGGATATTATGTATAGGGTTGAGAGTATAAGTTATAGGGTTAAGGTTGAGGGATAGTGTTCAAGGTTTTAGGTATAGGGTTGAGAGTTGAGGGATAGTGTTTGGGCTTGAGGGTATAGAGTTAAATGTATAGGGTATAGGTATTAGGGTTTAGAATATTTAGTATAGGGTTGAGGGTATTGTATTTAGGGTTGATGGTTGAGGGTTGAGGGATAATGTTTAGGGTTTAAAGTATAAGCTTGAGGTATAGGTTATAGGGATGAGGTTCAAGGGTTCAATGTTTAGGTTTTAAGGTATAGGGTTGAGGGTTGGGGATAGTGTTTAGGGTTTAAAGGGTATAAGGTTAAGTGCATAGGGTATAGGGGTTATGATTTAGGATATTAGTTATAGGGTTGAGGGTATTGGATTTGCGGTTTAGGTTGTGGGTATAAGGTTGAATGTAGGGTTTAGGGTTTAATTATAGGTTTGAGGGATAATGTTTAAGGTTTAGGGTATAGGTTATATGGATGAGGGTTGAGGGTTTAAGGTAAATGGTTGAGGGTTCAAGGATAGTGTTCACGATTGAGGGTATAGGGTTTAGGATATTTGGTATAGGGTTTGCGAGATTGAGATAGAGGGAGAGATAATGGTGAGACATAGAGTGGAGAAGAAAGGAGAGAGTGAGAGAGAAATATAAAAGGAAGGAGTAAGGTTGGGAGACTAAGAGAGAGGGAGAGAGGAAGAGAGAGGGAGAGAGAGGGAGATAGGAAGAGAGAGAGAGAGAGAGAGAGAGAGAGAGAGAGAGAGAGAGAGAGAGAGAGAGAGAGAGAGAGAGAGAGAGAGAGAGAGAGAGATGGGGGAGAGAGGGAGAGAGAGAGGGAAGGAGGGAGGGAGAGGTAGATATGGAGAGAGATAGAGAGAAGTATATAGGGAAGGAGAGATAGAGATGGGGAGGAGGGAGGGAGAAGTAGAGAGAGAGGTGATATATACAAAGAGAAAATGAGGGAGGGAATGAAGGAGGGAAGGAGGGACATAGAAGTGAGATATAGAGAATGAGAGATTGGGAGAGAGAGGTGGGAAGGAGGGTGGAGAGATTGAGAGAGAGGAGGGATTGAGAGAGAGTGAGGTAGAGAGGGATACGTTAGATAGAGAGAGGAAGAGAGAGAATGTGGGTGGGAGGAAGGAAGAGAGAGAGTGAGAGCTAGTGAGGGAGAGAGAGAGAGAGGAGTAAAGAGAGAAATGTGATATAGAGAGTAGAGAGGGAAGGGGAGAGAGAGAGGAAGGTGGAGAGATTGAGAGATAGGAGGGGGGTAGAGAGAAAGGTAGATAGGGATAGGTTAGATGTTGGGAATTAAGGTGTCTCAACCTTTGCAATTTCTTAGCATTAAAATATTAATTTATTAATGCTTATGTTGTAATTTCTTGCTCATATTAATTTGTCATCTAATATAGTTCTTGGCATGTTGAGTTGTCAGCATATTGGGAGGTGACATGGGATGTGACATGGGTGTTGTGGTCTCCACATGGAAATGTAGGCATCCCACTTTCAGAAGAGATTCATTGACATGTGTCAACATCTTTGAGGGATTTTATGACAAAGTATGACATATTCTTATGGAGGATTCCTATGACGATATTATGATGTGTAAGTGCTAGATTCCATAACAGGTTGGACAAGTGTTGGAAGTCATCTTTGCATGAGGAATCTAGGTGCCCAAGTTCGACCTATGACAGGTTATAAGAGAATGTAAGAGGCGTCTTCTATATTTAGTCAGTTATGAAAGATTCTCTTAAGCTGCAAGATTTTTCATATATGATAGATTTTATGACATTGTAAGGCATCTGTCATACCTATTAGGGGAAAATTTGGGGTGCCCAAGTATGGAGGCATGTAAGGGGGGTTAGGATTCATGTGACAAGAGTCACAAGAGTCAAATATGTGTTTGAAAAATGTGCCACATGGATTTGGGTGCCCATCTCTTGTAGCTTGTTCTAGAAGCTACTTTCATGCTTGTATTCTATATATATTGGATGTCTTGGAGTGGGTTTTGTATGTGATAATTGTAGGTATCGAAGTGTTGTTGAATTTCCTCCAGAAGAGAAAGATGTAGTCTCCATGTTAAGGCTAAGAGCCTGCAAGTGTATTGTAACTATATTGTTGCAAATTAATGCATTGGTTCGATGCTTTGGAGTGTGGGGTTTTTTACCTAAAAGGGTTTTCCCCATGTGTATCGTGTCTTCTTCTCTTCTGTCTATCTTTCTTCTATTCTTTATGTTTCTCATTCTTGAAATGTTAATTTACATGTCATTATGCTGCTGAAATTCTTCTAGATTTGAAACTACATCAACTTTTCTCTAAGGGTTAGTGCATGAGAAATTAAACTATGTTTCCGCTTTAAGGAATAGTAGTATGTGTTTGTATCAAGATGATCGAAATATGATTTGTTTAAAAAAAAAATAAGATACTGAAGGTGCATACTAGATCTTGGAAGGATTTTTGAGTTCATCATTTCCCTTTCATTTGGTATTAGAGTTCAGTTCTATATTTGCATGTGCTTGCATGTGTATGTATGTAAGTTGTATGTACTTGCATGTGTGTTGCATGTTCTTGCATGGAATTGCATGCCACTTGCATGTGCTCGCATGGTGATGCATGTGATGTTTTGGATTCTGCGTATTTCTTTTGTTGTAATTTCTTAGCTTGGAAAGCTTGAGGGAATCTATTTTGAAGGAAGTAGATGATTATTAATGCTTGTCTGGCTGGAAGTTTTGCAGTTGATCTTGTTTTCTAGAAACAACGGGCATTGTGAAGGATGGAGAAAATAGAGTTTTATAAAGTTGATCATGTGGTTATATTTGATATGTTATTGATCTGGAGCTCCTATTTGACAGCTGAATAATCTCGAATGCATGTACAACTATGGAGTTGATCATTTGATGATTTGGAAGCTTCTAGAATAGCCTAATTCTCTCTTAGATGCATGTACATGGTGGAGTTTGCTTGAAAATAGGCCTAGAAGCTCTTGGACCTATCTTTCCTAATGGATGTTTGTACTTGCATGGCTCTTATTCATGTTCATTAGATTTGAGGGTTTTATGGATTTTCCATTTAAAAATCTATGGTTATGCATATTCATGATATTCCATTGTTTTGGTTTAAATATTATGGTTGTTTTCAAACTTTTGGGTCTTCCAGATGTTAAGTGGATGTGGATTTGCATGTGTGTTACAAAACATGGTGGGTTTTCAGGTTTACACAGTTAATCAAAACTTGTGATTTTGCAGATCTATAGATGAATTATTTTTCCATATTATGTTTCCCTTGGGGTATTTTTTGATGTAAGATAGTTAGAATTTTGCATGTATGCTTCATGCATGTTTTGAAAAGGTTTTACAGTTTTTCCTATTGTTCTAAAAGTTGTGGGTTTGTGTAGATCCAAAGTATTCACTTGTTTAGATGAAATATGTGCGATCTATTATTCTGGATGTATAAGTGATTTTAGATTTACATGGAGATGTTTTTTTATAGTTTAAAAAATCTATGGTTTGTAGATCTATGGAAAATATTGTGTTCAGACTCTTAGAGTTTTTTGGATGAAAAAAATTACAGATATACAAGAATGCTTCATTATTTCCTTAACTATGGTACTCAGTAGTGGATTTGTTTGGAAAATTGGGTCTTCTAGTGATCTGGTGTTTGATTCTTGAAATCTACATGTTATCTTCTTTGATATCTCAATTTTGCATGTTAGTAATGTGATGATGAGTTTGCATGCTTTAGTGTATGGGATCTACGAGTTATGCAGTTTGTGGATTAGCTACCCATTGGTTGTAGTGGGATGACTCAGATGTGGACTATCTATATCCATGAGATTGATTCAGTGTTGATGCATATTTAATTAGTTGGCCTTGTCTATGGTCATTTGTGCATTATTATTTTGTTTTGAGATGAGAGGATGGATATTTTTTGAGTTCTTGGATAGTTAGTTATGGTACTTGTAGCATGTTGTTTATCTTCTTGGCTAGGAGATTTTGGTTCTACTTATTATTTTGTGTTGTTGATATTGCATTTTATTGTGTTAGAGCCATGAAGAATATTCATTAAGGAGATGGTTGTCATGATGCTTGGAGAGATCGATATCACTATTTAGTGGGATCTTTAGTAGTGACTATGGACTCATGACTTGGTGATGAATGATCTTCTTTAGTGTGACAAATGTTACTAGGAGGAGCTCTTAGATCATGTTGATAAAGAAGGGTTCTTTCACATTTGCATGGACATTATTTGGAGATTGTTATCTTCATGTGATTGGAGATGTTGTTTCTTGGTTTAGAGTATTTTGGTATTATGTCATGATGTACTCTTGATTCTATATTATATTTTGGCATGGTACATGTTCTCTTGAGACCGGGATGTATGCATTGGTGCACATGATCTCCTCGAAGGAGATGGTTATATCATGTCGTTATGTTTATGTTCCTGATTCATGATTGGAGCATTGACATTGATCTTGAGTGGTTCTCTTTGTATTGAGTACATGAATATTTTCTTGGTTACTTCATGATGATGTGTTGCATTTGGAGTTTGGCAAAGATTGATTAGTTACAGGTGCTCATGTATACATGGAAACTTAGGTGAGGCTTGCAATTATCTTGTGATTAGAGACATGTTGTTGAGATGGTTACTCTTGATGATATTTCAATAGGAAGTCTGAGAATTCTACACCTTGTTTGGACGTGAGATCAACATGGACCTATGAGGAGAGTGTTCTTGGATGATTCATGATGACTTAGATATCTTGGAGGAGCATTCTCATTCCCCACTCTTGGTCTACTCAGCAATTTCACTTGAGAGGTATTTCCCATTGTTTCTTTTAGGTGTATTGTATTATGCTTTGTCTTCTCATGTATATGGATCTTGAGCTATGGATATATGGTTTTGGAGGGTTCATTTGAGGAGTTTTGGCATGTTTATCTCCCTATGCATTATGATTACATTCATTTATGTTGAGTTTAGGAGATTAAATGGGATTATTTCCTTCATTGGGAATGGATTTAGTTTGATCTTCTTTGATTTGAGAGGCTTACATCTATGTTGGTTACATGATACATATGTTATGTTTGATCTTGGTGATTGAACAGTTGGGTGTTTTTATGGATTTTCTTTTGGGGTGTTATGGAGGAGATCATACTTGACACAGTTGGCATTTAGAGGTGTATGTAGAAGGATTTTCTACAGGTATATGAGGTGCAGAGTTTCTCTCTTTGGTCTTGGTTATCTTCTTGTATGTTTTGTTTCACATTACATTGGTTTGAGGTTTGGTTGGAGCTATTGTGATCACTAGATTTTGGTCATGTATTTTCACTTCTGTTCATGGGTGATGACATGGAGGTTTCTTTATCTCTTTCCTTTGTTGGGTGTGGAGAACATGGGAGATTTTTGGAGACTCGTGGTGAGAGTTTCTCTTACAGGTTATTAGTTTACAGGTTTTACATATCATTGTGGATGTTCCTTGGTATTACATTATTTTGATTTCATCTTCTATGTGATGCTATTGGTATACTTGGTATGAATTGATCTTTTTCAGTTTTTGACATTCCCCATGTAGTGGGATTCCTCGATGTGTATTTTCTTCATTGAAAAGTTTGACATGACATGGATCTTGTGATTGCAGTTTATGGGTTAGATATGTTGTTGGCATAATCTCTACTAATGTTTTGGGTACCTTTGAGGTATGTTAGATTGGATAGATTAGCATTTACTATGGGTGATATTTATAATCTCATGGGTTTATCAGTTAGATAAGGGGAACCTGGTTTAGTTGTTGTTCTAGTTGATGGATTGTCTTGTTCTCTAGAGGATTCTTCATCTTTAGAATTATGTTCTGGTTACGGGCTTGAAGTTGGTTGAGCTTTTTTTTAGCTTGAGAGCACAGTGGAGTTGTGGCAGTAGCTTGTAGCCTTTGTTATCACTTGGATTTGATGCTTGTGTTCTTTGGATTGATGCATATACACCTTGGCATGTTAATTTTATTTCATAGGTGGTATGATTGGAAGATGATATGAGGTTTTTGGTTGATATGGTGAACATCTTGAATGTTGTTGTAGGTATCTTGTCAGTGGATGAGAGCATGCTATAGATTCATGTAGTTTCATGGATGGATTTGATGATGTTGTTTAGACCTTAACAGTTGATTACCCAATTAGATTGGCTCTTGAAAGGTGTTTGAAAAGTGGGAGAATGTTGGGAATTAAGGTGTCTCAACCTTTACAATTTCCTGGCATTAAAATATTCATTTATTAATGCTTATGTTGTAATTTCTTGCTCATATTAATTTTTCATCTAATGTGACTTGGCACGGTGAGTTGTCAACATATTGGGAGGTGACATGGGATGTGATGGGTGTTGTGGTCTCCACATGGCAATGTAGGCGTCCCACTTTGGGAAGATATTCCTTGACATGTGTCATCATCTTTGAGGGATTCTATGACAAAGTATGACAAATTCTTATGATGGATTCCTATGACGATCTTATGACATGTAAGAGCTAGATTCTATGATAGGTTGGATAAGTGTTGGAAGGAATCTTTGCATGAGGAATCTAGGCACCCAAGTTTGACCTATGATAGGTTGTAAGATAATGTAAGAGGTATCTTCTATATTTAGTCAGTTATGACAGATTCTCTTACAAATGCAAGAGTTTTCATATATGACAGATTCTATGACATTGTAAGGAATTTGTCATACCTATTAGGGGAAAATTTGGGGTGTCTAGGTATGGAGGAATGTAAGGGGGTTTAGGAATCATTTGACAAGTGTCACAAGAGTCAAATATGTGTTTGAAAAATGTGCCACATGGATTTGGATGCCCATCTCTTGTAGCTTGTTCTAGAAGCTACCTTCATGCTTGTATTATCTATATATTGGATGTCTTGGAGTTGGTTTTGTATGTTGTAATTACATGTATCGAATTATTGTGGGATTTCCTCCAGAAGAGCAAGATGTAGTCTCCATATTAAGGTTGTGAGCCTACAATTGTATTGTAACTATATTGTTGCAGATTAATACATTGGTTCAATGCTTTGGAGTGTGGGGTTTTTCACCTGAAAGGGTTTTACCCATGTATATCGTGTCTTCTTCTTTTTTGTTTATCTTTCTTCTATTCTTTATGTTTCTCATTCTTGAAATGTTAATTTACATGTCGTTATGCTGCTGAATTTTTTCTAGATTTGAAACTACATCAACTTTCCTCTAAGGGTTAATGCATGGGAAATTAAACTATGTTTGTTTCTACTTTAAGGCATAGTAGTATGTGCTTGTATCAAGATGATTGAAATATGATTTATTTAAAAAAACATAAGATACTGAAGTGCATACTAGATCTTGAAAGGATTTTTGAGTTTGTCATTTCCCTTTCATTAGAGAGTGGAGAGGGAAGGTGTGTGGGAGGAAGGAAGATAAAGAGAGATAGGGATGAGGGTTGAGGGTATAGATTTGAGGGATAATGTTTAGGGTTTAGGTTATAAGGTTGAGGATATAAGGTATAGGGATGAGGGTTGAGGGTGTAGGGTTTAGGGTTTAAGGTATAGGTTTGAGGGTTGAGGGATAGTGTTTAAGGTTGAGGGTACAAGTTTAAGTGTATAGGGTTGAGGGTATTGGGTTTAGGATTGATGGTTTAGGGTTTAAGTTTATGGTTGAGGGATAATGTTTATGGTTTAGCTTATAAGGTTGAGGGTATAGGGATGAGGGTTAAGGGTTTAGGGTTTAGTGTATAGGGATTATGATTTATGATATTTAGTATAGGGTTTTGGATATTGAGAGAGAGGGTTAGAGAGAGAGAGAGAGAATTAGAGAGGGAAGGAGAGAGAGAGGTAATAGAGAGAGAAGTAGAGAGCAAAGGAGGAAGATGGAGAGATTGAGAGAGAGGAGGGAGGGAGGGAGAGAGAGTTAGAGATGGATAGGTTAAATAGAGAGAAGTAGAGAGGGAAGGTGGGTGGAAGGAAGAGAGAGAAAGGGGGAGATAGAGAATATTAGAGAGGGAAGGAGGGAGGGAGAGAGAGAGAGGTGAGACCCCATTTCTTTGAGGCATTGACACATTGACAAGGTAGTGCTCGTTGTATGACAAAATGTCTCAAAGAAATGGGGTCTCACGATGATGTACATCAGTGTGAGACCCCATTTCTTTGAAGAATTTTTCCATACAACGAGCACTACCTTATCAATGCTACCACATTATCATATTGACAAGGTAGTAATCATTGTATGAAAAAATTCCTCAAAGAAATGGGGTTTCATGGCGATGTTTTTTCATACAATGAGCACTACCCTGTCAATGCTAGTGAGCTTAGTGCTCATTGCAAGAAAAAATTCCTTAAAGAAAAGCCCATTTCTTTGATGCATTTTCTCATACAACAAGCACTACCTTGTCAATGTTACCACATTGACATATTGACAAGGTAGTGCTCATTGTATGAAATAATTACTCAAAGAAATGGGGTCTCACAGTGATGTACATCACCATGAGACCCCATTTCTTTGAGGAATTATTTCATACACTGAGCACTACCTTGTCAATGCTACCACATTGATGCATTGACAAGGTAGTGCTCATTGTATGAAAAAATGCATCAAAGAAATGGGGTCTCACAGTGATCTTTTTTCATACAATGAGCACTACCTTGTCAATGCTACCGCATTGCCATATTGACAAGGTAGTGCTCATTGTATGAAAACAATCCTCAAAAAAAATGTCATGAGACCCCATTTCTTTGAGGCACTTTTTCATACAACAAGCACTACCTTGTCAATGCTACCACATTAACGCATTGATGTAAGGTAGTGAGCTTAGTGCTCAGTGTATGAAAAAATGCCTCAAAGAAATGGGGTCTCATGGTGACACATTGACAAGGTAGTGCTCATTGTATGAAAAATTTCCTCAAAGAAATGGGGTCTCACGGTGATAGACTGGCCCATTTCTTTGTGGAATTTTTCATACAACGTGATCTCGTTGTATGAAAAAATTCCTCAAAGAAATTGGGTCTCATGGTGATGTTTTTTCATACAATGATCACTACCTTTTCAATGTATGCATTGAAACATTGACAAGGTAGTGCTTGTTGTATGAAAAAATGCCTCAAAGAAATGGGGTCTCACAGTGATACATCAATGTGAGACCCCATTTCTTTGAGGTATTTTTTCATGCAATGAGGGTTTAAGGTACAATATTGAATGTAGGGTTTAGGATTTATGCTTATGGTTGAGGGATAATGCTCAAGGTATAGGTTATAAGGTTGAGGTTATAGGGATGAGGGTTGAGGGTGTAGGGTTTAGGGTATAGGGATTAGGATTTATGATATTCAATATAGGGTTTTGGAGATTGAGAGAGAGGGTGAGAGGGAGAGAGAGAGGGAGAAGTAAAGAGGGAAGGAGAGAGAGAGGTGATAGAGAGATAAGTACAGAGTGAAGGAGGAAGGTGGAGAGATTGAGAGAGAGAGTAGGGAGGTAGATATGGATAGGATAGATAGAGAGAAGTAGAGAGGGAAGGTGGGTGGGAGGAAGGAAGAGAGGGAAAGGGGGAGATGCATAATATTAGAGAGGGAAGGAGGGAGGGAGAGAGAGAGAGGTGAGATAGAGAGAGGAGAGAGGGAGGGAGGGAGGAATGGAGGGAGAGAGAATGGTGCTTGATAGAAATAGAGAGAGGGAGAGAGAGAGAGAGGAGGTGGGGAGATTGAAAGAGAGAGGATAGAGGGAGGGAAGAGGAAGGAGGAGGAGAATTAGGGTGGGAGAGGAATATAGAGAGGAAGTATATAGGAAGGAGAATATGAGTGAGGGAGAAGTAGACAAAGAGAGAATGGTGGGATAGAGAGTAGAGAGGAAAGAAGAGAG
>CM021109.1:46723378-46850124 GCA_007115665.2 Sequoiadendron giganteum
GGGGGTTGAGGGATTAGGGTTTAAGGGTTAAGCGTTGAGGGTTGAGGGTTGAGGGATTAGGAGGGTATGGGGGTTGAGGGATTAGGGTTTAAGGGTTAAGGGTTGAGGGTTGAGGGATTAAGAGGGTATGGGGGTTGATGGACTGGGGTTTACGGGTTTACGGGTTGAGGGTTGAAGGTTGAGGGTTCATGGTTGAGGGTTGAGGGTTGATGGTTGATGGATTAGGGTTTAAGGGTTGAGGGTTGAGGGTTGGGGGTTGAGGGTTGAGGGATTAAGAGGGTATAGGGGTTGAGGGATTAGGCCTCACTTATCTCACAATCCCTCTTTGTCAGCCCTCACTTACCTCCCACCCTACTTTCTTAGGTCTCTCCTTCTCTCAGGTGTCTCCCTCCCAGCCTCTCTATCTTAAATTTCTCCCTCCCACACCTTCTCCCTCCCCCCCTCTTTCTCTCCCTCTCCCTCTCTCTCTCACTCCCTCTATCTCTCTCCCACTTTGTGTCTCTCTCTCACTCCCTATATATCCCTCCCAGAAATAGGTATAGAGGGACAACTAGGTAGAGAGAAGTAGATATGAAAGGAGAGATATAGGGAGAGGTAGGGATGGAGAGAGAGGTGAGACAAAAATAGAGAGAGGTCTAGGTGGAAAGATGTGTGATGGAGCTGAAAATTAGAGAGATAAGGAGGAACGTGGAGAGATTGAGAGGGAAGGAGGGGGGGAGAGAGAAAGATGTATAAAGAGATAGGTTAGATAGTGAGAAGTAGAGAGAAAAGGTGGGTGAAAGGAAGAGAGAGGGAGAGAGAGAGGGGGAGAAAGAGAGGTGAGATAGAGAGAAGTATAAAGGGAAGGAGAGAGAGGGGGATATAGAGAAAATTAGAGAGGGAGGGAGGGAAGGAGTGAGAAGTGAGATAGAGAGAACTAGAGAGGGAATCTTAGGTCTCTCACTCACTCAATCACTCAATCCCTCTCTCTCTCTCTCCCTCTATCTCTCTCCACTATACCCTTAATCTAAACCCTTAACCCTTAACCCTTAAAAACTCTACCTTCTACCCTCTATCTCTCTCCAACTCCCTTCCCCTCTCTTTAAAGTCTCTCCCTCCTACCCCCTCTCCCTCTCTCAAGTCTCTAATGTCTCTCCTTCCCACCCTATCTCCCTCTTTCTCTCTCTCAAGTATCTTCGTCCTACCCCATCTTCCTCTCTCTCTTTGTCAAGTCTCCCCCTCCTATACCCTCTCCCTCTCACAATGACTCCCTCCCTCTCTCACTCTCTCTCCCTCTCCTTATGCTTCTCTCTCAAGCATGTCCCTCCCACCACCTCTCCCTCTCTCTCTCAAGTAGAGGGCTTAGGGATTAAGGGTTAAGGGTTGAGGGTTGAGGGATTAAGAGGGTATGGGGCTTGAGGGATTAGGGTATAAGGGTTAAAGGTTGAAGGTCGAGGGTTGAGGGATTAAGGTTTAAGGGTTGAGGGTTGATGGATTAAGAGGGTATAGGGGTTGAGGGATTAGGGTTTAAGGGTTGAGGGTTGAGGGTTGAGGGATTAAGAGGGTATAGGGGTTGAGGGATTAGGGGTTGAGGGTTGAGGGATTAAGGGTTGAGGGTTGACATGGTATAGGGGTTGAGGGATTAGGGTTTAATGTTTGAGGGGTAAGGGTTAAGGGTTGAGGGATTAATATTATAGAGGGGTTGACTGATTAGGGTTTAAGGGTTGAGGTTTGAGGGGTTGAGGGATTAAGAGGATATGGGCATTGAGGGATTAGGGTTTAAGGTTTGAGGGTTGAGGGATTAGGGTTAAAGGGTTAAGGGTTGAGGGTATGGGGGTTGATGGATTAGGGTTTAAGGGTTGAGGGTTGAGGGTAGAGGGATTAGGAGGGTATGGGGGCTGAGGGATTAAGGTTTAAGGGTTAAGGGTTGAGGGTTGAGGGATTAAGAGGGTATGGGGGTTGATGGATTAGGGTTTAAGGGTTGAGGGTTGAGGGTTGAGGGATTAGGCCTCACTTATCTCACAATCCCTCTTTGTCAGGCCTCACTTACCTCCCACCCTACTTTATTAGGTCTCTCCTTCCCACCCCCTCTCACTCACTCCCTCTCTCTCTTAGGTCTCTCTTTCTCACACACTCACTCACTCCCTCTATCTCTCTCCCTTCTACCCTAAACCCTAAACCATTAACCCTTAAACCCTAAACCATTAAACCCTCTACCCTCTACCCTTAACCCTCCCTCCCTCTATCTCTCTCCCACTCCCTTCCTCTCTCTCTCTTTCAAGTCTCTCCATCCTACCCCCTCTCCCTCTCTCGGGTATCTCTCTCACTCACTCAATCCATCTATCTCTCTCCCATATCCCTTAAACCCTATACCCTCAAACCAATACCCTAAACCATCAACCCTATAGGTCCTCAACCCTATACCTTGAATTCTCAACCATCTACTCTATACATTGGATCCTCAACCCTCATCTATCTTTGTCCCTACCTCCTTTTCTCTCCTTATCTCTATCTCACTTCTCCCTCCATCTCTCCCTCCATACATCCCACCTTCTCTTCCCTAATACCTCAACCCTATACCCTCAACCCTTAAAACCTTAAACACTCAACCCTATACCCTAAACCCTAAACCCTCAACCCTTAAATCCTAAACCCTTAAACCCTCTACCCAATAACCTCAACCCTAATCCCTCAACACTTAAACCCTTAAACCCAATTAAACTCTCTACCCTAATCCCTATATTAGGTATGTCACTCACTCACTCCCTCTATCTCTCTCCCATTCCCTCTCCCACTCCCTCTCTCTCACTCTCTCCCACTCTCTCTCTCTCCCTCTCTCTCTCCCTCTCTCAGATATCTCCCTCCCAATCTCTCTCTCTCTCCCTCTATCTCATGTATCTCCGCCCCACCCCCTCCATCTCTCTCGAATCCCTTTATCTTGAGTACTTCCTCTCCCCCGAGTACTCCCTCTCCCTCCCACCCCCTCTCTATCTCTCAAGTCTCTCTTTCTCACTCCTTGTATCTCTCCCATCCCTCTATCTCCCACTCCCTCTCTCTCCTACTCTCTTAGGTATATCCTTCCCACCACCTCTCTCCCACTTTGTCTCCCTCTCCTTCTCTCTCGTGTGTCTCCCTCCCACCCCCTCTCCCTCCCTCTCTCTCTCACTCTCTTTCTTTGTCTCTGTGGATTAGGGTTTAATGGTTAAGGGTTGAGGGTTGAGGGATTAAGAGGGTATAGGGGTCGAGGGATTAGGGTTTAAGGGTTGAGGGTTGAGGGTTGAGGGTTGAGGGATTAAGACGGTATGGGGGTTGAGGGATTAGGGTTTAAGGGTTGAGGGTTGAGGGATTAAGAGGGTCTGGGGGTTGAGGGATTAGGGTTTAAGGGTCTACCTATTTTTCCCTCTATAACTATTTCTCTCTCCCTCCTTGCCTCCTCTCTCTCAATAGCTCTACCTTCTTTCCCTCTCTACCTCTCTCTCTCTCTACCCTTAACCCTAAACCCTAAACACTTAAAACCCTCTACCCTCTATCTCTCCCACTCCCTCTCCCTCTCTCTCTCTCAATTCTCTCCCTGCTACCCCCTCTCCCTCTCTCAAGTCTCTCTCACTCACTCACTCACTCCTTCTATGTCTCTCCCCTCTACCCTTATCCCTCTACCCTTAACCCTTAAACCCTTAAACCCTCTACCCTCAACCCTTAACCATCTACCCTTAACCCTCTACCCTCTATCTCTCTCCCACTCCCTCCCTCACTCTCTCTCTCAAGACTCTCCCTCCTACCCCCTCTCCCTCTCTCAGGTCTCTCTCTCTCACTCACTCACTCACTCCCTCTATCTCTCTCCCCTCTCCCCTAAACCCTAAAACCTTAACCCTTAAACCCTCTACCCTCTACCCTTAACCGTCTAACCTCTATCTCTCTCCTACTTCATCCCTCTCTCTCTCAAGACTCTCCCTCCATCTCTCCATCCCTCCATCCCACCTTCTCTTCCCTAATCCCTCAACCCTATACCCTAAACCTTCAACCCTCAACCCTTAAATCCTAAACCTCTAAACCCTCTACCCTCTACCCTCAACCCAATACCATCAACCCTAATCCCTCAACCCTTAAACCCTTAAACCCAATTAAACTCTCTACCCTAATCCCTAAACCCTTAACCCTTAAACCCTCATCCCTCAACCCTCTACGTTCAATCCTAAACCCTTAACCCTAAAACCTCAACCCCTATACCTTGTAACCTATATGTTGAACCTTGAACCCTAATCCATCAACCCTATACCCTCAACCATCTACCCTCATCCTTAAACTCTTGACCCTCAACCCTTAAACCCTTAACCATCAATCCTCAACCCTGAACCCTTAATCCCTTAATCCTCAACCCTTAAACCCTGAACCCTGAACCCTTATACCCTCTATCTTATACATTAGACCCTCACTGCTAATCCTTCAACCATATACCCTTAAACCTATACCCTAAACCCTCTACCCTCAACCCTAAACCCTTAAACCTTCTACCCTCTACCCTCTACCCTAAACCATCAATCCTATACCCTCAATTCTCAACCCTCTATCCTATACATTAGATCCTCAACCCTCATATATCTCTATCCCTTTCTCCTATTCTCTCCTCTCTATCTCACTTCTCCCTCCATCTCTCCCTCCCTCTCTACCCTAATACCTCAACCTTATACCCTCAACCCTTAAACCCTTAAACACTCAACCCTCACCCCAATACCCTCTACCCTAAACCCAATACCCTCTACCATCAACCCTATACCCTCAACCCTTAAACCCTTAAACCCAAGTAAACTCTATACCCTAATCCCTCAATCCTCAACCCTTAATCCCTTGACCCTTAAACCCTCTACCCTCTACCCTCAACCCTCAACCCTCAACCCTCAACCCTTAAACCCTCTACCCTCTACCCTATAAATTAAACCCTCAACCCTCAATTATCAACCCTTGACCCTTAATACCTCAAACCTAGGTAGGTAGGGGAACATAGGTGAGATACAGAATACAGAGTGATGAAGGGAGAGGTAGGTAGAAAAAGGGACAGGGGAGATAAATATAGGTAGAGAGGGTAGGAGATGTAGAGAGAGGAGAGATAGAGAGAATTGGAGAGGGGAGGGAGGGACAAGTAGGGAGGAGATATAGGTGTGTGTGTGTGTGTGTGTGTGTGTGTGTGTGTGAGAGAGAGAGAGAGAGAGAGAGAGAGAGAGAGAGGGAAAAGTGGGTAAAGAGAGAAAGAGGGGAGATAAAGATAAATATAGAGGGAAGGAGATGTAGAGAAATTATAGATAGAGAGAAGTGGAGAGTGGAGGGATGGTGTGAGAGGAAAGGATGAGATAGAGGTGAGTGTGTGTGAGAGGGAGAGAGAGTTAGAGGAGAGAAAATGAGGGGACAGAGGAAGGGGGAGAGAGAGAAATAGATTAGCGAGGGAAGGGGGGAGGGATATAGAGTAGAGAGGGAAGGAGAGAGTAAGAGAGAAATATGGGTGAGGGAGAGAGTAGTAGGTAGTGGAGTGAGAGGTAGGTAGAGAGGGAAGGAGAGAGGGAAGGAGGGAGAGTGAGATGGAGAGAGTGGTGAGATAGAGAGGGAAGGAGAGAATGAGAAATAGAGATAAAGAGAGAGAGAGAGGTTGGAGGGAGGGAGAGGTAGAAAGGGATAAGTGAGACATAGAGAGGGAATGAGGGAAAGTGGGATAGAGAGAGAATGGTGATTTAGAGAGGAGGGAATGAGAGGGAAGGAGGGAAACTGGGAGAGAGGGAATGGTGATTTAGAGAGGAGGGGGTGATAGGTAGAGATAGAGATAATGGTGAGATAGAGAGGAGAGAGTGAGAGAGAAAGAGAGGGATGGAGAGACAAAGAGAGAGGTAGGTAGAGGAAGGGAGAGGAGAGATAGAGAGTAGAGAGGGAAAGAGGTAGGGAAGGAGGCATAAGTGAGATAGAGAGGGATGGAGAGAGAGAGTGATGGAGGGAGAGGTATGTATAGAGAGGGAAAGTGAGAGGAGAGATAAAGAGTATAGAGGGGAGGGATAGGTAGGGAGATAGAGGTGTGTGTGTGTGAGTGAGAGAGAGAGAATGGTGAGATAGAGAAAAAGATTGATTGAGAGAGAAAGAGGGGGAGGGAGGGAGGGACAATAGTGAGAGAGATTGGGAGGAGAGACAAAAAGAAGTGGAGGGAGGGTGAGGTCGAGAGAGGGAGGGAGAGGAGAGATAGAGAGAAGTAGAGAGGGAAGGATGGAGGGAGGGAGTGTTAGCGAGGGAGATAGAGGTTTGTGTGTGAGAGAGAGAGAGAGAGAGTCGTGAGATAGAGAGGGGAGAGTGAGAGGGAGGGAGAGAGAATTATGAGATAGAGAGGAGAGAGTTAGAGAGAAAGTGGGGAAGAGAGGGATAAAGAGTGTGAGAGAGATGTAGGTAGAGGGAGGGAGAGGAGAGATAGAGAGTAGAGAGGGAAAGAGGTAGGGAGGGAGACATAAGTGAGATACAAAGTGATGGAGGGAGAGGTAGGTAAAGAGAGAGAGGCGAGGGGGGAGGCAGATGTAGGGAGGAGATAGAGGGGTGTGAGACAGAGAGAGGGGAGAGAGAGAGGGAGGGGAGAGAGAGAGGGAGTGGAGAGAGAGAGAGAGGGGGAGTGGAGAGATGGAGAGTAGAGAGAAGGAGAGAGAAAGTTGATACAATTTGCTGACTACTAAAATTTGACCTCCTGATTACTGAAATTTGAATTGCTGATTACTGAAATTTGACTAAGTCTGAAGTTTTTAAGATCTTCCAAAAACTAGAATTTGCATTATAATTCCTAGAGATCTAAAACCACTCTCAAACATCCTGCCTATATACATGTAATATAACTTAAAGTATAAGAAAGTAAATGTCCATATGTAAATGTTAACTTATGCTTAAATGTTTATTTCATGTATATAGTTTCCTTGGAAGAGAAAGCGAAAATAAAAGAGTTCAGAAAAATGCATTCCAAAATTCATTGCAAAAAGAAAGAAAACTCACACGTGTTCACCGATTGCAAAATTCAAGCCATTTGGCGAGCGCAATATGGCCTATTACGGGTTTTTTTTGCAATTTAGTATCAAAATTGTGTCACAGATTGGTGCACTTACCCAAATGAAAATTAAATACATGATAAAATGAAAACATATCAAAACTATACTTGTTGGAAAGCTCGTTTTGAGGGCTACAATCTTACAAAATATCTTGTCAAGTTGAATTCATATAAATATCCAACTCGAGGTTTGAAACTGAATTTTCTGAAGAAATTTTGATGCATAAGCCAAAGTTATCATTTTTTACACTTTCTATCGAAGGTACCCAAGGACCTTCGATCAAAGTTCACTATCTAAAGGCATGTTGATTTAGACCTTTACCTTCGATTGAAGGCCCTTCGATCGAAGGTTTTACTTTGATTGAAGGTACTTTGATCAAAGGTTTTACTTTGATTGAAGGTACTTTGATCAAAAGTTTTACTTTGAGCAAAGGTACATTTAAAAAAAAATTATTCTCCCCAAAATAAATATTGTCTCAAAAGTGAGACAACTCTGTGATTTCACCCGTAAACGAACAAGGCTATGTGTGCAATGAAACAAGCAATGCATGTTATACTATCATATCTCCAATTCTAACTCTAACATCCCTTAGGTGGTCATGTTAACTGAATATATAAATGTATGTATGTACATACATATGCATATATAATCAGTTCACAATGTATATATAACTTGAACAAACATTATGAAATTTCTATGTAACTACAAACAAAAGTAATATGATACAAATTGAAACAACATATTCATACATGTAAGAGTGAGTGTAATTGAAGAGCAAACAAACCATACATCTAATTGAGAAGAATGTAAACGAACAAGGCTATGTGTGCAATGAAACAAGCAATGCATGTTATACTATAATATCCCCAATTCTAACTCTTAGAACCCTTAGGTGATAATATTAATTGATTATATATGTGTATGTATATACATACACATTTGCATGTACATACATACACATATATAATCAGTTCACAATGTATATGTAACTTGAACCAACATTATGAAATTTCTATGTAACTACAAAAAAAAGTACGATATAAATTGAAACAACATATTGATACATGTAAGAGTAAGTGTAATTAAAGAGCAAACAAACCATGCATCTAATTGAGAAGAATGTAAACAAACAAGGCTATGTGTGCAATGAAACAAGAAATGCATGTTATACTATCATATCCCCAATTCTAACTCTTACAACCCTTAGGTGGTCATGTTAACTAAATATATAAATGTATGTATGTACATACATACACATATATAATCAATTCACAATGTATATATAACTTGAACCAACATTATGAAATTTCTATGTAACTAGAAACAAAAGTAATATGGTACGAATTGAAACAACATATTGATACATGTAAGAGAGTGTAATTGAAGAGCAAACAAACCATACATCTAATTGAGAAGAATGTAAATGAACAAGGCTATGTGTGTAATGTAACAAGCAATGCATTTTATACTATCATATCTCCAATTCTAACTCTTACAACCCTTAGGTGATCATGTTAACATCATATATAAATGTATGTATGTACATACATACAATTATGTATATACATACATACACATATATAATCAATTCACAATGTATATGTAATTTGAACACACGTTATGGAATTTCTATGTAACTACAAACAAAAGTATGATACAAATTGAAACAACATATTGATACATGTAAGAGTGAGTGTAATTAAAGAGCAAACAAACCATACATCTAATTGAGAAAAATGTAAATGAACAAGACTATGTGTGTAATTAAAACAAGCAATGCATATTATACTATCATATCCCTAATACTAACTTTTACAACCTGTAGGTGATCGTGTTAACAAAATATATAAATGCATGTATGTACATGCAAATGTGTATGTACATACAGACACATATAATCAGTTCACAATGTATATGTAAATTTAAGTAAAATTATGATATTTCTATATAACTTCAAACAACAGTATGATACAAATTGAAACAACATATCCATACATGTATCTAGCCTGTCATATTAATACAACTATTTGCAAAAAAAATGGGTCTTATATTGTTATTAAGTGGGGCCCCAGTTGTCTACTCCTATCCACACATATACATAATGAGCAATGCATGTTCTACTATTATATCCCCAATTCCCCAATTCTATCTCTTGCAACCTTTAGGTAATCGTGTTAACTAATTACTATATATATAATAAGTTTAGGGGTTAGATAAAACTTGAAAAAACAAAAATGATACAAATATATTATAACATTATTGGAAGAACAACTAAAGCATACATCTAATTCATTTGAATGTATTAAATGAACAAGGCTATATGACACAACAATTTATATATATTTGTCATATATATATGTATGTTTGCAATTTCCTTTTTTATATTGACAATATTGGAGGTTATCATATATTCCATTGTTGAGGGTTTCATGCACCTATCTTATGGCCGGCTATGTGTATGTGTTTATGCAAATCGCATAGCTATTTACACATTGTTAAAGCAGTTGTAAATTAAGGATGATAGGTGGAATGATATATATGTATGCAAATGTTATTGAAGAAAAACAAGATATGTATGAAAATTAAGCATACATTGAGTAGGGTTCTTCAATTGACCACATACTATCTATCCTGCATGACATACATACATACATATGGAACACATGTATGTATGTATTTGCATGCCATGCATATGTACACTCAGATACATTTTAAATATTAATATAATATATAAATTTAGCTAATTCAAATTATTACCAATTTAGGATTAAAATCCTATAAATGCATGTAAATTGAGAACCAAATTTTGACCATCCCAGCAAAGCCCTATGTTGTTTCAAAAAGGTAGAGATGACGATGGGTGAGCAGGTAATGTTGTGCAAGGGGTTCACAATAGCAGAGGACACAATCAACCAAACCATAGGTGTATGAAACTCTAAGAGTCCACCATATGAAACCCATAAATGGATAGTCGACCAAACGATAGGTGCATGATACCCTTAATAGGGTGAGTTGCATATATTGTTTATAGATATTGCAATAGGTCTTATGTATTATTTGCCCCCACTGTGTGTATATATATACAGACATACACACACACATAAATATATACAGTTGACCATAATATAGCTGCAAAAAACCCTTTATAATTGAGCTTATTATAACATCAAATACTATAATTATACTTCTCAAATTTGCAGAGCTAGAGAAACAAAATGTCAAATATGTATTAAGTGCTTAATGTTATTGCAATAGCATATACATATTTCTTGACCGACTGTGTGTGTATACACACACGCACATATATATATATATATACACAGTCGACCATAATATAGTTGCAATAAAACCTTAAGAGTTGAGCATATCATAACCTCAAATATTATAAATATATTTATCATCACATAATTGTAGAAAAAAACATACAACAAAATTTGAAAAAAAAACTCATGCAATGGATAGATATCACCCTTGTGAGGTTAGAAGACAACTTCACCTGTGATGAAAAAAGTTAATTACGTTTCCTTTTGACAATAGAAACGTTGAAAAACACAAAAAAACCTAGAAAATGCATCACCACGACTCGTCGCTAGCCTCACCATCGTCGGCCGCGAAGTGCACCAACGCTGGTCCTTCAATCGACGGTTTAATATGCAGATGCTAAGCATGAATGACACAACAGAGAATGGAAAACAAATCCTACCAAATGAACACATGCCAAAGTGAATGGGAAAAGGCCGACCGCAGAGGATAGTTGGATAGTAAATGCGCAGTAAATGAGAGTTAAGTTCGTCAAAACTGGCCAGGCGGAAAATGGGCTAACACGTACCCTATGTCCACCATTGATCCATGCCACTTTTGAACTCGAAAATAGTGAATTTTGGAAAGTGGTCTGAAAAACTTAAAAAACGTGCGATAATTTAGACTCTCTGGGATGTGAAAAAAAAAAACCGACGTAAACCCCTCACACAACGTAACCCTCACCACATTGGTCCCTCTCCCTTATATAATTTACTTGGACCCCTGCAATCCATAGTACCAGGCATTCGTGGAGTTTCACACTTTATTAGTTTACCTGGGCAATTCAACTGCTAGCTAGCTTCCTTGTATACAATTTTTTGACACACAAGCTTTTTGTCACGACATTGCTTCCACCTGTATCTCAAAGAACATATGTTCTCTGGGTAGATGACCAGATGTACCATTTTCAATTTCTGCACGTCGACATAATTAAGTGAAGGTAGCCCACCTGATTTAGAGCACTGTGAAGAGGCTTGCGTGTGGTTGTAAGCAAACAGCACATAGAAAGAATGTGCAACCAACTTCCACGCTAGGTAGGCAACTAAACCATGACACATGTCATATCTGCTCCATCTTTTCTAGCTCTTCTTACAAGGCAAGACCCACAAACTCGTGCCTGAGTAAATAGAAATCCATCAATTGCAGGGGTGCAAAGAAACTGGTTACAATGGGCAAACACTTGTATGTGAGGTGGTCACTGTAGTGGTATCTTAGTCAAAGAAACTAGGTCAAATGGTAACATATGTTGCTAAAGGTAAGTGACTGGGGCTCACATTTTAAATAGTTAAGTGGGAAGAAAAGGTCATGAGGGCTACCAGCTAAGGGCTTCACACATTTGTGCAGTAATAAAACTCACATGATGAATGCTTAGTGTGCAACAATGTTATAGGTGTCTATGATCTAATTAAAAAGTTGAAAAGTTCAAGATAAGAAAATAGCTCTAATTTTAAATTTTTTATTACAATTTTTTTTTTCAAAAAATTAGACATGGTAATAAAATATAACAACTTCCAAAAGTGTTTCAGGGGACATATCTTGTGGAACATTTTGGAGAAAAACTTTAATTCATTTTAGCAAGGGTGTTACTGTCCATCCTTTAGTTCTAGAAGCAACAATTGTAGAATTATGAAAAGACAGTCATTTAAAAACAGCAATAGACACCCACATGCTTGGCAATTTAAAGAGTTTGCCATCATAAATGTAGAAAAAAGCTAAAGGCTCTTACTTTATAAAGCAATATAACATAGATACCAGTAAAACCACAAAACTCTAGCATAGCTAAAAACTTTAATTCACTTTAGCAAGGGTGTCACTGTCCATCCTTTAGTTCCAGAAGCAACAATTGTAGAATTATGAAAAGACAGTCATTTAAAAACAGCAATAGGCACCCACATGCTTGCCAATTTAAAGGATTTGCCACAATAAATATAGAAAAAAGCTAAAGGCTCCTACTTTATAAAGCAATATAACATAGATCCCAGTAAAACCACAAAACGCTAGCATAGCTAAAAACTCCAAATGACAAAAAAGATAATTTTTAATGAGCTGTTCTTTAACATTCTTAGACATCACATTCTTCAACCATCAAACAACCATAAAGAAAAACTCTTAAGTGACAAAAAAGACAATTACTGTTCTTCAACACACTTGGACATCACATTCTTCAACCATCAAAGAATCAAAAGCAAATTTACACCTCATTCCTATTAAAATAAAATTATATATATATATAACCAAGATTTATCTTCAACCAGAATAACTATTTTTTAATAAAAAATCATTTTTTATATAATCTTTATAATCAACTTACTGTTCTTAAAATCTTATTTTTATAAATTTACTTCTACTGTACATATTTTATTGTCTTTGTATTCACTCCCTGAAATACTTTTGGCAACTTTTTTAACTAATCGTTTTCTTATTATCAAAATTATTCGATAAAAGGAAAGAGAATAATATATATTTTGTCACGATAGAAATATGTAAATTTAAAGGATTACTACTTTTATAAATATCTTCTCCTGTTCAGATTTTTTTGGTCGCCCTGTTTTCTTTTAAAAGTTTAAAACTGGCATTGACGTCCTAGTGATGCATCCAACCATATATGGCAAATTGGGTAGCATAAACTTTACTCCCTACATGTAGAGAGTGATTCCCTTTACTGTGAACTACTTCCCTGCTCCTCCATTTTCCAAGTCCCCACAGGGAGTAGGGAGTGGTCCCAATTGTGTAGGTTACCTTTCTAGTATCACTGTAACATATTTTGTCTCCTCTTACAGGGTAAACAGGGTGGTCCCATGCACAGTAAGCTGGCATATTCTGTGCCGCCTTATAAGGAATGTATGGTCCCATTCACTTTAAGATACCTTTTCAGTCTAAGCACAATCAGCTGTAGAGGGCACTGTGTTTACTGTACCTTCAGAAGCCAACATTCAGTAAGTGTACTTTAATAGAGATATTTTGGAATCAGAACATTGATTTATTTTTAAGAGTATTTGTAGATAGGTGGGCAAACAATTGAATGACACCTGCAGACAGAAGTTTTTGGCTTTGAATGGGGTACATGCTGCATAAGGACTGCTGTTGTTCTGTGTATTTAAAACTTGGCTGTTTTAAAAACAGTTCTGAAGCTTGAATTAAAAATGCTCTTCAATTGGGCCTACCCATTTATTCAATACAGCTTTGTTTTCTAGCCTTTTAAGCATTATTTGCTATTTTTGTGTAAGCATAGAGATATTTTCCCTGCTTAGTTGAGGATTCCCTAGACAATGGCCTGTCTTAGCCTTTTTTGCCTTAAATTATTCTACTTGCAAGGTTGAAAAACACCCAACATCATGCAGATATACGATCAAGTTCCGATATAAAAACTCATGAATTATTTCAAGAAAACTAATCAGAACATCGCTCTTTCAACAATTTGAATTGAAATTTCCAATGAGTTTCTCAATAGCACGTATAGTTAGACATGGCTTCTATATCAGTAAATGTAACAAATTTTTCTGAGAAAAACTCGTTCAAACCATAATGCATAAGGGATGAAAAAGTAAACCTGCATACATGATCAGATGATGAACAAAATCTCTTCCATGACCAATGTCATTAACTGTTCGTAGATAATGTTGTTTGTAATGAGTAGCAAGAAGTGATTAACGACGCCATAGGTGACAGTATCCCTACTAAACTTGACCAAGACTACAGCCACACTCAGCATCGGTCGCTCTGTCAGGAAGACCTGGAGAAGGCCCTTTCCACCATGACGAACGACAAGAATCTTGGAGTGGATGATCTTTCTGTCGAGTCTTCCACGAAAAAGCTGAAATACACCAAAGATGACTTCTTTCAAGTCTATCTAGATGTGGTGGAGCGTGGTTCCATTGGTCTTTTCCTTAACAAGGGGCTAAACAAAATTATTTTGAAAGGCAAGGATGAGGATACTATTGCTGGATGTAGAGCAATCATTCTATAAGATCAAGCGTGGAGTCTAAAATGTTGTTAGATTAGAACAAGCTGGTTTTGTTGGGGAAGATACGTTCTTGATAATCTTTGGCTTGCCCAGGAAATTGGTTGAATTTACACAACAAACTGTTCAAGATGCCCTCCTTATTAAACTTGATTTTGACAGAGCTTATGAGAGCATATGTTGGCCCTTCATAGAATGTTTTAATGGCTGGGATTTGGACCCAAAACACTCTCTCATGTGCAAATGCTCTTTATTGATGTCAGTGATGGCATTATTATAAATGGCCAACTCATACCATCCTACCAACGTCAACTCTCTATCGAACAATGATGCTCATTTTCTCATAGCTGATGGTTTAGGTTACCTCCTCCTGCATGCAAAGCAATTTGGGCTAATTTCAGGTATTTCCTTTCCAGTCAACTCCTTTATCATCAACTCCCACTTTGTAAATGACAATCTTTTCTTCCTTCCTTAAGCGGAGGAAATTTCCTAACACCATTGAAAATATGGATCATTATTGCTCTACCTCTAGTTCCAAGTTTTCAAAACACAAAATTGAGTTTCTGTTTACAAGGGCTACCCACCCAGCTTGGATTCTTGTTGAATGTAATCAAATGCATCAAGGGTGATCACGAGATATATTGCTATTCCACTTGGTTTAAGTGGGCAGGTCTTCATGTAGCTGCTTAATTTATTTTCTTTAGCAGTCACTGTTCAATTTTTTTAAGGAGTAATTTGTGGAACTGGTAGCCCCATGGATATTTAATTTTGCTGCTTATTTTTTAGCAGTCATCTTAAATATTATTTATTGTCTGTTTGTGTATGTTTATTTGCAGGAATGAACAATATTAATAATAATTTCTGTAAAGAAAATTTGGAGGGAAAAATTGGAGGCAAATGAAAAAGAGGGAAGGAAATTTATGAAGCCACTTAATCATTTTTCACAATAAGTTGTTGCTGCTTATTTTCAGCCCCCAATTTTTTCACAGCTTATTTTTAATTCCTAAACAGTAACTGCTCCACTAAAATAAGCTCAAAACCATACTCATACATAAGAGAAACAAATTCTTATCCTTCACAAAATAAAATTCTTTTAGTAACCCATGTATACTCTTCTTCACATAGTATAGCATCAAACAAATGCTATGAGGGGCTTTATAAGTTGATTAGATAGTTTCTTTGGGCTCTGGCTAGATGGGTTGGTGCCAAAAAAAGAAGTGAGTAACCTCTTGGCTCCATTGTATTTAGTCTAAATGTAGAGTAAAATTGGGCATTATTCCCAGAATTTAAGGTATATATTTTGATATCCAAGTTGATTACTCAAGCAGTTAGAGGGGAGGAACCCTAGAAAGTCTTTATTCATCACAAGGTCTCCACTAGCTCCTTTTAACTTCATTCTCCCACATTAAAGCTTTTGTCCCTTTGAACAACATGTCACTAAATCTCTCAATTAGAAACAACACATCAACACTATCTAAGATTCCTAACATCCTTCATTTGATGAAATACCTTATCAATGTTGACAGCAAACCTCTAGCTCATGCCTTTTAGTACCAGGCATACTGTCCCTTTAAGAGTAGTGTATGCCGCATAAGGATCTTTGGTATTACTTAACCTTAGATCAGAATTCTTGTTAACATGTATGTGCTCACTTGAATCTTACCATCAAAGATTGATGTGGCTATCTCTCATCTTCCCTAAGTTGTGTGCATCAAGCTCTCCAGTCTCATTTACTGCAATTTTCTTAAAGATTGGTATTGTCTTTCTTCTTGCCATTGTCTACTCTTCCCTCTTAAGCAGATCTAGCTGTGATTGCTCCCCATCTTCCCCTTATTGCTTGTCTCAACATCAAATGGTATTGTAGATTTAACTTTGAGTACTGGGTCAAGCTTGGTTTTTGTTTGAAGATCTAAGGCAAATTCCAACTCTCAAATCTTGGCCTGGAAACTCTTGCATTACAAACTACCAGTTAAAGAGAACATGGGATTCCTTTATGTTCAACCACTATTTTTCCTAAACATATCTTCCGGGGTTGCTAATTTGTCTGCCTGCAATTGAAAGTAGTCTTTAAAGATATCTCGGTTGTGTTTGGTCGCCCACTTAGTTACAAGGAATCGAAACTAATGAAAGTGTTATTTTAGAACTATATGAAAAGTAATTGTCAATCACATTTGGAAAGTAAGATGCAATGCAGTCTTCAATGAATCATGATCTCCTCTAGAAATTTATATTCAAGTGCTTTACACCAACATTATTTTCCAGACCGCAACTCATTCTAATCTTATGCAAGATGCTTTGAAGTTAAACCAACAACAAGTTGAATAGCTCAACAAAGATACAAGAACAAATTGCTCAGCATGCTATCAAACAAGAAGAGAAAACCAAGCGTCTCATATTTATTACAACCGGCTCCTCTAACATGCAAGCTACCGGTCTGAGTTACATGACAAGGGAAATATCAGTAGGAATACATTTCATTATATTCAGACCATGCATTGTATCATGTGAAGAATGCCCTTCAAGCTTTTTGTGAACTATTCCACCCAGCATTGAAGAATGAATGCATAGTTTGTATTAATTTGTTTCTGATTTAGTTTCAGCAGTTTTGTTGTGAATCTATGATGAGTCCATCAGGCCATTGTTGACTGCAAATGGTCATTATTCTCCTTTCTTACTCTGTAAACAACTTTGGTTGATTAAAATAAATAGCGGCAAGTAATTCAGTGCCATATAATAGTCTTAACATATGAACACATTGATCACAACGTAATGGTGATATAAACTTTTCCACACCAGACCACATGTTAGCAAATTAAAAACAAATTAGAGTTAATTAAAGTATAAGGTTTCAAACTATTCTCTAATAACGAATGCAATAATTAGACACCAACCTTCAATTCAGAGTTCTTATGCAAAATGGACTGAAGAAACTCCAAACAACACAAATCAATAATCTTATCTGATACCATTTAAAAAACAGCAATATGTGTGAAGGTGATATGTACTGCTAACTGCAACATTTCTAATTAACTATTCTCCAGAAGCGCCACCATTGCTTTCTCATAATATGCAAATATGTTTTTTAAAATTGTTTCAAAACCTGAAACCTAATTTGTTTAGTTAGATAATATTATACCAAAACACAGTACCATTGGCATCGATATATATGGTTCCACATATAAAACCACAATACTTAAATCACTTCAAACATGTACTATTTATAATTTTGGATACAACATGAACCCTAAAACTTATTCTAAATCTAAGGCCACTGGTCTTAACATAATCAAGACTCTCAGGTGGCAGAGAAGCAAACAGAATATGAAATGAAATGAAATAGATGAGAGAAAGGCATGGGCCTTCCCTTGCCGTTGTATGTTGACTTGCCGGTTTAATGGTCCCTAAGTTTCCTCCCTCCCAATCACCATTGCATTGTATATCTATGCATGGTGATCAAGGTTCAGGGACTCCTGCTCTGTCTTCTTCCTCTTCTTCTTCTCCATAGATGCAACAAACACACCTGCACACCATATCCTTGGAGAATTCCAAGCTATGAAAGATCCCAGGCTGCCCATATCATGAAAGACACAGTTAAAGAAATCTGTTTACAAGTCCTCAGTATATGTAGCAGTCACAAGAGAACAACAGAGGACCCCATTAAATGTTAAAAATTAATAGTGGTGGGAAGAATAAAGCAATGTAGCTGGCCAGACCTACCTACGGTCATGAATAAATTATTGGAATAATTGACCCACTAAATTGCTATGCTTATCATCAGAGTTGTTTATTTCACTGTAGATGGTAAAATTGTGCTTGCTTTTTTCTGGATGTGTGAATGCAAGTGAGTGGGCATGCTGTGGTTTTCTACTTTAGATCTTACCAAATCTTGACTACAGCGACTGGTCGGCAGCTGGCACCACCACAATTGATTGTTTATAGATATCTGTCTATTTATATCACTTCTTTCCTTGTTTGGGGTGTCTTTCCCAGTGCTGATTGATGTTTAGGCATTTTTTTAATGGAATTTTGGGGAATTTAGCTTTGTCATCAGCCTGCTTTAAGCAAATATTTTTCTTCACACTTCACGTGGTTGAAAGTAGAAATTCCGTAGGACAGGAAAGAAAAGGTATACGTGTCTTCGAGTCAATTTTCTGGCTTTGTCATATGAGCACAATCCAATTCGGGATGTTGCAGAATCATGTTTGCAGTGTTGCAGGTCAAGGTTTTGCTCATTCTTTATTATTATTTTCATGGAACAAATATTAAAGAGATTGGATGGATAAACAGACAAATGAGACTGTAAGTCATAAAAATCCTGCATCAGCTATAATTTGTATTTATCAATATATGTGTAGAACCATACCGACTTTACAGCTATTCATGATCGAGTCTAATCAGTACCATCAATCTACAGTGTTAATCATAATGACTTCAGAGTTATCCACGATCTACTGTAATGAGTACTACAAATCTATAGCGCCAAAAAATAATGACCTTGCAACCACCCATGATTGACACTAATAAGATCGTTCAATTTAAGAAAACTATTTTGAGGAATTCATTTTTTTTTAAATGAAAAGTGTTTAGATTATTGTTTATCAAAAAATATTAAAAAAAAGTGGGTGGAGAAAAGTCACATTCTTAAGAATTCACATGAGATTAAAATTCAGAACATAAAAACATAAACTCACCTTATTCTGCTGCCAACTCTTGTTGTTCACTCATCTCTTGCTGTTCTTTGTACCTCTACTTGAGATTATTGTTACTGACTTTATACTGATTGCTTGTTATGCTGTTGATAAGTAGCTGTTTGAGGCCTTGTAGCTGTGCTGTTCTGTTGTTGCTACAGGCATGTTTTTCAAGCTTCGTACTGCTGTTTTATTACAGCCTTGTTATTTGACACTGTAATTTGTATTTTTTTTAAACTTCTTCCAAAAAAATAAAAGTAGTAGCGAGGGGAAGGAGGATCTAGGGTATGAAGAGGGAGATCAAATGATTTTTTAAATGATCTAAAAATATTTTTATGTAAGTGGCTCCTTAGATATATGGTATTGTGTTTTGATTAAATGATTATTTACTGTTAAATGAGATTGTAATTAAATATGCATTAAATTGAAATGAGAGATTTATGGTTTCCATATTTTGTTATGTGGATTTATTTGATTATCAGTAATAATAGTGGATTACTATCGAGATTTAAGATTAGATTATGGATAAGGGAGTGAAAGATGGTTGAACCCTAAGATTTTGAGTGTCTAATACAAAATTGTTGTAGCACTCTTCTTCTCTTAGTGGTGTGATCCTATTTGATTTGCATGATTTGTCTTGAGTGAAATTTATAGCACATGCAACACTTGATGATCTAAGAAATCTAAAGGAAACAAGGGGTGGTGCTAAGGAGCATTATGGGTCAGTGATTTTTTAGTGAAAAATATTTACCAATTGGCTAATAGTTGAAATTGGGCATTCAAATTTTGGCTAAGAGTACAAGTTGTAAGGGGGTCTAAATCACCACATTTTTACAAAAAATTATTTAAGCCCTAGTTAAATCACCAAAATATTTATTTTATTAAATTTTTAAACTCAAAACTTTGTCACATTATTTGATACCTAAATAGATTAGATTCACTAAATTTTATAAGTTATAGTAGAATTTTAAAATTAATTTGCCAATAATATTATATCATTATTGGTTACTTTAGGGTCTTATCACCAATTTTTATTTTTTATTAGACTGGAGAAATCGGGTAGCACGACCCCCTATAAACTGCAGTGCACCTAGTAAACTTTTTAACGTGATCGGCGACGTTGGCGCGACACGCCCTCCGATACCACGAGGGTGGGGGAGACTAGACCTCGTGACCAACCTCCTGCAACAAGAAAGATTTAGCCAACCAAACTAGGGCCCCAACCTTTTATCACCAATTTTTAATCATCATCATTGATTTGATTTATAATCTAATGGTTGTGGTTGTATTATAAGAGTTAAAATGTACTCTAATGCCCATTGAGCCCGAAAGTGTATTTTGGTCATTGAAGATTTATGATATAATGGTTGTGGTTAAATTTTATGGGCCAAAATGTATCCTTAGAGCTTGAATGTTTATGAGGCTTGAAGTTGCATTTGGATCCCATGGGCATTGGAACTTTGTGGGTACATTTTAGCCCAAGAAATAGAACCCAAACCATTAAATTATAAATAAAATGAATGGTGGTGAAAAAGATTTTATGTCTAATTTAAAATATTTAATGGCTAATTTAAAATATTAAGGAATTATAGACATGAGAACTACACCATAAGCTAGTTAATCATTGGCACCCTTAGACCCTTACTTTTCAATAGGAATATTTTTTTTTTTTAAATGAAAGCACCATGGTAATTAATACATTTTCCTATTTTTCATCAAGATTCGTCAAGATTTTCTCAAAATTTCTATTGATTGAAAAAAATCGTCATTAAATTTTTTAATTTTTTTGAAAAAAAAGAAAGGTTCTCCAAAAATAATGAAAGATTTGCCAAGATTTTATATCTTTTTTAGGGGGGTTTCTTAAAGTTATCATTGTTGTGGACCTTACTATACAAAGATTAAATTTTCAGACTTCCTTGAGCCTTAGTTAAACCTTGACACAAAGTCGATAGTAAAAAGTAAGAGTAACTGTGATGGTTGATGCAAATGCTAAGGTAGATAAAATTGTCATTTTGAACCTGTAAAATGTTAGAGACAAATTTGTAAATTTGTTGTCCTAATTATTTAACATTTTTTATATTCCAAAATGACCTAGGGATGATTTCTTTAAATACATGCCCTAGACACAAAATTTAAACCTTTTTGGTGATAGTCAATGGTCATGTTTATAGTTTTTTATAGTTTGCTCACAAATCTGAGGGCATTATTATCACACCGACCTTAAGAAGGTACAATGGAAGTGAAGCATGGAGGAGAGAAGACATGGGTGAGATCAATCTAGTTTATTTCTTTTCTCGTTTATTCTCTATTGTATTTCATTGTTATATGATCTAATATGCAGGATTTTATAATGTTCAACTAACAATTTTGTATTGTAGAAATTCATATGTTACATTGGTGAACCCGACATTCTAACGAACTTTTATAGGTGTTGTACGGCTTCACACTTCTTTTTTTTGTAGAAACGGTATGGAACGACACATTCGCAGGCCCAAACGACGCAAACGCTCTGTCGCATCGCATTTGCGATTGTGAGCGACACAATCGCTCTGTTGCAACACATACGATCCTTCAAACGACGCATTTGATGCGATGCGACGCATTTGACAGAAACCGAGCCCCAAGTAATTGGTAAAAAGATTTTATTTTTTTCTGGTTGTTGTTGTAATCTGGATCCGACGCATCCACGACCAGAGTTTGATTATTTCTTTCTTTTTTGGTGTTTAAAAAGAACCAATCCTAGGATAGACACATTAATCTGAATTTATCAATCCTAGGATAGACATCTAATCTAATTGGAATTTATCAATCTAGGGTAGTCACCACACTTTTATTTTTGGATTAACAATGAACACCATGTTTTTGTGAAGCAACATCTTCACCTAGAATATAAATTTTTTATTTTGGGTTTAAAAATTGAACAGCTTGCTTTTTGTGTTTGATTGGATAATAGGCATATGCTCTCCCCTTTACTGGGTGATCAAAAAGCCAGACCTATCCATTTTTATACTTGTGCATTTATGTTTTCTTACAACCCTTAAAAGGCCTGCTGTAGTGGGAAAAAGTACTCACCCTACGTGAATGACCTAAGTGGGAACACCTAAAGCCAAGGTTTCCAACCCACTCTAATCAAAAGCAAGTTGTTGATGAAAATCCAACTTGACAGTAGTAGGCAAGATAACCATCCCCAAAGCCTTTGTTCTAAAGGTTGGGAGGTCTCTCGAGGGAGTATATATACTGCCACACTGAATGGAAATACTTACTAAGAACCATAGTGTAGTAGCCAGCCGAGTCAGTAACCAAACATCGTTTTAATCACGGTGCAAGGGGAGGGAAGAATCCCCCCTCAAGACACTCACCATATAATCACCATGGACTGTTTGCTCAGGGGATTTAGTATCCACTTCCGTCACCTTGAGTACACACCTGGAAAAGACAAAAACACAGGCGCCCTCTAGGGGGTGACAAGGCTGTATGAGTCGACATGATTTTAAGATGTGGGCTGTGATTGCGAGGATGACCCATTTGACTATTAAGAGTGAGTTTGTTTGAACATGCACTTCATATTCTGATTTTTGTGTTTGCCAACAGTTTCTAACAGTCTCCAACAAATTAAAAAATCACAAATCGGAACCAGAAAAACTTGTCAAAAACTGCAAACTATGTTCGGTTTTTTCATAAAATTGTATATTGCGATGCAAGTTCTCTGTTGCACCGCAATAGAAAGCTACAAAGCTGCATTCACTCTGATGAGCCGCATTTGAGCCATCAGGAGCCACATTCGCTATGTTAAACCGCATTTAAGCAATATAGAGCCGCATTTGCCATCAGTAAGCCGCATTCGGTTATTTGAGCCGCATTTGACAAACATAAACCCGCATTTGCTATACTGTGTCGCAATCGACACTTCTAGAAATGCATTCGATTCTATGAGCCACATTTGCTCTATTACGCCGCATTTGCTAAAAACTACAGACAATTCTTTACTGTCTAAATCAAAAAGTCCAAAACTTGTCTTTAGTTTAATCCAATCTTTCTTCACTGTTATAGTCCAAACCAAAACATTCTATTGCTCAACTTTCCATCAAACATTGCATTTGTAGGTACCATTTTAGACTCACAATAGGTTCTCATTTGGCCTTCCATTAGATTGCATTAATTGCTTCACCATCTCCTTAGACACTCACTTTTGCAGATTTTAGGAGTTGACTCTTATCATTCATTGTCCATACTTTGCATTCAATACTAGGTTATCATTGGACCCAATTCCCCTTGTCACTTTGTCAATCCATTTGTGAATTATTTCCCACTCAATAGTCTAGTGTGGAAATTTCACTTTGTCCTAGTTATAGTCCTTCTACAGTCCATTGGTTTTCAAAAATTGAATCATTGCAAAAACTTTGTTTGCCCAAGTTTGTCCTCTTTAGATCTCTCACTAGTAAGTACATCTTAGGATAATTTATTGCATATCATTTGGCGTCTCCATTTAGTGTCACTCCACTTGCATCCATAAGCCTTTTTCATAGCATCCTTTAAAAATCCAAAAAAAAGAAAAGAAACCAAAAACATAGTCTCATATTTAGATCATTTTCTCCATCATCCCAAGTTGAGCAAAACTTTGTATGGTTGAAACTAGACTACAAAAAAAGAAAAGACTCATGGATTCCTTTGGACAAGACGCCAACTTTCTTGGGTTCACAACTAACATGAACTCATTTCCTAATGCCACGAACAATCCTTGTTTTGACATGGAAAATTCCAACTTCAATCCTTTTAGTGAGATGAACATCCCATCATCTCCATCACATCTTTTTGAACCATTTATCTGACGGGATGAAAATGGGGATGTCTTTGAAGAAGACATACAAGTTACTGCTCAAAACCCAGAAGTGGCCTCTTTTGTGGAAGAAATGGTCTTAAATGATTCTTCTAGATTCCTAGCTATGCTCCTTGACCAAGGGGCTAAGTTACCAAAGGGATTCGATCTTAACACTCTTAGACCAACTTCTTCCACTCCAACATCACACAATTCCTCCATGGGAGCCTCTTCACAAAATATCATCAATACAATCAATGCTACCTCCCTTGGTCATACTACCGCCACAACCAACATAGCATCTATTGGGGGATCATCTTCCCAAACCAACACCACATCACAATCCATCCCCCAACAAACATCCACCATTCCTTCACAAACAATGGGGGCAACCACATCAAACCTCTTTGGAACTACATCTAGTTCCATGAGTACATCAACAAACCTATTATTAGGTTCTTCAAGTGCCATAGCAACCAACTCATCCAACCCGTTTGGGAGAAATAAACGAAGAGTTTTCATTCAAAGCACCCAACCCACTTCATCATAGGTTAATATCAACATTCATGTGACCCAAAACACGAACATTCCTCAAGGCCGCAATCTCTTATTTGGGCAAGGCAATCAAGGCACTCACTCCCTCACTCCATTTGGGCATCAACAAGCTCAAAATCAATAAGGCCATCAATCTTTCACTCCATTTGGACATCAACAAAATCAAAACCAACAAGGTCCTCAAATTCAGTCCAACATGGCAGGATATCACATCCCCACTTACGCCTCTCAAGTCGACACACAACAACACATCCCTTATCAAAATACTCATTTCCAACAACCGCCTAATCACAACACTCATTTTTCTCACTGGCAACCCATCCCAAATCAACACATCTCATCACAACATTTGGGGACTCAAGCCTCCTCTATCACCAACATAGGTGATGCTACCAACCATCCAATGGTGGAAGCACTCACACTCCAACTCGCTGCTCTTCAAACACAAGTGGAGACCTTGCAACAATCCAATATAAAGTCATACATGTCACATGACTTGTGTCCATATCCGTTTGACACAACCTTGTATATGCTGCCATTTCCTCATGGATATGTAGTCCCTCATTTTCCCAAGTATAAAGGCAAAACAAACCCCATTGAACACATAAGGGAATTCACCACTAGTTGTATCGACATTGCTTATGAGAAAACTTATCTCATGAAACTCTTTTCTAGAAGTCTTGGAGGTCATGCACTAGAATGGTTCTCACTTTTGCCTAAGGGAATAAAAACATGGGATGAATTGGCAAACAAGTTTGTCGAAAACTATGCTTACAATATTGACACAGACATTGAAATCGCCTCCTTATGCAAACTTACCCAAGAGGATGCAGGAGAGACATTCATTCCATTCTTACAAAGATGGAGAACCTTAGCAAGTAGATGTCCGGTAGAAATACCTGAAAAGGAGAAAGTAACCATGTTTGTAAAAAATCTCCTTGGACCACTAAGGTATGGATTACAAGTCCATTGTTGCACCACTTTTGTTGACCTTTTTGAAAAGTGTGTTCAACTGGAGAAAGCCTTGATCGCCAAAGGTGAATTGAAATATGGTGGCAAAACCATCAACACCACCACCAATAATAACCCAAGTAGCTCAAACGACAAACAAAAATACTGGATTAAGAACAAGCACATCACAAATGACGGTGTAGTTGATGCAAAAACCGTCAATGCAATAGGTCATGTACTCACAATCAAAGGAGTACAAAATCAAAACTCACCTGTAACTACACCGACACCAACTGCCAACGCTATCCAAAACAATCATGTACAATCTAATCAAAGGCATTTGCGTCAACCACGACAGTTCCAAAAGCGCACATACACCCCGTTGGCTGAACCTATTGAAACTATCTTGAAGAAACTTCTTCAAAATGGCGTCATAACGTTGGAAGAGCCAAAACCATATGACCCTGGTCAATTCAAGCCGTCATGGTGGGATGATAGTTCATTATGTGATTACCACCGTGCCAAAGGGCACAAAACTTCCTCTTGTTGCCAATTGCGAAATCTAGTGCAAGACCTCATAGAGAACCACACCATTGAGTTGGGTGGTCAATCTTTTACATCTAATGCAGATCATACCATACACAAAAACCCACTGCAGGATCATGGTAAATCTTCCTCGTCTGGCACAAAGCATACAAACAATCAAGCCAACCGCATCCGTTTGGCCTATAATACTACTCGTCCTACATATAGTTATCCCGATGGTACTATTATTAACAACCTTCGCGTTGCTAATGAAGATGAATTTTTTAATACCATCAACATTAAAAGAGCCCCAGAATGAAATGTGACTACACGTAAAGGCAAGGTCACTATCCCGGGTCCTTCTACTCGTCAACCAAAGATCACCATACCTGATCCGTCCGCCAGACAGTCCAACCCAAAATCAGAGTTCAACATTGTTGAGCAGTTAAATAAAACACCTGCTCAAATATCCATTCTCGAACTGCTCCGTATTTCACCCACGCCTAAGGCCATCCTCGATAAAGTACTGCAAGATTCATCCATCCCAACCAACATCGATGTCAACCACTTTGAGACTATGGTCGGATACCTGAATTCGCCTCACCACATCACCTTTTCAGACAGTGACTATTCCTCACCCAAACCATCGCATAACGATGCCCTTCACATTGAAGTCTTTGTCCATAAGCATAAGGTTAGACGAGTCCTAGTAGATGGCGGAGCAGGATTGAACATCTGCTCTCTAAAATTGGTCAAAGCTCTTGGTTTCTCTGATGCATGTGTAGATGCTAGCAAGAGCATCATCATTAAGGCATACAATGATGAAGAATGCGCTTCTAAAGGCGTTATTACCATTCCTCTCCGGGTAGGACCTGTTATCATAAATACAACATGCCAGGTCTTGGATCGTGATATACACTATAATATCTTACTTGGTCATCCATGGATCCATGCTCTAAAGGCTATTCCATCCACATACCACCAGTGCCTCAAATTCCCTTTTGATGGAACTGAGATCACCATCCCAGGAGATCCTAATCCATTCCAATACTGTACCAACCTACGAGCTACCGCTAAGCACCAAGTACCCATCGATCGGGAGGCCTCATCTTCCACCTCATCCAAATACATTGACCCATCGACACTCATGAAATCATCCATTCCATCATCTTCTACTGCACCAGCTCCATCGACCTCCATCCCAAGTAAAGATATTCAGATCTAGGACCTTGGCTGTGGAGAGTTCAAATTAAATACGGCTTACTGTATAACGACAATACTGAAGCCACCTAAGGTCTATGGTAGACCATGTTTTGCAGTAGAGCCCAAAATAACTTTCAAGGTTCCACCAAAAAGTCTTTTCACACGGTGGGGTGATATGGGTAATGAATTCATTATTGACATGGACAACTGGATTTACAGAGACCCGACAAATTTATCTCCACTACCCTTGCATCTCTATGGAAAAGGATATGATATATGCAAAGCCTAAGGTTTTGACGGTACAAGTGGCTTCAGAAAGAATAGCAACAGAAGACGGGAACCTATTATCATAATGGCAAGACCAAGATACATAGGGCTAGGGTATGACCAAGTCAGAACTGACGATCAACGTACCCTTGAACTTTCAAGTAAGGTTGTAATGGCTACAGAAAGTGTTGAGACATGCGAAGAATCCCTTACCGAAACATACTCAAATGAATGGGAATGGGGATCTGACAAAACCGTTAGTGGCTATGACATTGATGAACTGTTCTTAGAACTTGGCCAACCTTCCTTTGAAGAGCGATTCCGCATGAAATATGACATTGACCCTATTAACCGACATTCTAAAAATAAGAAATGGGTAACCATTCCTTGGAATCTAGAAGAGCACAAAGTGTCATCAGCAATACCTGAATCATCCCACCCCATCTCTGAGCCCACCCATGAGCCTAACCTACCCGATCCCACTATCCATACTTCTGAAATACCAACCACTAGTCACGATGTCAATAATTTTATCCCATATTATGATTTTGAATTTGATTCATTTGACTCAGAGTATGGACCATCCATTGCATCAGACACGGAAGTGGAAATTGACAACTTTTCCTTTACACTTGAGGCATCAATTTTCACACTTTTTGCATCCTCCCCATCCTTCACCAACACTGAGGATGGCATCCCTCTTGTTTATCCACAACTAATCGACTGGGACCAACAAGATCCACTGGTGATGGACATATTTCAAAACGACGAGGCAATTGCAGAATTCATGGGACTAAGAGAAGGTATTCCATGGGGTATTCACAAAACAGGGTTCTCCATATATCTAGATTGTACAACTTACTTCAGGGAGATTGTGCAATCCTCCAGTCTCAAAAATGCAAAAATGAAAAAGAAATGCCTTTAGGTGAAAACCGCAAGGCACCTTCTAGCAGTAAAATAGTAAACACAAAGGACGCATCCGAAGGTGAAAACCTCTTTGAGGCGCCTAAGGATGGAGGATTGGAATTTCTCCCCGTAACACAGGAAAAATCAGCCATGCTCATTGAGGACACAACAGAAGTTAACATAGCCACACCAGAGAATCCCAAAATGATTCTCTTGGCTGCATCATTGTCAGATGAAGAAAAACCTGAATTTAAACAATTCTTCACAGAGAGAAAAGTTAACTTCGCATGGTCATATGCTGACATGCCAAGGCTTGATCCTGAATTGGTTCTGCATCATCTTCCTTTAATCCCAGGAATCAAGCCAGTCAAACAAAAGTTGCGCAAGATGCACCCACAGATCGCACTACTTGTCAAGGCAGAATTAAAAAAGTTACTGGATGTTGAATTCATAAGGTCAATTGATTATGCGGATTGGATATCAAACATTGTTCCTATTACCAAGCCGAATGGACAAATCTGTATTTGCACGGATTTCAGAGATTTAAATAAAGCTTGCCCAAAGGATGACTTCCCTTTACCAAACATAGACATGATTGTTGACCTCACGGCGGGATATGAGATGCTATCTCTCATGGATGGTTTTTCTGGCTATAACCAAATCCGAATTGCAACAGAGGATCAACATAAAACATCATTCACTTGTCCTTGGGGAACATACTATTGGAACGTCATTCCTTTTGGCCTAAAGAATTTAGGCGCTACCTACCAGAGGGATATGACAACAATCTTCCATGACATGATGCACATTCTAATGGAAGATTATGTGGATGACCTATTGGAAAAATATTTGACAAGGACAGAACATCTCAAAGTCTTGGATAAAAATTTTAGATAGCTTGAGGATTACAAGGTTAGATTGAACCCAAAGAAGTGTTTCTTTGGAGTCACTTCAGGCAAGCTGCTAGGATACATTGTTTCAAGATGAGGCATTGAGGTTGATCCTGCAAAAGTAAAAGCAATTTTGGACATGCCTCATCCAAGAGGAATTAGTGAGTTGCGAACACTTCAAGGCAAATTACAATCTATTCGTCACTTCATTGCACATTTGGCAGGCAAGTGTCAACCATTCCAATATCTGCTCCGCAAATGCATTCCATTTGTAAGGACAGATAAGTGCAACATGGCTTTTGACAAAATTAAAGAATATTTATTAATAGCTCCAGTGTTAATGCCACCTATTGAGGGAAAACCACTGATTCTATATGTCTCTGCAACGACAAATGCACTGGGGGCATTATTGGTGCAAAATGACCATGAAGAAAAAGAAAGAGCCATATATTACATCAGTCGCACATTAATTGGATATGAGCTCAACTACACAACCATTAAACGAGCATGCCTGGTAATTGTCTTTGCAGCACAAAAACTAAGACATTATATGCTAAGTCATCAAACACATTTGATAGCAAAGATTGACCCATTAAAATATCTCCTTAGTCGAGCAACATTGACAGGTCGCTTAGCAAAGTGGGTCATGATTTTAAGCGAGTATGACATACAGTATGTGGAGCGCAAGGCTATAAAAGGTCAAGTAATAGCAGATCAACTGGCAGATGCACCAATCCAAGCCACTTATCTGCTGATAACTGATTTTCCTAATGAGTCAATCTTTCATGCAGAACTAGCTTTACCATGGAAATTATACTTTGATGGATCCCACACTGGGCACGACTTAGGAGCAGGTATATTATTTATCACACCACAAGGGGATTCAATTCCTAAATCATTTCGGATTGCTTTCCCTTGTACAAATAATATTGCAGAATATGAGGCATTGGTCATAGGTCTCAAGATAGCAATTCAATGGAAAATTTAGACACTTCTTGTATTTGGAGATTCTTAATTAGTCATCAACCAAGTGAATGATGACTATGATACAAAGGACGAAAATTTGCTCCCATACAAGCGTATGGTGGATAGTTTCCTGATGTACTTCAAAATGATTGCATTTGAACAAATCCCAAGAACACAAAATAAAGCAGTTGATGCAATGGCTAACATTGGATCTCTTTTGGACATTCCTAAGAATGTGTCACAGTTTGAATTCTTAGTGGAACAACTTTTGATGCCTGCATATGATATTCCAGAGTCAACAATGGTGTGTGAGATTGTTGGTCCCAGCTCGCCTTGGTACCAGGATATATACGACTATCTTAAATCCCAAATCCTCCCACCCAACCTGTCCAACAACCAATGAAAATCATTTATCCAAAAAGCAGCCAGACATACCATCGTCAGTGACACTTTATACCGCCGTGGCTTTGACAACACCCTTCTTCGCTGTCTTGACGCTGATGAAACCCAAATGACTTTACGAGAAGTACATGAGGGTATATGTGGATCTCATTCAAGTGGTCCAACCTTAGCTAGGAAAGTCACCAGGCTGGGGTACTACTAGTCGACATTAGAAAAAGACGCTCTTCAGTTTATCAGAACATGTTGAAAATGCCAGGTGCACAGCGATCTGATTCACGCACCTGCACAAGAATTGAGACCTATCACTTCTCCATGGCCTTTCGCATAATGGGGACTCGACCTCGTGGGTAAGATCCATCCATCCTCTTCAAATGGCCATAAATTCATAATAACCGCCACTGAGTATTTCACTAAGTGGATTGAAGTCGTCCCTCTCACCTACATCACCAGTAAACAAATATCCAAGTTCATCCTAAATTACATCATTTTCCGGTATGGTGTCCCACAATCCATCATCACAGATAACGACAGTCCATTCAAAAATCAGGACGTTCGTGAGCTCTATGAGCGATTCCACATCCAACACCATTTTTCCACCCCGTACTACCCACAAGGTAACGGCTAAGCTGAGGCGTCCAATAAAACAATCCTTTGCATTCTGAAGAAGACCGTCAATGACGCTGGATGAGATTGGCACCTACAACTTAATCCTGCTTTATGGGCCTATTGTACCAGTATCCGCACCCCCACTTGAGCCACTCCATTTTCCCTGGTCTATGGATCTGAGGCCATATTACCCATCGAGGTTGAAATTCCTTCTCTCCGAGTCTCTTTGAAAAGAATGATTGATGATGAAGAGTACAGACATACTTGCCTACATGAGCTAGAAATGCTACAAGAAAGATGGCAAAATGCCTTAAATCATCTGCAGGCATATCAAAATCGTCTCTGTAGAAGTTATAACAAAAGAGTCATGGTGAGAAAGTTTGAAATCGGTGACTTAGTTCTCATACAGAATCCCAGAAATCAGGCAGACCGTGAAAAGCCTAGTAAGTTTGAGGCTAATTGGCTTGGTCCTTATATCATTACTGCCGCATTTAGTTACAGAGCTCATCAGTTGGCCACACCTAATGGAGAATAGTTGACATAACCGATTAATAGTTTACACCTGAGAAACTTCTACACATAGCATCAGAGAGCTTGGGCTAAAAACCTGCAAAAAAATAAAAATAAATAAATTGAAAAATGACAAAAATAGTAAAAAGAAATGAATTCATCCAATAGTGAAAACCTGGAAAACAAGCTCTTTGGATAGGTACCATGGTGAAAACCTGGCAAATAAGCGCCATGCGTATTCAATTGTTGCTTCGCCATCTACTGTCACTCAAATTGACCTTTATCCATTTGTCATAATGGCAAAGGCCTGACACATTCATGACATCCGTCCTAAGTCCTATCAATTCCGACCATGGTTAACATTTGGTTGACATCATTCCTGGCATATCCTTGCCTTTGCCTTGCGTTTACCTATCTCCATTTCATTTGAACTCAGATACTCCCCGCTCTGTCTGGGGGCAAGACCTTTATCATGCAACTGCAGTGGGTACCGCACATGATCCTGCATTCTTAAAAGTCCTGAAAAAATCACAAAAATCTGAAAAAGTCCTGAAAAAATCATAAAAATATGAAAAAGTCTTGAGAAAATACAAAAACATCCAAATCAATGTCAAAATCCAAAAACAAAGTCAAATTTGATCAATCCAATCAGTCCTGTCAAAATCAATTTTTCGTCCAAGTCCAAACTACGTTCTCTTTGCGCATTTGCTACATAGGCAAGATTCATCTTTGAATCCCCGAGACATTAGGTCAGTCCTCCTAGGTTTGTTGCAAAATAAATCATGATTCAAGCTTTTTTCCTTCAAACAATGTCATTGGTCGTGTCGAACTATGAGGTCTCTGAGTGCATGACGTAGCCAAGGCCATCAATCGATGGACCCCCGAGGCCGCACTAGGTCAGTCCATTATGGTTCTTAGCACTACACATTCACACACATCAAGCTATCTTCAAATCAAGCGAATCTTATGTCAATCTGGAATTATCAACCTATCAACAATCCATTTCGTCAAACATTTTCAGTCAATTCAGCATGTCAACAATGACATGTAGTCAAAATCATATCAAGGCAATTTATCATGGCAAAAATTTGAGTTTGTCTTCAAGATGTGTCCTTCTGAAAAGCAACTCTTGTCACTTCTTTATGCTTTTGGATGTGTCCTTCCTAAGCATCATCATCATCATCTAGCATCTTGATGGATTCTCCTAACTCTGAGAATCGATCTCCTAGATATCAACGTCATTTAGGATGTGCTCTTCTTAAATTTGATATCACTCGACATTCAACAACACCCAACATTAAAACACTTGGAAAACACTTGGAAAACTTTTCTTTCTGTCTTTTGATGATTATTAGGATATTAGTTCCTTATGTTTTAGGATCAATGACATATCATGATGATTATCCTTGTTTGCTTATCACTCTACTATTAGCTTCTCCAGGATGTCCTGAATTTAGGATTTAGAGAAGCAACGGCATAGTATGATGATTTTACTATCTGTTTTTACTATCATGTGGCTAGTTTCTCCATGATGTCCTATCATCAGGATTTAGAGAAGCAAAGACGTCTCATGATTAGTTTGGTTTTTCTGGCGGTTGGTCATGATAAGTGGCTAGGGGCAACTGTGTTCCTTGCATGAGTTATGATCATCCTTTGCCTACGGCTATTTGACTTACGTGATGGTTCGACCTTGAACACTATTGATCTATGTCATATCATAGTGTTTGTTGACCATCATGACATTTTCGCCCAATGATGATTAAAGAGCAACAACTAGAATAGCACTGTAGCAAAGCTTTGAAGGATTTTTAATTTTTCGTGCTAATATCCATATCTTTCTTCGCACTAACATCCATCTTCATCTTCTCTTCTATGGTTCTCAGATGATATCCTGTGACATACAAAAACAAAGTTGCATAAATAATGGCATAAGCATTTCATATTCACATCTACATAAATCAAATATCATAATTCACATTGCATAATTACCATCATTTATGTCCATTCATAAGCCATCATTTGCATCAACATATAAGCATCATAAATAAACATTTGCATCAACATCACATCATCATTACACAGTGCATACATAAACCACATCCATAATTGCATTCATAAGCATAAGCGTAGTATCCATACATCTCAAAGCATCACATAAGCATCTCATAAAAGCATAGAATACCATAACGCATAACATCATATAGGCCACATAAAAACTGCATTGCATATATATAATCTCAAAAAAACATGTCACAGGATAGAGTCATATGATATCCCAAAAATAGAGCTCGCAGGCTCGAATATCAAAATATACATGTGTCTAAAAGTAAGTCCTAAGATGGCCCACCTCCATCCCATGGAGGTGAACTGCGAGGTAATTGTGACTGATCCATCAAGTGGAACGTGACTTGAATAGGTGTCCTCTCCAGTGTCTCACTCTGGGATCCCGTGGGATCAGTAACAGGAGGTTGGCTTTGCTCTGCCTGGTGTCCTGACGACACTGATCTGTGTCCATGCTCTGACCTGTGAATGTGACCTAATGAGTGCCTATGGGAGCTATGAGATATGTGGCCTGATGACTGCCCTGATGTAGTAGACCCTCCAGCATTGGTATGACTACTGCTATGAGACCTACTGTTCTGTGTCCGGCTGCCACTACCTGTCCTGCTGTAGGATCGAGACAACCCTGGGTTGTGTCTATCTGGTGGAACAACCTGCTCATATAATACCCTATATCGACCCCTGCTCTTTGCCATCCTAGCTAATTCTTGAGCCATATCCCCTGTCGGTCCAGAGCACAACTCTACAAACTCGGTCACCCACCGCTCTAACTCCTGTCGTTGGAGAACCTCCCGATCTCTCTCCACCCAAGTGACCTCTAACGCTGCTGCTAAGGCCTTGTTCTGAGACAAGGCCGCATCAAGTCTACTCTGTAAATCTGTGATCCGTTGATCAACAGTAGCATCTACAGGAAAAATAGGTGATTTGGCACCCTCATCATCTCCAGAGATCATGCGCTCCCGCAGTCGTTGATCTGCCTCATCCTCCTCCTCCTCCTCCTCCTCATCATCACTCTCCTCCTCGACCCGGACCTCCTCCACATCTATGTCAAGAGGATGTCCCGCAATGAGTGGATCCTCCTCTAGTCAATCCTCTGCCACCACCTCCACCTCCTCCTCAACCACCACCTCCACCTCCACCTCCTCCTCACCACCCCCGACCTCCTCGGCCCTCGCCTCCAACTCCTCCCGAATGGGTGACAATGGTACACCACCCACTCTCTGTCTGACTCTCTTGGGCTGCCTCCCCCCTCGGTCATCTCACCTCCTCCTCGCCACCTCTGACCTCCTCGGGCCTCGCCTCTGGCTACCTCACCTCTGGCTCCTCCCAAATGGGTGACAACGGTACACCACCCACTCTCTGTCTGACTCTCCTAGGCTGCCTCCGCCCTCGGTCATCTCTCCTCCTCCTGGCACCCCTACCATCTCCCCCACCTCCTCCATCTCCACCTCCTCTGTCATCTCCTCCACCCCCTCCACCTCCCCCACCTCCTCCATCTCCCCCATCTCTGCCTCCTCCTCCCCTGCCTCCATCTCTACCCCCGACACCTCTACCATCCCTCCCTGCACCTTTGCCACCTCGACCTCTCCCTGAAATCAGTGGAATGATTGACCTCCGATCTATAGGTGGTGGACCATCAGGATTTGTCAAAGGGATGGGCCTATGAACCTGCCACCAGGTGTCAAACTCGGCAGACGTCCCTGGATCTGCTGGACCCCCTCTCCATGCCCATTGAACTGCCACCAGGCTGTCAACCTGTTGCTCTACTACTGTCACTGATATGGGCGGCCCCCACATGGTCTCCCTGGAAGACCGAGCATACTCTGTCGTGCCTACTGGCACAACCTGCTGCTCACCAAACTTCCATAGTACCCGCTGGGGCAGGTACATCTCAATGATCCGTTGGGTCTGAACTGTGCGGTCAATCAAGTACCTGAACTGTTTGCAAAATGATAAGTGGCTGTCCTCATCTGACCACTACGCACAATCTTTGTGGGGTCTCCAAACAAAGCTAATCATTGTATCAATATGGTGATGCCAATATTCGATGTTTCCCATGCGATTCTAACTCACTGATCCCGCATATAAGTACACATATGGCATCCCATCACCCAGTTGCTGAATCTGCACCAGTGGTCAAAACATGGGAATCTGCTCCCATGCCCAGATCATTAGGAGAGTAGTGTCACAACTGATGTTGTGCCCTCGATGATAGACAACCTCGTGTAACTAGTGGTACAACATGGCCAACAAGCATGGCCCCCAAGCGAACACAGTCCTCTATCCCTGCATGCAAACAAGAACATCCCCCCATCCAATGGCGGTCTGGGATCAACAACCCGATAATCAATGTCATAAGCATGGCATCAAACTGAGGAAACTGATTGGCTACAATGTCCCAACCAATCTCGTATTCGTCCAGGTCTAAATGAGCACCATCAACACCCTCGTACATCTCAGATAGGACCTGTCGCCCTTGGTGCGAATCCTAGATCACCCTCTCTCCGCTAATCGGAATTCGGAGAATGCGGTAAACATCCTCCAAAGTCACTGTCGCCTCTCCAATAGGTAGATGGAATGAGCAGGTCTCAGAATGCCACCTCTTGCAAAGAGCTGTAACCAAACCTCTATTTACTCGAATAATGGGCATGTAGGAAATGTGGTACAAGCCTAAGGCCATCAATCGTCGTCTTTGTCTATCACTAAGACGATCTCTGAAAGCATAGGTCGCTGGGTGGAACTCCAGAGTATAAATAGGTGGAAGCCGACTCTGCACAGGAAAAGGCCAAGGATTAGCACATATTGATCAATATTACGAAAATTTTACTACAACTGGAAAATCAAGGGTACATAAAGGTTAATCAAGGCAAGGTCAACAAAAGTCAACTTTGGTCAACTGTAATTGCATCATGTTGACCACAAATGCGTCACAAGATTTTGATTACGGCACTCCGCATGAAAAATGCGTTGCAATATATCAAATGCGTTGTTCTGACTAGCACATGCGCCATCTAACATCGAATGCGTCATTTAATAAAGCAAATGCGTAATCCAACAACAAATGCGTCATTGTAGATAGCGAATGCGCGATCTAACAATGAATGCGTCATTTGACTTATCAATTGCATTGCGAAATGTCAAATGTGTCGCAAAGGCATCAATTGCATCACAATATTTCAATTGCATAATTTCAACTTGTGAATGCGCAAACACACAAAATACCTAGCCTACCCTTTGCACTTGCGTCACGACACAAGCAAATGCGGCGATCGCGAAGGCGTTTGCGGCTTTCACGATAGTATTTGTGTCGCACCGCATTTGTTTAACGCCCATTAAACCCTAATAAATGCATTAAAATAAAAATTTGACAAGTTGGATAGGGTACTTACCAGTGCATCTGCGCCCTCGGGTCGTCAGAATGAGCACACATGATATCCACGGTGTGTAGTCGTAAGAATCACCATCGTCGCTCAAAGCTCTGGTTTCTGAATTTTCTAAATGACAAATGAACAAATGACATTTTATTTGAACTTTTTAACCTATTTATAGGCTGAAAATTAGGGTTTTGACCTAGTAGGTTATACTGGAGGCTCATTTGACCACTTTTGACTGGCATTTTGGCTAGGTTAACGTCCTTCGTTTTCAAAATCGTCTGCACCATTATTTATTTGCTCATTAATTGAGCTAATCGGGATATTTTCCAAAAAATTTTGACCCTGAGTCGAAATTCAAAAATTTTCCCGAGGGAGCGTAGACACTCCATACCTTCACTGGGGCATATTCTGGAATTGTTTTCTTTGCCACAATGTGACAAGATGCATTATGACAAAGAGGGGCAAATGTAGACACATAAAAATGACCAAGACCTGCAAGCACTATTTTACCACCTTTCGTCATGACATGATTATAACATTTTAATTATGTTTCTAACCCACATTCAACTATTAATTAAATAATTTATAATTATTTAATTAATTCATAATATCTCTCATTCTTCATGATTATTAAATAAATAAATTGTATTTATTTATTTAATATGTCACTAATTGTCAAAGTCTTCTAATAATTAAATAAACTCATCTTATTTATTTAATTAAATCTTTATCATTAATGTCCTCCTAATTATTAAATAAATATATTTTAATATATTGATTTAATATGTCACTAATTCCTAAATCCTCTTAATTAAATAGATTTAATAATTTATTTAATTAATTAAACTACTTCTTCTAAATTAAATAATTATTTGTAATTATTTAATTATGGCATGTGACACTTTTATATTTTTAAATAAAACAAATCATTTAAAAATATATCACATGGTTAACTGATTCTTCATTTAGTAATTAATTTCAAAAATCAATTACTAATTACCTCACAAAATCTTTATTTTGAATTAATTTAATTCAAAAAGGGAAATATTCTTCTACAAATCAAGTAATTTCTAAAATTATTGATTTTCTAAAATCTCATCCTCTTGTCTTTTGATTTTTGCTAATTTCATCTCAACTGTCACTTTCAGTATTGATTTAATTCATTTAATTAAATATTATTCACACATATGGGTATTTTTCCCTAACCCTAATTGAGAGTTGCCTTATTGAATCTTGACCTTTGATTCTAGGGCATTCTTCAATCTCTCATCTTGTCCGTCCGTTCAAGATTGCATTTTCTATAAAATGACAATCTTGATCTCATTTTCGGATCCATGATCATTTGTTAAATCAACTTTTATTAGAGGCATTCTCATTATTCTAGGCTTTATTTACTACTTGCATATTAGGATTGAGTTTCTAGTTGCATAGTTTAGTGATTTAAATCCTTCAAAGGCATTGCTAGGGCTAAGCATAGATAATTTGCTCACAAATTTGAGGGCATTATTATCACAGCGACCTTAAGAAGGTAGAATGGAAGTGAAGCATGGAGGAGAGAAGACATGGGTGAGATCAATCTAGTTTATTTATTTTCTCATTTATTCTCTATTGTATTCCATTGTCATATGATCTAATATGGAAGATTTTATAATGTTCAACTAACAATTCTGTGTTGCAGAAATTCATATGTTACAGAATGTAGACTATTTAAAATCTCAAAAAGGTGGACAAGATCACAACAATGATTGTATTCTTGGACAGAATTACTAATGCAATCTAGTCTAATATAGTGAATGTTTTTTAGATATGCGTCGAAGGTGTTCTAATCAAATTATTGATGTATACTAGAGTGTTGGAATGGGTGTGGGGTCAATTTGTACATGATAAGAGCACAAAATTGTGCTAAAAATAAGTCCTATTAGAGTCATTGACCCAAAAATGACATAAAACAAGAGTAGAAAATTATTAGTGTATGCAATTTTTTTTCTCTACATTTCCCCCCACTTCTTTGTGTACACATAGATTCCGAAGTGGAGGTGCATAGAAAAGAAATAAATTTTAATAAAAGATCAATTTTATGGAACTAGAGCCTCACATACAATTAACAATGAAACTATGTAAAAACTAAAATAATGATCAATATGTTGTGAAGGGTATCTCAATTTTGTAACCTAATGTTCTATTTTAGTTATTTATTGTATGTATTTGTTCTTGCTACCTTCACATGGGAAAAATGGTGTCTAGATTCAAGGTGGCACTTTTGGCCATGTGTCAAATACTTTGTAATATGTATTATAAATTGTAAGAGTGTTTAATATCATCAAGGCATTGCAAAATGTGGTGATTACTTATGAAAACTTCTATGACACATGTAAGAGAATCTAATATCATCAAGGCAATATAAATGTGGGGGTTAGCTATAATAGATTATATGACAAATGTAAGAGCATGATTATAAGGAGTGACATACTAGACTTGAATTTTGACCAAAACTATGATGCATGTTATGAAAAATAATAAGACATCTTTGAATGGGGATAATGAAGCCAAAATGGAGTGCCCAAGTTGGTGAGCCTAGTTAATAATAGTTTTTTCAAAGAGCACAATCTAATTTTGGATGTTGTATAACCATGTTTGTAGTGTTACAGGTCAATGCGTAGGTGATACTTTACACATGTTAGTTTATTATTATTTTCATGTGACAAAGATCGGGAGATTGGATGAATACCTACCAACATGATGAGCAAAGTGAGTTAAGACAAATGAGACTATAATTTGTAAAAATCCTACATCCATTATAAATTATATTTATTTATATATGTTGAGAACCATAACAACTTTAAAATTATCCATTATTGAGTTTAATAAGTACTATAAATCTACAATGTGAATCACAATGACTTCATAGTGATCTATAATTGACTCTAATGAGTACTACCAATCTTTAGTGTGAACCATAATGATCTTAGAGCTATTCATGCTTAAAACTAATAATATTGCTCAATTTAATTCATTTAATATCATATAATTATGAATACTATTTTAAAGGATGTATATTTTGATGGAAAGTCGATCATTCAGTCTAGGGTCATTTTAATAAAGGTATTAAGTGAGGAGGGAAATCAAATTTTTTAATCTTCTTTTGTTATGTGAGTGGTACTTGAGATATATGGTGTTGAGTTTGATCAAATGATTATTTAATGTTAAATGAGATTATAATTAAGTATGTATTAAATTCAAATGAGATATTTATGGTTTCCATATTTCATAATATGAATTTATTTGATTATATGTGTGTGCCTATAGTTTTGAGATTTATGGAGTAAACTAGAACAATATTAACCTACTCTACTCAAAACACAAGCAAGCATTTTATTAAGCATAAGGGTTAGTAAACATTAATAAAAAACATGTAAAATCTTGTTGGTGATTTTCTCGAGGAAAGCTTGATTGTATCTTCCACTACACTTTTCTCAGCTTCTAACATATTTTAGTTAGGATCTTCAATAGTTTCATTGGAAACGATCTATCCTTTTAAGGTGACTTCCTCATCCTAGACATTATCTTCATTCTTTTGTAACCATGCCATTTTTACTCTCGCTAGTGCATCTTGACAAGCAAGACATGAGAATTTAGAGTGGTCTTCATTGTGAATTTGGAACCACCCTAGAAACAAGAGTACTAAAGCATCTACATGATTCCCAAGGTTAGTCATATTATTATACATTTTGCACATAAAATCTTGAAAATATGATTAGAGGATTCAAACTCTTACAATCCTTTAATAGTGTTGTCTTTAGCTGTGGGTTCATTAGTAACTAGAGACATCATCATCACATCATTCATTTTGTACACTCCCAAGTCCATTTCTTTGAAGGCTACTTCATTAGGTGCATTATACTCGATGATCATGTGTTTTAACTTGAGCTCTTCATCTATCTCTATTTAGTTGTTCAATCCCCTCCATGGTAACCATAATTGGGTAAAGTCCATAAAGAACTATCTTCTAAGACATTTAGTCTATTATCCTCTAATAAAAATTCCATACATTCCAAGGATGTCTACCACATGTATATCAATATATTTTTAAATTTAAGGGCCTGAGGCTAGTTGAATATGCACATTTTTCAATTCTCCTATGACTGTAACCTTAGTTTTGTCAAGATGCACCACCACTCTATTAGCTAGTTTACAAGTCATCCCTAACTTCTGGTATATTAAATATGGCATTATGTTACATGAGTCCCATAAATCAACCAAAACATTGTGTAGGATTTTCCAAATATTCTAACACTTAACAAAATTGGGGGAATTCCAATTCTATCTGTAAATATTGTAGCTATTGCATCAAAAGAGCTCAAATCCTAACCTTTCTCCTTTTGAGGGTTACTAACAAGTGCATTTTTTTTACAATCCAAAGATTTAAATAATGCCTCTTTCTGAGTAGGAAAATTCTATAGCATTTCATAAATGGATATATTTTCCTTTGTCTTCTTCAAATACTCTATTGTGTTATACTTTTCCTCACATGTACTAGGAGTTTTGTAGACCTGGGGACCATTAGGATTGAAATTTATTGCAACAGGTCCCTTAGAAGCCATAGGATTATTGTTAGTGTGTGGGTTTGGAGGAGTGGAACCATACCTACGTGGAATCCCATCATTCAATGGCTCTCGTTTTCTTCTCAAGTCATAGTTTTTTCTCCCTTATTAAAAAACATAGATGTCAACACTCTTTGGTGCATTCTCATTTTCAAAAGGAAATGTGAATTACTCTTCTTTTAAGAATTGTCCATGGTTTCCTTCACTAAGTAAAGTGTATGATTCAACCATCATTGCATTCATTTTTTTCAAAGGTAGAATAAGTATTTCTTTGCATGATTGTGGATTCTCTATGCATTTTCAAGAAATTAGCCTCCACATGATCAAAATTATCATGAAATCTACATCCATTTGTTATTGAGTTTACATAAGAATAATGTAGGGTATTTTCATTTCCTAAAGGGCTTGGGACTCCCCCATTATTCAGTCTAGTATTCCAAGGCCTACTCATTCTTAGTGAGTTAAAAGTCCTTCCTTGGAAACCTTGATTGTTTTGATTATTGTTGTGAATTTGGATGTAATTTTGTTTTTAGTTTTGACTCTAATTATTCCCTCTATGAGAGGGGTTCATTCTCAAGTGAGTAATCACATTGGTAACTCGAGATAAATTCTCTTTCATAGCTTCTATTTTAGATGCTAACTGAGCATTACGTCCCTGATCTGGAAGCATCCTTTGGTGTTGTTACTCGAAGAATGTACCTCCTGGTTGTCCCATTATTTTAGTGATATTAATTGTGTTCCCAACCATTGGGTACATAATTATTGGAGTGGTGTTTGATTCATGGGTCACTAGTTGCTAAGATAGTAGATTTTGAGGTAGATCTATTGTTCTTGGGATAAGATTCAATAAAGGCACATATGATTGGTCAATACATTATTTATTGTTGAGATTTGGTTAGGCATGCCCTACAAACCTAAGGATGGCATCGCTCTAAAAGGATTTCCTACTTGTGAATCCATTGGTTGGGAAAAGAAAATTGATTTGTGATATACCTTGTCTAAAGTATCCCTACTTGCTTCGGGTAGTCTTATCAGGAATAAACTAGTTAAGGGATCTAGTGACTGGATATATGTTTGAATAGTAGTTGCCTCAGCCATGACATATGTGTTATGCCTTGCATAATCACCCCATATTTTTCCTTGGTCAAAATGGGTCCCCCTTTGTGTTTTTTATCTTTTGTTGTTTTTCAAACAAAGTCTGGAGTCTTTTGCTTCCAACACTTTGTTTTATTTTTGGTTTAGTCTGTCAGAATCGGAGCTGGAACCAAATCAAGTTTTGAAGATTCTTTCAAAAATCATTTCGATCCCCATCCTGACAGTCTTTCTTTTGACCTTTTTGTTTTGTCTTTATCGGAGTTGGAACTAGAGTGGGCGTTAAGTTGGTGTTTATTGAAAATTCCAAAATCAAAATCTATCCCGTCTTCGTCTCCTCTTTTTGAATTTTTGGTTTTAGTCTGGGTCATTGTGTTAATTTTTGTTATGTCGGTCTTTTGTTTTACTTTTTGTGCTTCGTTAGCGGGACTGGACCCGGAACGGGAACGAAGTTGGGAAATTCCTTAAGTTTACAAATCAGTTTCCATTCCGATTCTGCTCCCGCCATTTTCTGGTCGTTGACTTTTTACTGAAGTCGCATTGTAGTGAATTGTTTGTTCTTCTCCAGTTCTGACTCCGCTTAACTACATTTAATGCGTTAATGAAAGCTGCCATGCATAGGTAGAAATTTTGATTTTTACCTTCATTAAGGATTAAACGCATTACTATTATCATTGTTAAACAAATCAAAGAGCAAAATAGAGCAGCTGTGGAGTCTATCTGAGTGAGTCGATTGAAGAAGGAGAAGATAGTTTCTTGCGAATCAATTCAGAAGGTTACCTAGGTCTTGCATTCGAGGTAGGGTTCCTATTCTCGTTTTTATTTATTTGCTTTCGTGTTTTCAATTTATGTTTGTTTGATTTAGATCTTTGGGCAAGTTTGTTGTCTCAATAGGATGGTGTGTTTTTGTTTATTTCTTTATTTTTTGTTCTTGATTTCGTTTATGCTTGCATTTCTGGTTTTATAGTGAGTTAGGGCATAATCGCTTTCATGTTTTTGTCATGATCACGTCGTGTTGTGTTAGGTTTAATTAGGGTTTTCACAGTGAGGTAGATTAAATCTAGGTTTTTACAGTAAGTTAGGGTTGGTAGAATCTTTTTTTACTTAGGATTTCATTACGCATTCATTGGGTTAAATTAGGAAGGGTTAAATCCGTGCCCTAGTTTTATATCGTGTTTTCTAGGTTAGGGTTTTATGTGTTTCTGTGATCACATTTAAAATAGGGCATATGATGCCCTAAAAAAAAGAGTCGTCCCCACGATCATATGGGCATAGTCTTTTTATGCTATATTTTAAGCCTTATTTCTTTTAATATGACCTTAGTCTTTAATCATGAAGTTATGTGTTGAATTGATAAAATCGTTGATGATGTCATGGTCAACATAGTCGGAAGCGGGATCGGAATTGATTTAGGTTTTGATGGATGTGTTTTATGTTTAGTGTCAATTCCATTTTTATCCCGTCTCTGACTCTGCTTATAGTGAGAGGTTTTTACTTCATAAAGAGTTAACCTTGGCGGAAGCGGAACCGAAACATAATAGGAAAATAGAAGAGCTGAGAGTTTTTGAATCAGTTTCCATTGGTTCAGGTTCCGATCACTGTTTCATTTCCGACTTCAAGCCCACTTCTTAATAGTAAAGTAACAGTAATATTTTTTGCTCTGAGCCCGACAATATGTTTAAAGGAGGTTATTTAAGATGTTTGCTGCCTGGTTCTGCCTCTGATGAATGTTTGAAAGGTATGATTTTAAAGATACATTTTTGAGATGTTTCATTCAAGGATCTAACTAGATATTTTGTTGCAAGAAAGTTAAGAAGATGCCAGGAACATCAGGATAAGCCTCCTGAAGAAACTGGCCTACAGGAACATCAAAGGCAGTACCTAAACCAAAGAAGATCAAGCCAGAACAGTTGCCTTAAACCTTGAGGTATAATCACATGAGTCTTATCGTGATAGTGAGCAAAGTAGAATCAAATTGGTCAGACATCACTGACACGAACCTAGGCCAGTACAACTTTGAGGAGGCATATACTGACACATTCAATGAGGATGTGACACCTAGAACCAAAATAATTGTTGATTTTGGTTTGGCTCATATCACCCTGTTTCCTTTATCAATCTAGTGCCTAAAGTTAATCTTAACAACGACTAGTGCCTACAATCCTGCTACCAGGAAATGCATGGATTCCCAAGATAATGTCATCATCGATCTGACTGCTCATATGTTCCAAAGTATGTTTAATATCCCGGATCCTAAGAACTTGGTGCAGTTGGATGAGGCAGAGGCCTTGGAGAAATATAGTAAGTATAAAGAATCCAATAAATCTTATTTGAACAAAAAATGGTTGAAGACAGAGAAGAAGTCTCTAACCAAGCTTGCAGACTAGCCAAACAGGGCAGATTTCTACAAAGAGGTATCAGATTTAATAATGATGTTGTCTAGGGCTTTTGGGAAGAGAGATTCCTTTCATTTCAAGGAGTGGATGCTTCCCTTCATCCAGACAATCTTAAATGAAGCCCAACAGTTTGATTGGCTGATGATTGTATCAAATGTTATTCATGATCAAATGACAAGCATCAGGGAGACGAAAAGCTTCTTTATGACTTCTTACATTGTGTATGCAGCAGCAAGGTTGGAAATCTTCCCAGGTTTAAATAGAGTAGGGATAATGGGAGTGTTAGATGGATAGAAGAAGGTTTGGGAGCATTATAACCAGTTGTCTCTACAAGTTATTGAGACTCAATTCAGAAGACTTAATGATGCATTCATATATGTAGTCATTAACCAACTCAACGGAGATGCAGGGACAGGTTGAGTCAAGAAGCCATGGAATTCATTGTTGAATGGGGATGTTGGTATATTCAATGCCCCAGGTTTACATATTTGAGGCTAGCTGGTTTTGAAGGCCATCCACATTTTCTACCAAGGTGTTGTAATAACAGGATAGTATTGATGGAATTTGTGTATCAGGATCTTGGATTTAATGCTCGGTTTAGATTAAAACATAAGACAAGATGTCACAAGTTCCCCATGAAGTTGGGTGAGTATAGTTGTCAGCACTTAGTAGGAGCAAAGGTGGTATGCAGGGAGTTGATTCACTGAAAGTTAGGTTTATACACAACTCAGAATCACTTTGACCCAAAGGTTAAGATGAATGCCTTGTTGCCTTCTCTATTTGACCAACATTTTAATTTGTTAGAAGATTTCTAGAGTGATCGACAAGATGAATATGATTTGAGAAAGAAGAATTATGAGAGATTACATGTCTCACTCATGTCAGAGTTCGGAGTCAAGAATGACATTCCTGATACCTTGGTGGATGATGGAGTTGTATTGGATCCATCTTATGAAGCTTTGAACATTGGAACTAAAAGTCTAGATCCAATTGACTGGGATAGTGAGGAAAGTATTGATATTAAATAGATAGGAAGAGCAGTCTTGGATAGAAGTGTTCAATGGTTGGTTTTGAGAACCAAAGCTCCTTGAGGACCAGCTCCTAAAAAGGGGAAAGGGTATAAGAGGCTCAAAAGAAAGACACCTCCCAAAGAGCCTTTGGAGTTTCTTCCTCCGGATATTGAAGAAGTAGAGCTTGAAGCAGCAGACGAGGAATCAGAGACACAAGAAGGAGATGCCCAAGTAGGATCTGTGGTTTCAACACCTACAATAGGAGAGTCTTCTACTCAAGTCCCACTTGCGAAACAACAAAATAAAGAAGTTCAAGAGGGGGCTCTTCATAGTGTGGTTGAAACCATGAAGGGAAAAGGGGTAGAGATTCACGATGTTGGAACAGACTCAGATGAGACTGTGTCAGAGAAGGATGTGCAAGAGAATATGCCTCTAGAGGAGGATGCTGAACAGGTAATGAAATAGGAGGAGCAGTGGGCATTGTTTGAGGAGGTTAGAAAGGATGTTGATGCAAAATCTAAAGAAATAGAAAAGCAAAAGTTAATGGATGCCAAGAAATGAGCTGATACCATATTACAACAACAACAAATTGAAGCTAAGTCAAGAGCTAATGAAGTAGAGAGGAAGCAATGGAAACACAAGCATGAACTCAAGGTTAAGGAAGAAAATGATAAGTTGAAATTGATACAAAAGATTCATGACCTTGAAGAAGAAAAGGCAAGACACTAGAGAGAGAAAGAGGTCTGGGAGGCCAAGTTGAAACTTGTTGAGGAAGCTCGCTAAAAAGAAGAAGAAGTAGAACGATTGAGGAAGGAAAAGGACACTGAAGAGTTGGTTAGAAAGCAACAACAACAAGAAGAGAAGGCAAAGAAGCTTAGAGATTTAGAAACAGAAAGGTTAGAGAAAGAGAAACTGGAAAAAGAAGCTCTGGATAAGGAAAAATTGGAAAAGGAAAAACTGGAAAAGGAAAGAATAGAGAAGGAGAGATTGGAAAAGGAAAGATTAGAGAAAGAAAAACTGGAAGGAGAGCGATTGGAGAAAGAAAGGTTGAAGAAAGAAGAAGGTAAGAAGATGCAAGAACAAAAAGATAGGAAAGAGGCTGAAAAGCTTGTACAGATGCATGTGGTGCAAAAACAACAAGAGGAACCAAGAGAAACCAAGAGGAACCAAGAGTTGATTCTCAATCCCAGGTAAATGTGCAACCACCCCCTACTACTACTATTGCTTCTTCTTCCACTATGATGACTACTGCTCCAAGTGCTCCCACTTGGTTAAAATTGGACCTATAGAAAAGAATAGTAACACCTTCACAACCTCTCAATTGGGAGGATATGATGAAGGAGATTGAATAAGAAAGGCCTAAAAAGAAGGCCAAGATCCTACACTCCACCAGGCTCATGAACAAGGGAGAAATTGTTGCTGAGTGTGCCATGCCAATGATAGAAAAGGAGGTAGGAGACATGCAATTAACAGATTATCAATTGAGTACTGTCAACTTGGGAAGGCCTACTAGGAATCAGCAGATGAATCTAATTGATATGGTAGCTTCAACAACCAAGTTAAGGATGTTAAAGGATAAGCAGAAGAAAGATGAGCTTAAGGCTCAGTTGGATCAATTGCATTCCTTTTTGAAAAGTGTCTCTTCTCCGAGATCGCAACAGGTAGCGGCTATTGAGACTCCAATTTTGTTAAGCAAAAAGGAGGTAGATGATTTAGTGCAGGTAAGAGGCAAAGCAGAGATGTTAGATAGGTGGGTTGACAAGATTAATCAAGAAGTAGGTGAATTTTTGGTCGAAGGTTTTGAGGTTTACAAAGGGACATAAGAGTTGATAAGAGAAATGCATCAATATATTGAGGCATTGGAGAAGCAGGAAGAGGAATATAAAGAGTATAGTCAGAAATTGGTGAGGGTTAGTACATTGCCTTTGACTACTCTTCTTGAACAGTCAATACTCAAGGAGGATAATAAATATTTTGTGGAAAAGACCTCTCGTATACTCCGGTTTAGAACAGATTTCTTGTGTAAGCATAGAAGTGAGGTCCAAGATTCTGTTAATAATTTAACTGAGCAATTTGAATTGTTGAAGGCGGTCATTGCTATCATAGTAGATGTTAATATACTAACAAAGGAAGGCCTGCCTTTGAGCCAGATAAAAGAGAAATGGGGTGAAAGGTTTAGAGGACTCATGCAAAAAGGGGATGATGGTGAAGGTTTGATGATAGATCGGTTGATGGATGTCAAGGAAGAGATAAAGGCTGCTAAAAGAGAATTGACAAAGATGAAGGATATGAGAGATTTTGTTGCAACAGAATTGGAGTGAATTAAGTTTGAAGACAACTAGGTTGATGGGCCAAAATTCGATGTATCACAACAAGTCTTCACCAATTATGATGAGTCACAACAAGTTTTGGGGCGCCTGACTTTCTTACTTTCTATTTTCTTTTCTTCCAATTTAAATGAGTTTCAAAGGATAATTGTAAAACCCTGAAAGGGTGGATGACTTAAAATAGAAGTGGAGTTCGAATTTTGTATATCTATACATACCCTATGGGTATCATATTATAAAAGGTCAGCTAAAAGAGAATAGAATTGGCCTACTTGATATTAGGAGATAGAATTTTGCATAGTGATTAGAAGGATACATTGTTACTTGATTTTGACAGTTAAATAAAATTACAGGTTTTCGCAATATGGTGTTAGAATTGAATTGTTTTACTTGATAAGGCTGATAAGTTATAATCTATTTGTATGCCAGTGATTGTGTTGAAGCATAAGAGTTTCTTTTGTGATGAAAATCCTTAGAAGAAACCTGATTTAAGGATTATCTTGTTAGATTATCATTGAATTAAAATTTATTGAAGTCTGTTGATCTATGATCTTGGCAATGAATGAATGTGTGTTCTTTTGAAATCTTTGAAGTAGTTGTGATAGGTGAATTAAAATAAGCACCTTAGATGTATACAATGGTATAGATTATTCTATAAATTGTATCATGCTTTGGTTTTCTTGATCTGTTGGAAAATATTCATTGTTGAAGATATATGTCCAGATATTAGATGAGTTTTGTTCATGTTTATTGGGGTACTTTGATCTATCTTTTTCTTTTTTTTGAAACCCCTTTGATTTACTAAAAACAGTTCGGTAAAATGAGTTATTGCTTGCATTCTTTGTTACTAGAATAGGCCCCTTGAACATTACAGTTGCATGAACCGATTGAGTGACACTAGACAGTTGAGAACCAACTACCAGGACCTTGGGAGTTAGGCTACTATATATTGTCTTTATTTTTCGGGAGAAATAGAGTAGAAATATTTTGTTTTAATATTGTTTGTGTCATTTTCACCATCAACAATATGAATCAACCAATATTTTACAATCCTTGTGAAATATAGTGTTGTAAATGCTAATGAGCTCATTGGGTTCTTTCCTACAAGACACAAACTAATGATACAAAATAGAAAGATCTATGTATACCTTGAATTGATTTATGAATTTGTCTTCCATATTTTTCATGTGATAATAGCCCCTCTAGGTAAATTAAGGTACCAATTATAGGTAAAATCCCCTAATGAATAAGGAAAAATTCTACAAACTATGTCTTGATAACCGATTTGAGCTTGATTTCAAATCTCTTTAAAATTTCTTATGTGATCTTCTGGAGTTCATGATTCCCCATAATGAAATTAGGGGAAAAAAAATTGGATTCTTGGGTAGGTCATGTAAGGGTCCTACTATGTTTAAGGGAGAACTTTCATCTTCTATGAAGAAGACAATCCTAAATGGTGGGGGTACAACAACAGTTATGCTCTAAGGTGAGGTTGGACTCACCAATGTGGTTTGGAGGTAAGGGTTTTGTGAGGTTTTTGTTGTGTTTGATGTTTCACCTCTGATCTTTCCTTTGAAAATCCTTATATTTTTATGTTGAGATGATTCTATTAGATATCGCTTGTTAGGGGAAGATATAAGAACTCTGTGGTATTTTTGGGAGAAAAGGGAATCATGTTTTCTAGTTTTCCTAACTTAAGTTGGCCCTCCTTCTAGTGCAAGTTTTGTTAAGGGTGGTTTTAACACAAAAAAATTGTTGAGCAATAATGAGCTATTGCTCCTCCTCAAAAGTAGGATTTCCCACTCCAAGGTTCCTTTTAGGTTAGGTATTGATCGTGATGGATAGCCAAGTGATTTTTGTGAACATGTTCAACAAGGGGCCTGCATTAGTTAAGCTCTCTAAAAAGACAATCAATACATGCAATTCAAATTATATGGATTAATCCCTTCAAAATTGTAACCAATTGCATGATCTAGCTAATTTACAACATTGATATACTCTTCAATTCATGTAAAATGCTACGTGATTAAAAATATGATCCAAAGATTGAAGGTTTAAGAGAGGGATCTAAAAATAAACATTAACAAAAATAAATTTGTACAATGATATAATATTTAAAAAAAGGGAAATCACCTCATATTTAACATATTCCACCTTTGTCATAAAGATACCATCATCCATTGTACTATATTCTATCACGTTCGACAATCTTCTTTCCTTTAAGGTGTTATAAAATAATTTGGTATTAAAATACCTAGACTTCAACCATGTCTCTCTTAATTTTAATTTCCAAAAGACCTCTTATCTTGCCAATACTTCAACATGTTCCATAGGATCATTCTTCTTAGTATAATATGCTTCAAGCATGTTGTGCATAATCACATTTTGATTGAGGTCCTCTATCTCCTCAATTATTATTTTTCCTAGAATATTTCTTAAAGAAATTTATATTTGACTTATTTAACCATGTTTTCAAAAAACTAAGTTTCTTGGTGAGAACAAACATCTTTGAGCCTTTATGAGTGATCATAGTTGACCACTAGGATTGTATGAGTTCCATGAGGTCATCATTTTTGGGATCTTAGGAAATATTTCCAGAGCAATAAATAAATGAATTAACAATGTAAATCACAAATAAATTAATAAAACAAAATGAATTCACAGATTTTTTTTTATGCGGTTCACCATTTTTGGGCCACATATTAAATTTCCAAACAACTACATATTACAATTATATAAACCTACAACAATTTTTTGTGTGATCCAAATAAACAATCTATGCTCTATGCTTTGTTTTCCCCATGTGTTGTTGTTTGTGCACCTCACAAAACCATGACAGTCTCTAACTTCATCCACACATGATTTGCTACATGTAACTACAAATTCCACACAAATATTCAAAACTCGCTTGTTCAACTTCCATCGCATGTTAATTATCAACTTTCAATTCGCAACAAGAAAACAACTAATTTCTAAGCAATTACAAACTAAATTCAGCTATATATTGTTAGAGTAGATATATGTACTTGCACAACTCCAAGAATCACCTGCAATGATAAACCTATCACACTATAATAAATAAGCAAGATATTATTGCTCAACAACTCAGATATGATAAAACATCAAATATGAATTATATGAACAACTGCCGCATTGAATATGCTATCATAGAGAATGAATTTCAATTAAAATGAATTAATTCTTATGGAAAGGATGAAACCTAACCCTGGATCAACATTAGATTAGATCATGACAAGTGTCCTCATAAGAATGAATGAGACAACATGATCTAATATTAGAAACTTTAATCATGCAAAAAATAACTAATTAATAAGAGCTAATAATAAAATAAAATCACTCCTAAGCTTAGCTTAAGTGTAATAAAGCATAAAGGGACCTAATTAACTAATGATTAATTAATTAATTAGGTGATGAATTTATTACTCTAACACCCACCCTTAAGATGAACTAGGGAGAAACTAAACTATGATAAAGATATACGTGAATGGATGCATGAATGGGTCCTACCCTAACGGGTGATGAGGTACCCATGTACAACAAGCTAATCTCTCATAAAAGAGGAGAAAGGGAGAAAACCTCATGGGAATAAAACTCCCCTCCAAAAGAGAGAAAATAAAAGAAAAGAATGTAATGCACCAATGAAAGTGAGAGAAGGATAGAAGGAGGATTACATGATACCCCTCAAAGACAACTTCTCTCTCATCAATACATATACAAGAATATCCATAGGAGAAAGAATAGGAGACTAGAAGCCCCCCCCACAATGAAGAAACTTCTATCGCAATGGTGTAAGCTCGATGTAGGATGTAGAAATTGATCCAAGAATGGAAAACATTATTCCTCCCCTTGGGAAGAAAAAAATCCAAAGGATGATGTTGAAGAACCTTGATGCAGAGTGTAGGACCAAGAAGCCCGAAGATGGATGCCTTGAAAGGATGATGTTGAATCTTTGTATCTAAACCAAGACAAATGATGCCAATACCAAATAAATCTAAAGACTCCTAAAATGCAACCTCTGGAGGCACGGATGATGGTGGGAAATGACTGGTATGAATAACTGCAATGTGTGACTCAACAAATAGCTATGCAATATCTAGCAAGTAGTCATCTAACAATACATAAAATGAATGGAAGTTTTCCTACTCAATAGGTATGATCTTTGAATAAGAAAGAGGAGGAGAAAGAAGCTCTGAAGGAGTCTCAGGAACTGTGGTGGATGAATGCACGCACAAGTTCAAGTGACTAGACTTATTTTCCATATGTACTCTCGATGGTGGAGAGTGAATATCAGGTATAGGTAATGGTGGATCCTTGAATGCAAAATGAGAAAAGGCATAAAGCCTAGAAACATGATCAACAGTTCCAACTACCACAGTCTTCCTAGTGTGCAAATCCTTGATGAGAACTGAGTCAGGAGAAAACTCCACTGTCTTCCCTGATCCAAAGTGAGTAATATAATAAACGGAGAGGAGGTTGGTTGAAAAATATGGAACAAATAGCACCTCCTGAAAAATACCATCATCAATTGCAACTGTACCCTTCCCACTAACACTGACATATGTGTTGTTACCTAGTAAAATATGTGGTGTGGTGCTTGCACCAAGTGTAGAAAACATATCCTATGAAGATTCCATATGATGGGAAGCTCCTGAATCAAGCAACCATCTATCTGACTGAAGACCCGTGGATGCATGTAAGGCATGGCCTTTCATCTTATCGAATCCATTAGCAATACCTTTTGTACCTGTATGTGTAGATGGTGATGGTAATGGTGATGCAGAAGAAGGTGATGGTGATGCAAAAGAAGGTGATGGACTGTGAGACATGGCAGATGGCAACTGTATATAGTTTAGTTGTAGAAGATGTGTCAAATGATCAATCTGCTTAGCATAACAATGACTCTCATCATGTCCCTGCTTCTGAGAATAAGCACAAGTCGGTATCTCCTTCCTAGATGATCCCCCTTTGGAAGAGGGTGAGTACTCAGAAGATGCATGTGAAGATGATTCTTTTGCTTTCCCATTTTATTTTTTATGTTTCTTTTCTTTTCTAGGTGAAGCCTTCTCCTTAGGACTTTGAATGGAAACTAGAGCCTGTGAACTGGAAGACTTTAGAGTACCCATCTGAACCAATTTTGATTTCTCTTGAGTGAGAGAAGAAGCAAAATAATCAAGTGAAGGCATGGTAAATCTCATGCCAAGTGCATCTCATGTAGCATAGAAAGTAGAAACAAATACTAAATAATCAGGGCCCAACTTGGCAAGGATGGAAAGAATCAACTGTGAATCCTACTCAGTAGTACCGCACTGTGACAACTACAATCTGAGAGACTTAAGTTTTATGAAAAAAGTCTTGGATGGTGCTAAAATCTCTAGGATTTAGATCTATAATCTCATTCTCCAACTGAAAACCCCTCAAAGAATCTTGCTTACCAAACAAGGACTCCAATTGGGACCAAATCTGGTTAGGTGTAGTGCAAGATTTAATGTGAAATAAGAGATCAGGATACATAGACATGCATAATGTTCTAAAAGATTCATCACATTTGTTAAACCATTTTCTCTTCTCTACTGTTGATTTTGGTTCAACCTCTGTACCCATGGTTACTCTTGATAACCCTGGTTTCCTTAAACTGATCTCTATGTTTTTCTTCCACTCATAATAGTTGTATGGTGTAAGGAGAAATTTTGAGATTTTTCCATGTTTTTAAATTGAATGATACAGTAATGGGATGAAAATACAGCATTATATAACTCACAATGCAAAAATTATCTTTTTTTACTGAAAAATTTGATCCTTTGTGCACATTTTCCAAGAAATACACCAAAAAAGGAAAATATGACTTCTGATACATAAATAAAATACCTGGTAAATATTTCTGAAAAATGAATCATAGATCTAGATGGAGAACTAGAAGATATTTCCAACGCCTATTCATTTTCAAAAAATGGAGACTGTATGCAAAAGATTTTCCCTCGGAAGCGCAAAAATGATTATCTGACTTTGACTAGAATAAAATGCAGCAAAACTGAAAAACCAGAAAAAAAAACCTACACCACTAGATCGGGCTTCGAACCAAATTTTCGACAATTCTTTTTTTTCTGAAAAATCGAGTTCGTATGCAAAAGTTATCGTAAAAATACCAAAACTGCTCCAAAAGGGTTTGGGGGAAAGCCTAGTGGTTAGACTAACTACTAGTGGTTTGCTGACGACGACACCCATTTAACACTTAAAATAAAAAATAAAAAACTCGGATTGTGTGTCGTACCAGGTCGTATGACCCAAAAATGAAATTTTTTTTGCCTCTCGAGGTCATTGTGTTTGATTTCGATGATTTGACGATCGATTTTAGGGTTCTTGGGCACTCTGAACGTGATGGTGAGGTCTGTTTGGGCTCAAAACACTCCAAAATTGCAGGTACGCTCTAGATCTGGAAACCCTCAAAAACTTTAAACCCTCACAGATCTGACAAACGACATCCTTTTTCAATGAAACGAAAGACAAACTTGATTGTTCTGACAACTCTAGATTCAATGGAACACTCAAAATTTGACCACATATCACAGATATTAATGCATGAGTTGATTTTGTTTGAAAAAATCAAACAAGGCGACTATAAATTTGGTGCTCTGATAATCAAAATATTAACCTAGAGGATAATCAAGCTACACATACCAACAATCACTTCTCAACCACATTATTTTAAACTTAAGGGCATATGAACAAGGTTTATCCTCAGTGATTAAAAGGAGGATTAAATAATCATTAGATTCATATATAGGGAAAATAGAAGATTCCATTGTGTGTGTGGATTGGAGCTAGTTTGTGGAGTGAAAAAAACCTATTATTTTCTCTAATATGTGTATGAATCTAACCCTCCTATTTATCCATGTATAGCTCCCATGTCTTGGTATGATATAAGAGATTCATATCCCTTACAAAGTTTTAGAAATCAACATGGGGTTGTGTATTGTAGGTAAGATCGCCATTCTCCATTTTAGAAATAATTACATTAAATTTGCCTCTAATTGTATACTTTTATTTAGATTATGAAATTTTGAAAGGATTTGGTTCCCATAATCATGTTTTTTCTTCAGTATTTCATAAAATTTAAATAATATGAAAGGAAGGCAATAAATGAGACTGTACACTTATGACCATCCAATTTAGAGATGATTGATGCAACTCCACTTTGACACAATATGGGGTGAAAATTAAACCTAAGCCCCTAACTAAACCAATAAACTCCAAAAAAATGACTATCCCATCATCTATAGTGAGTGTTGAAAATTTTGGCCTCCTAACCTCCAGATTTTGTCTCTTACAACATAACAATTATTAGAATCATTGCATCTTAATATAGGTAAATGAAATTAATAATAAATAAATATTAGGTGAAATAATAGTTAATATAAATAAAATAATTGTTATTTGTTGGAGTTACTTTCTTGTTAGTATTTTTTGGTAGTTAGAGTAAGAAAATAATGGCCTTATAAGAAAAAGCAATGAAATGTGCAATCAAATTGAATGACAATGAAATATCAATGAGCATTAATGTAATTTGTTTATTTGACGTGAAATCATGGTGTAGTTTACGTGCAATTTTATTTTATTTTCTCCACCATTTTCAGTATGATATCAAAGCATTGCATCCATATGTTTGTGAGTGAATGCACGATTCAGAAGAGGTTCAAAATCTTGTGAAACAGTGTAGAAAATTTTCAAACATGGTAGAAGCATTCAACTAGATTTGAATGTTTAAAGGAAGTCACTATAAGTGTCTCTCTATGCTACCCTCTACTTGTGTTTAATCTATCAATGCTATAAGAGGAATGTGAACAAGAGTGACAATAAAATATCAATAACAGTACATGTTTAGAATCATAGAAAGGTACCATCTAAAAATGAAACCTTGAATTGTGTAAGACCAGTTGTAGATTACAAGAAAATTCTACTCTAAATTGATGCAAAAAATTTGAGGCTCCAATAATGCAAGAAGCACACGGTTTGAAAGCATGAGAATTCAAAAATTTCTTCCAATTTGCTAAAAATAATTTTGTGGGAAATGTATAAACCAAATCCTTCTACATGTTCCTTATTTGTGTCAATCCGAATTGAAGGAATGAAAATTGTTATTTTTGTGGGTGTGTGAAGTCCAACGGTCACATTGAGTGTGACTCCTCACCTTTTGAAGCCTCCTCCTTGAAGATTCATGTGTGCAATCTATAAAACTATTCACTTGCTCATTGTAATTGATGATGAAAAACTATGTACTCTATTATGACAATTAATAAAAAATATTTTCCCCTACTCTCATGGACGTAGCCAATATTGGTGGACCATGTAGATTCATGTCTTGTGTGTTGTTCTTCTCTGATTTCTTAAATTGTTTATTTTCTCTCAATATTTAACAATTGGTATCAGAGCTCAGTGAAGCAGCTAATTGGGAATTTGTGACAAATTTCTAAAAATATGGAAGAGGTAGATAAATGGAATATCGAAAAAAAATTGAGATAGAACTTCGGTTTTTGGAAGCTTCAAATTCATGCCTTGTTGATTCAGAAGGACCTCACTACAACACTGCAAGGGAAGACAAAGAAGCTAAAGAACATGTCAGATGTTGACTTGGATGTTTTAGACCAAAAGGCAACTGCAACTATCATTCTTTCGTTGTCCAACAAAGTTATTTTCAATGTTGCTATGGAAACAATAAAAAAAATAAAATGGGATAAGTTGTGTGATATGTATGAAAGGGCCTCAATGAAAAATATAGTTTTCTTGTCGAATAAATTGTTCAATCTGAAGATGAAAGATGGTAACAACATCTCAAACTATTTAAATAAATTCAACGTTGTGATCAGCCAATTAGCCTCTGTGGATATCAACTTTGAATAAGAAATGAGAGCCATGTTTTTTTTGTGCTCTCTTCTCGATAGTTGGGATAGTGTGGTAATGACTATTAGCAATTTGGTATCCAGAAGAAGGGGATCCGATGATAAGAAAAAAGAATCAATGTTGAGATATGATGATGTTGTTACAATACTTCTCAATGAATATATGAGAAGGCAGCAAAAAAAAAACAATCGGAGATACCTTGACTGTTGTTAATAGGGGAAGGAGTCAAGATAGGGGAATGAGTCAAGATAGGGGAATGAGTCAAGATAGAGGTGGAAATAATAACAGAAGAAGGTCCAAATCTGTAAGAAGATTGAAGTCCAGGGGAAAAATGGTGATTGTTGGTTATGTGGAAAAGTGGGTCACACTAAACAGAATTGTTGGTCGTACAAAAAGGCACAAGAAAAATTAAAGTACATTGAAGCCAACACTACATACAACAAAGATGAAGGCATTCTAGTTTTATCAGTAAGTGACACTACTGTGGTTTCATGGGTGTTGGATTCAAGTGCCTCTTTTCACGCTACTCCATGTCGGGAAGCCTTCACAAACTACCAAGAAGTTCATCTTGGGAGAGTTTATCTTGGTGATAACAAAGCATGTTAAATAGTTGGCAAAGGTGGTGTGATATTGCAACTAAAAAATGACAATAAATGGTTTTAAAAATATGTAAGACATGTTACCACACTAAAAAGAAATCTAATAACCATGAGACAACTTGGTGCTCAAGGGTGTGATGTCATTTAATCTCCAAACACATGCAAGGTGACCAAGGGAGCCCTAGTTATTAAAAAAGGAAACAAATTAGGCAATCTATATGTGCTAGAGAATAATGTTGAAGTGGGAGCTGCAATGGTGATTGTGGAAAGTGGTATGGAGCTTTGGCATAAAAGGCTCGAACACATGAGAAAAAGAGGACTTGAATTTATACTAAAGAGGGATCAACTTCCTGGTTTGAATTTTGTTGACTTGGAAATGTGTGATCATTGCCTCTATGGAAAACAAAGACAGACCGACTTCTTGACAACTGGTCATGACAAGAAATCTGCACCCTTGAAGCTTGTGCACTCAGATGTTTTTGGTTTTATGAAGGTAATATCCATTGGAGGAGCTAATTACTTCATTACTTTTCTTGATGATTGTACTAGAAAATTATGGATTTACATGATCAGTAGAAAATTAGAAGTATTTTCAAAATTTAAAAATTTTAAAGTCATTGTTGAGAATCAGATTGGGCACAAAATAAAATGTTTAAAAACAGATAATGGGGGAGAATTTTGTTCTTCATAATTTGATACCTTTTGTGCTGATAATGGAATTTGTAGGATTAAGATAGTTAAATTAACCCCTCAAGAGAATGGTGCAACTAAGAGGTTGAATAGAACGATTCTTGAGAGAGCTCGGTGTATTCTCTCTAATGCCGGATTGGGGAAAGAATTTTGGGCAAAGGCTTGTAATACAACAGTCTACTTGATCAATCGATCTCCTTCAACTCTATTGGATTTTGATATTCCAGAGGAGAGATGGCTCGAGAAACAAATCTCTACAATCACCAACGTGTGTTTGGTTGTGAAGCCTTTGCTCATGTTCCAAAGGGGTGGTGAACAAAGTAAGATCCCAAATCAAAAAGGTGTATATTTATCGGTTACGGTGAGGAGAAATTTGGTTTCGTACTTTGGGATCCAATTTCCAAAAAGTTTACTCACAATAGGGATGTTTTTTTTAATGAAAATGTATTCCCAAGTTGGCTAAAACAAGGGACACAAGCAGAAAAGTATGTGCTTATTGATGATATTGGCAGTGGCAGTGATATGTTTAAAAATTTGCATCCTTTGCATCAAAATTCACTCTCTATGTTGTCATCCCTAACAGGTATAGTGGGAAATCAAATTTCTAGCATGCCAAGTTTGGCATAAAATTCAAATACAAATTTAGATACAAATTAGCTCCCTTTGACTTCAACGCGGCATTTGGATTTACCTATAAACTCCTCACAATAATCCTCTCTACCTACGTAGATTTTTAATAGCCCCTTGTTGCCTTTTTTGCCTCCCACACAATATTTGGCAAAGGTCTTGCCTCTTGAAAATTCCACACAAGTTTCAAATGATTTATTGTTAGTACCTTTTGGTAGAGTTAGTACATAAAAATAATGGCTTTATAAGACAATTCAATGTAATGTGATCAAATGAATGAGAATGAAATCTTTATGAGAATTAATATCATTTTATTATTTCTTATGTGATTGTAGTGTAGTTTTTGTGTGATTTCAATTTTGTTGCTCAATCATTTTTAATAATAATATGACTAATAATGCATTATATGGTAATTGGAATTATAATGTGTTTGGGTTCCACACTTGTAGCAAAAAAAATCTCTTCAATCTCCACTTATTGGAACTAGTCCCTACATAAATGAAATGATAAGGTTCTTGAAATTTTCATTGATTGAAATGATGTACATTTGTATAAATATTATGGAATCACCTTTGAGCATCTTATGATCTATTGATTCAATATTTCTCATTCAATTCATAATTTTTGTGATTCCTTTAATCATCTAATATTCTAGTGAGAGATTATAAAGTCTAATCAAACAAGGGGAATTGGATGGAGACAAAGCGATTAGATTAAAGTTGGGGAACCTTTTTTTATGTAAATACCTACATTCTTCATGTTTCGTGGGCTTTGAAGAAATTCTCCAAGAAAAAATGGAACAAGAAGAAATTGAACAAAAAGAATTAGATCGAATAAGAGAATCTTATTCCTTCTCAAAGTCATAATTTTTATAGGATTATTTGATGATTTGTCAATAGATGAATCATCTATAAGTATTAAATATACTAAGAAACCTAGGTGAAATATTTTTAAGTTTTACTAAAATAAGTCTTTTGGGGGGAATTCAAGTAATGATTAACCTTCTACCACTCCTTCACCAACTTAGTACCTTATTTCATGATAGTTTGACACCTATGAACTTCACTATGATAGTACAATTGTGAAGAACCAGGTTTTATTTGAGAGGCTCATCTCTATGAAAATTCATTTTCAACTTTAGTTTATCACCACCAACCATGCCTAGATTTAAATAATTTTACTTATTACCTTCTTCTCTAGTTTAATGGAAAATATTTGGTATCACTTTTTTGGGAGTGATTCATCATGTATGTATGCACATACGTGCGTATATATGTATGTATGTATGTATGTACATGTATGTATGTATTTGTGTATTTGTGTATGTATGTATAATGTATGTATGTGTACACATCTAAATTTGACCTATTATATCTAGTCAAATTTATCCCTTTTCGTCTAAATATCCCCCTACCCGTATTAATTAAATAATATTTCTATTATTTGATTAATACCTCTAAAGTCCTCTAAATCCCTAAGGTATTTAGTTAAATAATTAAATACTTTGCCCTTTTTATTCCTTTCTTCCAAGGAATTAAATAAATAATCCACTTATTTAATTCTCTTTATCTCCCATCCCTCATAATCTATATCTTATCCCAATCTACTTGCTAATCTCATCATTAGGGATGTGCACATCCATAATCCATGATTAGGATGTGTTACTTCCTCCAACTTTTGCAAGTTAACTCCTAATCATCATTAGCCACCTAACCCTCTTCTAATCCTTCATCAACTAGTCTAATCAACCCCCTTTAGTCAACTCTCCCCATCCCCCAAGGAATTTTTAATTCATTTTTATCTTTTCAAGGTCCTTTCTCATTTCCCAAGAAATATTTAATTCATTTTATCCTTCCCATGTACCATTAAAAAGTAATTTTTAATTCCTTTTCTCAACTCTTTGATCCTAACCATTGATCTTCTCCCAAGAATCAATCTTGGCCATTCATTCATCTCCCTTGCTAAATGACTAACACTTAGCCATTTTTGCATTCATTCACATTCATTCTCAACCATTCTCATACATCTTCTATCACATTCAACCAGATTCATAATCTAGGACATTCAACCACAATCTCAATCTCTCAAGCCTTCAATCACCATAGCCATCTTGCATCCAAATCAAGCTACAACAAGTCATTATGCTAACAAAATCGATCTAGGAGCACACAAATCAAATGATCAACAAAGGCCAATCAACTTATCAACTTGGAAAAGGTATATCACTATTTTGTCTTTCATTTTGTTCAAGTTCAGCTAGGCCAATCTTGCGGTGTTGTTTGTGCTTTTCCTTACTTGCATTTCATTTAGTTTTACATTTTACACTAGGTAAAAATACCCGCACACATTTTCAGCATGCCCGGTGGGAGCCACATCATAGATCTATACTTTTAGGTTCTTTATTGTTTGAGTTTTTGTAGGTTCGAACTTTACACGTAGAGGGAAAATTGCCCTAACGGGCAAACTTTCCCCTTACAGGGGTGAATTTGATCACCCAAAAAGGCAAACTTGCAAACAGGGGCAAATTTCTCATCCGAATAGGTAAGAGCGCATTCGCCTCTTTCCATAGCAAATTCACCCATCCCCACAAAATGACCAAATCCACTCCCTAAATGACCAAATTTGCTCCCAAGAAAATTAGCCCATCCCCATTGCAAATTTTCCCATCCCCACAAAATGACAAAATCCACTCCCTAAACGACCAAATTTTCTCCCAAGAAAATTCGCTCATCCCCTCAAAATGACCAAATTCGCTGTCTAGATGATCAAATTTGCCTTTTTTCATAGAAAATTCGCCCATCCCCCAGAATGGCCAAATTTTCTCCCTAAACAACCAAATTTTCTCTCAAGCAAATTTTCCCATCCTCACAGAACAACTAGATTTTCTTCTTACAGAAGAAAATTTGCTCATCCAAATAGGCGAATTTGCCTCACATAGAGGCAAATCTGAGGTAAATCTAAGGCTTGAATTTCTAGTTTTAAACATCGTTTCGGTTCTTTTTTCGAGTACTAATCCGCTAACTCATCTATTTTTTAGTGTCCTTGGTTTTTGCTAATGTTTTGTGTAGTCATTTCTCATTCATCCTATACCGGTGGTTGAAACTACTAATGCATTTGTTGTAGATTGATTGGTCCAAGACCTTTGGTTAGTCTATCTGTCAGTTTTTCCATACTAGCTAGGCACACGTAGCTTTAATTAAAGGTTCAATATACACTTGTTTATCATGATTGTGAGTGGACTGTTGACGTATCCAATCCCCTTGTAACACTTGGTGATCTTGGATGACGAGAAATTGTAGTTCACTCTAGTCTAGTCGAGTCTACCTAGGAGGTGCTAGTGTGTCTAAGCTCTCCCTTAGTGCTACGTGCAAGCTTGGGGATTAGCCAAAATGTCTAGTATCTTCTTCCTTTAGCAGGACCTGCCTGTGATTTCATCACTTGGGGGATGATTCCAACCATGTGTTATCGATGGGGTATATAAAGGGGGAGAACGAAATTTGTACCCCAATCCAATCACATCGTGTCTGGCGAAGCATCAAAGCTAGGGTGATACCTAGATAAGATGTGAAGAGTTGGTTTGATTTTCCAGTACCTCGTTGGGGCTCTTGACTCACTCTTGTGACGGGTTGGTGTTCACAGTTATGCCTCACATACCCTGTGTATATTAAGGACCTGAGATAGCCTTGTTTAGCCTAGATAGAGACCCATGTTTTAGTTGTGATTTGGTGTAGTGCAGGGGATGCAGATCATACCCCGAAGTTACTCACCACGTACTCCCTTGGGTTGAGATAGGAATCCTCATGGTGGACTACGACAATCCTCGAGTGAGAGCGTGGAGGTGAGCCCATGGCGTCCATTGATGACCTTGTGTCATTGGAACGCTAGCTATCTGCCTTCACAAGAAAGGGTGCTCTGGAGAACCACCCCGATATCATAAAGTATTAACCTTGGGTTTTCTACTCAAGGTGGTGAGCCTACATCGATTTTATTAACCCATATCACTAATTCTAGGATTGCGTTGTCTAGTGTGTCTTCTTTGTGCGATACCAATGCTTTCACTTTCAATTGAGTTAGTTCAACCTTCTATCTGTTGTTTGTTATGCTTCTTGTCCTTTGCAATAGTCAACCCTTACCTTCAAAGGTGAATTTTCCCCTTACAGAGGAGAATTTTCCTGTCCATCACTTTCTTAGGTGATCCTGTTCTCCGAAACAGGCGAGTCTATCCATCCCTTAGGAAATTTTTTCAGTCCCCCATCCATCAAATTCACTCATTTCCCTATTCATAGGAAAGTTTTCTCATATGTTGGGTGAGCTTTCTTTCCTATTGGGAAAATTTTATACCTTGTTGGGTGAATTTTCTCTTCATAGGGGCGATTTTGCTTTCCCCTTCCAATCTTGTCAGTTGTCCCCTTCATCAAATTCGCTTGTTCCTTGTACATGGGCGAGTTTTCCACCTTCTTGGGTGATTTTTCTACCTTATTGGGAAAATTTTCTTAGTACAAGGGTGACCTTTCCTCCTATTCAATTCTTTTGTTCATTCAAAACGCTCGTTCAGCTCCGGTTTGGTGTCTATTTGATCATTTTTTGTCTCGTTCTCCGTTTGAGTCCTTATTCAGATCCCTTTAGGTGAATCTGTTTGTCTATTGGTGGTCCTATCCTCCATCTGAGTATATTTATGGATCTATTTAGGTGAATTCTTTCTTTCCATTTGTTATCCCATTCTCCGTTCAAGGCCCCGTTCGAGTCCATTTTGGTTTCCATTCGGCCATTTTTGTCTCGTTCTTTGTTCGAGTCCCTATTCGGATCTATTTATGCATATATGTTTGTCTATTGGTGGTCCTATCCTCCATCTGAGTCTCCATCCAAATCGCTTTAGGTGAATCTGTTCTTTCCATTTGTTATCCCGTTCTCTGTTCGAGGCCCCGTTCGGGTCCATTTTGGTGTCCGTTTATCCGTTTTCCATCTCTTTCTTCATCCAAGTCCTAATTAAAATTCATTTAGGGGAGTATTTCACACCATTAGGCGATCCTTACAGTCTCATCTGCCTGTTCTTTAGTGTCTTCAGTTGTTTGGGTGAGTTTGCTTATTGTTTGGGCGAGTTTGCTTGCTATTTGGGCGAGTTTTCTTGCTTCTTGGGTGATTTTTCTTGCTTCTTGGGTGAGTTATATTCCTTCTTGGGTGAATTTTCTTGTTACAGGGGTGACCTTACCTCCTATTGAAGTCTTCTCTCCATTCGGGAACCCGTTCAGGTCCGTTGACCATTTTTTGTCACATTCTTTGTCCGAGTCCTTATTCAATGACCTTTAGGTGAATCCATTTGTCTATTGGTGGTCCTATCCTCCATCTGATTCTCCATCTAGATCTATTTAGGTGAATCTATTATTTTTATTTGCTATCCTGTTCTCCATTTGAGGCCCCATTTGGGTTCGTTTTCGTGTCATTTTGGTCATTTTTTGTCTCGTTCTTCATTTGAGTCCCCACTCAAATTCATTTAGGGGAAGTGGTCATCCCATTAGGCAATCTTCAAAGTCACACATGTATGTTATTCAATCACACTTGCCCGTTCTTCAATCACATCTGCCCATTCTTTAGTGTTTTCAGTTTCTTGGGCGAGCTTGTCAGCCTCTTAGGCAAGTTTGCTACCTTCTTGGGTGAGTTTGTGACCTCCTTGGGAAATTTTTACACCTTATTTGTCAAATTTTCTACCTTCTTGGGTGAATTTTCTTCTAGATAGGCAAACTTGTTGATAAAATTCGCTTATTCTCTGCACCAGACAAGTCTTGGGCGAACTTACAAGCTTCTTGGGTGATTTTGCACCTTCATATTCAACCTTGCAACCTTCATAGGTGACCTTGTGAGCTTCATATGTGAGTTTTAACCTTCTTGGGTGAATTTTCTTTGCTAGATAGGCGAATTTTCCATTTTGGGTGAATTTTGCTTATTTTTTGTGTCACCTATTACAGGGGAGACCTTGCAACCTTCATAGATGACCTTGCAAACTACATAGGAAACCTTTAAAGGTGACCTTTCTTCCCATAAAAATTCCAGAACGTGAATCCTTTTGGCCACTAAAAGCTTGTCATTCTCTGAGTCATTTGCCGCAATCAAAATATTTTTATCATCATTCCTCTTCCCATAATCATCATTTTTGTCCATCTGCATTCTCTAAAGCTTATCATTTCATCAATAAAATCATCTAGGAGCATCTTAGAGAATCCTTGGATCCCATATCCATCATCGGTTCATCAATCTGAATCCCCTAGGCTTTGTTTCTGAGGTTTTTATTCAAGTTGGCTTAGGTGTCTGATCCCGATCATTCTCACTTGCACCTACTTAGGGTTGTCATCCGTCCTGAGTCAGTTAATCATCATTACAACCTGGTCAATCTACGTCCATCTTGAGGTAGATTCGGTGTTATGATCCTCCCATTCGCAATCCAATCCGATCATTAACACCTTACATCATCTAAGTCAAATCTTTGAACCGGGTTTAGAATCTGTTTCATCTTCTTATCTGATCAATCATCCAATCCCATCTCATCAATCCTATCACATGCCATCACATCATCCAATTATCCTAATCTGAGATTTTATCTAATCCAAATTTGAGCTTTAATCCAATCCGAATATGAGCTTTAATCCAATCTAAATCTAAGCTTTAATCCACTCCCAATCTGAGCTTAACCTGAATCACAATTTGAGCTTTTTGATCCATCTATATATGAGATCTTCTGATATTGAAACAAATCTTAAGATACCTTCTCCCATCTTCTTCCAATCCATCCTATTTATCTTTTTATCATCTATCATTTTCTTCTAATCATCTATTCCCATATTTTTCTTATGTATCCATTCCATCTAACATCATGAATCCTTATCCTTCATTAGTGCAACCAAAAATAGTAGTCAACAAGAATCCCAATTACGTTGATGACGATAAAAAAAGTCTTGTTGATCAAGATGAGTATAATATAGATCCCCTTGATGTTGTCATTTCTAACAAGCTTCTTCCGATCCCCTCCCAAAATCCAACCACTCCTATGAGCTATCCCCCTATGCCTTCATCCACATCTAATAAAAGTCCTTATGCTACCCTTAACAAGGGATATCCTATATCCTCACCATCCCCAGTAAGACGTTCAAACAAACCGATAATGGTTCGTCATTCTAGAGTGTAGCATGATCATGACTATTTTGGCAACTCCAATTTGAAAAAATGAATGGAATTATCCCTCGTAATAGGACAACATTATATAAGATGATTCTATTTTTCTATCATAACAACATTTATCTACATTAATTTCTTTTTCTATCATAACAACATTTATCTACATTAATGTATTTTTCTATCATAACAATATTTATATAGATGACTCTTTTTTTCTATCATAACAACATTTATATAGATGACTCGGTTTTTCTATCATAACAACATTATATAAGATGACTCTTTTTTTCTATCATAACAATATTTATATAGATGACTCTTTTTTTCTATCATAACAACATTATATAAGATGACTCTTTTTTTCTATCATAAATAGTTTTTTCGCAAAGATCATTTACTTCTGTTAATTCAGACAATTTTCATTTTCTTGATTATCGAATCCCTGAATTCCTTCCCAGGCTAGTTATTTCTACCATTAAATGAAATTCCTTATTTCATCATATTAAGTATTAACTCCTTTAGTTAAATAAAGAATAATTCTTAAATTGGGATCATTTATAGCATGGCATTTATCTCAACATTTAGAATATGCCATTGTCTCTCTTTAAAGAATGATTTTCTCAAATTTATTTATACAGTTTATACTTTCTATAGTTTATACTTTCTATATAGTTGGTTAGGATGAATCCGAACCATTCAATTTCAAATATAATGCAAAGTGCCGACTATTCAACAACTTATAAGAAACGTGAGACAGCCAATAGAAAATAGAACAAAATCTCCTGCTCTTCGAGGATGTCCTCAGCGTAAAGGAGTATGTGCTAGGGTGTATGTGCGACTCGTTTGGATCAGAAGCTGAAACGGACCAGGAAATTGCTCTAACAAGAAGCAAGAAGAACTTTCCTTCTGTTAAAAAGTACAGATCTATCATCTACTCTTACCGGGGATGAAATTGACAAAAGATATAGGATAACTCAATCAATATCCGTCTTAATAATGATCGATGTAATGACTCGGGCATCTATTGCAAATGCATATCCCATTTTCGCACAGCAAGGTTATGAAAATCCTCGAGAAGCAACTGGACGTATTGTATGTGCCAATTGTCATTTGGCTAAAAAACCTGTGGAGATTGAAGTTCCACAGTCTGTGCTTCCTGATACCGTTTTTGAAGCAGTTGTTAAAATACCCTATGATAAGCAAATAAAACAAGTTCTTGCTAATGGTAAGAAAGGAACTTTAAATGTAGGAGCTGTTCTTATTTTACCCGAAGGTTTTGAATTAGCTCCTCCGGATCGTATTTATCCTGAGATTAAGGAAAAAATAGGTGATCTTTATTTTCAGAACTATCGTCCCAATCAAAAAAATATTATAATAATAGGTCCTGTTCCTGGTCAAAAATATAGTGAATTTCCTTTGAGTTTCAAAAAAAGTGGATAATAAGAGTACGTTCCGAATTGAATCTGTCTTCTACGGGTGTTGTTTCGATATATTCAGAATCCTTGTTTTCTTCACACATTTTCCTATATTTTTTCTACATATTATTAATGTACAACTTTGAACAGATAAAATACAAATTTTGCTTCATTTTTATTCCATTTTTTTTTAATCTTGGGCAAAAAGATCTTTTTTGTATTTTTCGAAAAAAGAAATTTCTCTATCTGACTCACTCCACTTAATCGAGAATTCATTCGATCTTCTCGTCGTAATTCATTTATTTGTTCAAATAGCGTATAGTATATATACATATATATATACTATATATTTTACATACATTTGATTCTTGAATAGTATAAACTGCCTTCGATAGATCTAGTAAGGTGGGTGCTCGATTTAACAATATGGGATGTTTTTGCATAATCTGTTTAAGTACGTTCCATATAATAGGTCCCCTGTCTTGAATTAAAAATTTAGCAGCTCTTAAATTGGGAGCAATCTGTTGTTCAACCAGCCCACGAATTAAAAATGTTTGAAAAAGTTCTATTGCAATTTCTCGGGGCAATCCACATTGATACAACGAGAGAAGGGGACCTACGACAATAACAGAACGACCTGAATAATCCACCCGTTTTCCAAGTAAATTTTCACGAAATCTTCCTTCTTTACCTTGGATGAAATCTGAGAACGATTTATAAGGTCTGTCGTGACTATCTTTCACCGGTTGTGCGCCTATACTGTTATCAAGAAGTGCATCTACGGCTCGTTGGACTAATCTCTTTTGATCACCTAATAAATCCGGCATTAGAAATGGATGAGTGTTTTCTATGAAGTGTGAAAGATTATTATTTCGACGGATAACTGTTTGATAAAGTTCATTGAGATCCGAAGTAATAACTCCACCTTCATTTAATTGAAACATTGGCCTCAGGTCGGGAGGAAGAACTGGTAATAGGCATAGAACCATCCATTGTGGTTCTACATTTGCTCGAATCAAATATTTAGCAAATCTCATCCGTCTAACCAAAAGATCCTTTCTTCTTCGAAGTTTTTGAAGTTTTTGCTCGTTAAATTGAGAATATATTTCTATATTACCAACTGCATTCTCTGCCTCCAAAAATAATATAGATAGTAGCTCATCTATTATCTCCCATTCTCTATATGAACGATCTATAATAATTTGCAGATCTAGACCAGCTAATTGGTCTCTGATAGCTTTTCCTCCAGTAGCTATTTCTCGTTCTTGAAATAGCAAACTCCAAAAGGGGATTTGAGTAAATAACCAAATATAGTACTTGGGTTAAGCGTAAGGTTCGTAATTTTTCTTACATCTCCACGCCGGGAGCCCAGGTATCATATATACCACCAAAATACAAAGCCTTAAACACTAGGAGAAAAGCACCAACAAAGACTGCGAATATGATCTCCACCGTGACATAATGAGTGCTTTAGCCAAGACACGGAAGTGCATACCATGATTTCTTTGTTCCACAATAACCATTTACTATGCTGTGAATGGAAGAAGTATTTTATTATTTAAATATAGATAGTTCTATCAAATAAACGAAAGACTTTTTTAGACGAAAAGATAAACCTATACCTCTCGTAAATCGAAAAAGAGTCTTTGGTAATGCAAGAAAAGAAAAAGGGGAGGAAGGAGAAAAAGAGAAAATGAAATCTTCTTTCTTACAGTATTGTATGGTTCATAAATAACCCCCAAAGAGCAGTGTGATAAAGCATAAGAATTATCCTGATTATTTATATTCAGTCAGTTTAGGAGCGAAAAAAAAAAAAGAGCTTCGGATCAATGGAAACTAAGAAAATTGATTCTTGTAAGAAATATAAATAAGAGCTCCATTGCAGAGGGTAAACCTAAGCAGCCATTTGAAAGCTATGGAAACGATGGAACCTGTGACTCCATAAGATCATATAAAAAATCCTTATGATGACTGGGTAAAAAAAAGTGATAATATGAGTAATGCCCAATTGAACTGCCTTCACTAGTGTTGTTTCATATATTCAATCCTTGTTTTCCACACATTCTTTTCTACATATTATTAATGTACAACTTTGAACAGATAAAATACAAATTTTGCTTCATTTTTATTCCATTTTTTTTTAATCTTGGGCAAAAGATCTTTTTTGTATTTTTCGAAAAAAGAAATTTCTCTATCTGACTCACTCCACTTAATCGAGAATTCATTCGATCTTCTCGTCGTAATTCATTTATTTGTTCAAATAGCGTATAGTATATATACATATATATACTATATATTTTACATACATTTGATTCCTTGAATAGTATAAACTCGAGTAGATTCAGTAAGGTGGTACCATTTAACAATATGGGATGTTTTTGCATAATCTGTTTAAGTACGTTCCATATAATAGGTCCCCTGTCTTGAATTAAAAATTTAGCAGCTCTTAAATTGGGAGCAATCTGTTGTTCAACCAGCCCACGAATTAAAAATGTTTGAAAAAGTTCTATTGCAATTTCTCGGGGCAATCCACATTGATACAACGAGAGAAGGGGACCTACGACAATAACAGAACGACCTGAATAATCCACCCGTTTTCCAAGTAAATTTTCACGAAATCTTCCTTCTTTACCTTGGATGAAATCTGAGAACGATTTATAAGGTCTGTCGTGACTATCTTTCACCGGTTGTGCGCCTATACTGTTATCAAGAAGTGCATCTACGGCTCGTTGGACTAATCTCTTTTGATCACCTAATAAATCCGGCATTAGAAATGGATGAGTGTTTTCTATGAAGTGTGAAAGATTATTATTTCGACGGATAACTGTTTGATAAAGTTCATTGAGATCCGAAGTAATAACTCCACCTTCATTTAATTGAAACATTGGCCTCAGGTCGGGAGGAAGAACTGGTAATAGGCATAGAACCATCCTTAGGATATCTTGTGAAAGTAGTTGTTCTTCTAAGTGGGCTAATTGTTTATTTAATTTTATTAGCAATTCCAAAATTAGGAATTTTTGAAATTTAAGCGCCATTTTGTCGAATTCTATAGAAATGATAGAAAACTTGTCATTCCCCCTATCTTCCGAAGAAGTTTTAGAAAGCAACCTAGACATTTGCTGATTTTCTAATGCTTTATTGAAAAGTGCAAACCTATGTAATTCATCTTTTATTCTTTTACGTATTTCAAGAAGTACAAATTGATATTCGAACTTCTTGAATATTAATCCACCATCCCCATCCCCATACTCTTATTCTTATCATCTTCAACCATCTCAATATCCCTACCTTATTAATCCAACATCCACATATTGTTATCCTAATCCACCATCCATGTCCTCCTATCCTAATCCTCCATCCATGTCCTCCTATGCTAATCCATCTTCCCAATACTCCTATATTAATCCACCATCCCAATCCCCCCAACCTAATCTAACATCAACATCCTCCTATATTAGTTCATCATTCACATCCTATGGTATCACTCCACCCTCCATTCCATTATATTTTAATCCTCCTCCCAATTCATCCTACCTCAATCCTTGATCTAATCTCGATCCACCCTCCAAGCCTAATCCTCCACCTACTCCTAGTCTTCCATCCAGCCCCATCCACTTATCTAATCCTTATCCACCAAACCCTAATCCCAACCCTCCACCCATTGATAATCTTTCATCCATTCCTATCACCCCACCTAATCCTACATCCATTCTTGATGTCAACCAAGGACTCATGACAAAGGAGACATCCCCAACTCTGCATCTTGATGTCGTGGATCAATCTCTTACCACTCCATCATGTACAATTACTAGTGATGAGGCCCTCCTCCATCCTACACCTATCACTCCCATTACCATACCTAACACCGTCCAAACGGTTGAAACCATAAAACCCACTGAATCCATTGAATCACCATCTTCTACTCCTGGAACCACTGAAACCAATGAAGACACCCAAATCCAATCCGCTCTCCTTAGTCCTAGTATCACCAAACTCCAATACCATGACATTCATGAATCCTACATCCTCCCATCTTCCCCAGTTGAGGAGTGCCTCAAACACTCCTCCATCACCATGCCTCCCACACAAGATGAGCCATGCCAAGAGCTTGATCCAAAGCATACCAACATATCTCCTCCTCCACATCAAGATCATGCCATCCTATATGCTCCATCCCAAGATCATAGTTCCCCATCCATTATGTCTCATGATTCCTATCCTCAATCAATTCATGATCATACCATCCCATCTCAAGGCCACACTCACTCATCTGCACCATCCAATGACCCCCTCTACATTCAAGAGCCAATTAATCCATCTCATGAGCCCTTATCACCCACTGTCACAAATCTAGATCCTATCATATCACCTAATCCCTCTACCAATCCCTTATCACTCACCCCTCTAGATCAAGAGGTTGCCATCTCATCATTTCCATTTCATGATCCTACATTTCCGCCTAGCCCTACCATCCCAACGCCACTTTTATATCACCTTGGTAACATTACACTCATCCATGGTGGTTTTCTTGCAAAAGAAAAAAAATTATATTCACCACCCATCCTCCACCTACTAATGAACTCGCATCATGCTTCCAAAATAATAAGCATCCTACCATAGATCACATTCTCAAGATCATGAACTATCAAGGAAAAGGTTTAGGCCTTCACGAGCAAGGTATTTTAGATCTAATCCAGGTCAAAGAACACCCATGTATAGGTGGTCTTGGATATATCTCCCAAGAATCACAATCTAAAAATGTTGGTACAACCTCCATACATCCTAAACGATCCTCTTCTAAAGGATTTATAGGCTCTTACCATTGCTCTCGTACCTCCTATGCCACTACCCTTGCATCTGTGTCATCTCCTCCACGACCGTATCTCTCTCGCTCTACAAAGTTTGTACATGTCTCTATGTTGTCTTTGCCATCTCTAGAACTGCCCCTTAGTCTCCCATCACCACCTTTGCACACTTTGTCCTATCTTGGAGCTCATCCTATTCCCTCCTCAGTTGATCCCACTCCCTCCTCAACTCATCTTGTTCTCTCATCAACTCCTCTATCACCCTCCTCATCTCTTCCCTCTCCTATCGAGCCTCATCCAACACCCTCATCATCTCCTCCCTCTCTTTCTGAGCCTCATCTAGCACCCTCCTCATCTCTTCCCTCTCTTTACAAGCCTCATACCTCTCTTACTCCATGGTATCCCTCTCCAACGCCATCCTGTTGGCCTCACCCACTAGAGTATCGTAGTCCCTCTCTCCCTCCTCCTGCAACCTCTCTATCTCCTCCTGCAGTCTGTCTCACTTTGCCTCTAATTCCTTGAGTCTTGCTCGGGCTCCTACCAGTACTACTGTCGGATCCTCAGGTGGTGGAAGTCCACCTAGTACCATCGCGAGTGGCTCTACATGTATAATCTCCATCTCCACAAGTTGGTCTTTCCCTCCTACATCCTCCATCACCACATCCTCCATGTCTCTCCTTTGTTGTCCCTCTCCTCTCCTATCCCTTCATCATTGTTGTCATAATATCCTCTCATCATCTAAGCCATAGCCACATGCCCCTACAATTGGATGCACTGTCGTAATTCGTCTAAGACTATGCTTTTCCCACCATGCAACATACCTCATGGTCACCCCTGCATCTACCTCTCCTCTTGTCCTCCCTAGATATGGTGTTGGCTATACCTCCTCTCACCTCTATCTAGAAACATGTATTGTAATCATCTCACCCCACAATTGCTCTTAGGTAATCCTATAGAATCTCTGCAGCTCTGGTGGATTATCTTGTGTCATCCTGAACTGCCTGGTCACCCTGTCTGGTTGATGGAGCTCTATGATATGTCACTCCCTCCTGATCAAGTAGCATACGACACAAAAATATTATTTATGCCTCCTCTCATCCTCTCTCCATCCGTTGAACCTTCATGTCAGATATGGTTTCCATATAATCTGATCTCCCTATAGGTCATCTAGCATCCTCCTCCATCCCTCTAAATCCCTCATGTCTATATAGTGTAGATGCCAACCATACTCTGCCCTGTACCAGTACGCCACTGGTAGCCTCTCGACCTGGTCTCCCAATATCAACACACCTGGCTTGGCCACACTAATGTGCTCTTAGGCCCATATCTGCAGTAGTGTCACGTGTGTCACACTGAGTGCTCTTTTGTAGTGAGCAACGTGCATGTCTTTGTACAGCTGCCTAAGTACACATGCACCCCATGTGAACTCTCCACCTCTCCTCTCAACGATATGTCATACCACCTCAATCATCTTGAGGCTAAAAAAACTCCCACTCTGGTCTAGCAATAAAATCCAATTGATCAAACCACATAGGTACAATGGCAGTGGAGGTACCCCAAACACCCATCCAAATCTAATTTTGCTCCCTAGATAGGCAGATCCACTTATCCAAAAACCACCCACAGACTCCTCTCCCGTGCTCATCCCTGCCTCCAGGTCCAGCTAATTAGGTGCCCTCTAATGGATAGCCGTAGTATCCTCCACACATCCTCCAAGGTCATCGTCATCTCCTCAGTTGGAAGATGAAACATGGAGGGCTCTGAACTTCACCTCTCTGTCAATGCAGTCAATAATGGTTGATGTGCTTTAATGTTGTGGTACCCCAACTTGTGCAGTAGACCTGCTTGTGCTTAGGTCGTGTGATCCTCCTCACCCATCACTACGATCGTCACCTGTAACATTGTCGAATGCCTCTCCCATGTACGCAGTGTATCAAAATTTTACATCCAAAATTGCACACCTTGTCAGGACCATTCTTCATTTCGTCTTTTTCTATCATCCTTTCTTTCCTCTATCTATCATTTTCTCCCCTTTTCTCTCTTTTCTTCTTTTTCTCTTAACCAAATCGTACCCCTGGCGACTTCACCCCTTTTTCTCTTTTTTGTCCTACGAATTCACCCTTCATGGGGAAAATCTTCTTTTTTCCCTCTTTGTCGTTACCCCCCATTCGGACGGTGCCCATCCAGGCGAATCTGCCCATTGGGATGAAATCACCCGTCTGAGTGAGTTCGCTCCTTTGGGCGAACCCGCCTGTATGACAGGTGGGTGACCCCACCCATCGCGGGCCGGCAACCTTGCCCATGGGTAGACCTTCTTGTTAGGCGAGCGGCCCCACTCGTGGGTGGGCCTGCTCGTTCAGCAAGTTGTCCCGACTATGGGCGACACCGCCTGTTGGGCGATTGCCTTGCCCATCACAGGAAAGCTTGTCCATCGATGGGCATTCCTGCCCATTGGGCAGGTGAACCTGCCCTTCCCTAGGCGGGCGAGTTCGCCCATTTCGGGTGGAATCACCCATCAGGCAAGCGACACCGCCTGTATCCTAGGCATAATCACCCGTGGGAAGGGCAGGTTCGCTCCTCTCTTCTATTTTCCCCTCCCCAGAGGTGAATTCTCCTTTATTTAGCCATGCCCTCCAGGGGCAATTTTGGCTCGTCAGATGGGCGATGTCACCCATCTGTCGGAAACCCATTTCTCATCTAGCCAAATCCTACTTACCCAAAACCCCAAATATGCAAAAATTTATAAAAAAATTAACTTAAAATCATAAGGGTTTTGATGCTAACGTCTGTCAGATACCATGCGCTTGTACTAGAAATTGTGCACCTCTTGCCCTCGGTGGATGATCTCATCATCCACGAGTCTCTCATCCTCGCTCGCCATGTCAGCTCCCCTCCTCACTTTCTTCCTCTCTCTCTTGCTCACTCAACCTCCAAATGTGCAAATGGTGAATAATAATTTCTAAAATGACTATATATTCCTTTTCCCTCCTTTTTTAATTTTGTTTAAGTTGAGGGTATTTTTACCCTTTATTTAATCTTCTTTTTAATCTAATTCACCCCCTTTCTTTCACGGATCATCATTTGCACCTCATTCATCTGTTTTCTTCCTTTCAAAAGTCATTTTTGTGGGATTTTTACGCTCTATTGCATGCTACCCTCTGTTTCTTCATATCGAGAAGTCACTCGAGGCCCATTTTTCTTCTCCATCCAACCTCTCGAGGGGGCATACCCTATCATTTTCCTCTGTTCCTACATCTTATCCATTTTCCCATGACATCGAGGCATCTTCTTTCATTTTCTTTCAGTGGACAACCTACACCACCCTTCGCGCACTAGGGCATCATTTTTCTAGTCCATTCTTTTATTGAGTCATCTACATCTTATTTTTCTTCAAAACACTGATATTCTAACAATATTTCAAAGAGGGGTAAAATGTAGACATCCAAATTTAAACTCTCCCATAAGGTCAAATTCATCTCTTTCATTCATATATCTCACCTTTTCTATCGATGTTAATTAAATCATTTATTTAATTAATTTTCCCCCTTTCCCTAATGTTCCTAAGGTATTTAATTTAAATAATTAAATACTTTACCTTTGTCCCCTTTCCTCTCTAAATTAAATAAATACTCATATTTATTTAATTTAGTCATTTGCCTTTATGAATTTAAATCAATTTTAAATTCACCATTTTCTCTCTCCTTGTCCCATCCTACATAACCCTTCCTTAATCTGGATTAGTTTAATTAATCTCTTATTAGGATGTGTACACCCTTAACCAGGATTAATGTCACATCCTCCATCATATCCCACTTGTCTTAATCCTGTTGGAAATAGGATGTCATTTAATTGCAATCCTAAACATTATTTATTTCATGTATCTCCTAAGTCCTTGGAATGTGTTCAACAACACTACGATTAGGAAAAGTATAACATTTGATGAAATAATCATGCTAATTGACATTTGCAATTAATTCTAAATGTTAAAAGAATGTGGGGATGCCTTGGAGTTAGCTCCTACAAAATAGGAGCACATGGGTGCACACATGGGAGGTTCCACTCACCTCGAGTTCAGTTAACTAGTTGGTAAATTGAGTACACTTCATGAATGCATCCTAGGTTCAGTTGAGGTTCATTTCAGTTCAGTTCAGTTAAGGTTTAGTTGAGGTTCAGTTATCTTTAGTTAATTTTAGTTGAATGCGAGTTGCATGACAAATAACAAGGACTACCTTCAGTTAACAGGGGACAACCATTTTTGCATGAATGGTGTTGAGAAATGTTTCAATTAACAAGAATTAACTTGGACACACCTTGGGCGCCCAAGTTGACTTCTTGGAATTAACTCCTTTTCATGTTAAGATATTTTAGATGGCTGATTTAAGTGGACCCTCTTTTGGGCGCCAACTTTGAGGATAAGCTTTGGAGATATCTTCAGAATAAAGGTTGAGTTATGACTTTAGTTTGGGACACCCAAATGGATGAAGGAGATGATTTGACATTGTTCTTCATGATAGAACTCTACTTGCAAGAGATAGGCGTACCTTTTAGGGATAGGGCTTGAGCATTGTTATTGTAACTCATTTGGAGTTTACAATGTTGATTAAAGCCTATTTATCTCAAGCAAGTTGAAGAGAGTGATTATCAATTTTATTGTAGGTTGTGAAGAATTTTTGGTGAAGGAAAAAGAGGCATTCTCAAGCAAGAATTGGAGCTATTGTAATCTACTTTAGAGATTGAATAATAAATTAATTATTGGTGGAGTTTTTTACCCGAAAGGGTTTTCTCCACGTTATATGCTTGTGTAATATTTCTAATAGCCTATCTACTTCTTCTATCAACTTTTGTCTACATTCTACAAACAGTAAAATGGATTAATCAAATAATCACACACAAAAAATCTATAACAAAGGAAAAGCATATTTAGATCAGCAATATTAAATTTTACAAAGTATTAAGCTAAGAAATCAGCTCAATTTTCAACAAATCCTTCATTAGCCATCTTAATTACTTATTTGCAAAACCTAATTACTTGATTAGGTCACCTTAACCCCTTATGCCATTTATGGCATACCCTCAAGAACTTTTCATTGAATGTTTTCTCCTTTTGGAGAAGGCAACCCTTTCCCAATGTGAATTTTTAATTCATATTTATTCCTCCAAGGAATTTTAATTCCTCAAAAGTTTCATCACTTAGATGGGGACAAGGACCTCCTTTATGAGATCTTGTCCATTCCCAAGGTACAAGGAAGTACCTCCACATCATGTTCTTCTTTACACATCACTCTCTACATGTCAATGTGTGAGGGCTTGTGAGTTCTCAACTCACCCTAGCCCTTGATCTTGTTCAAGGTGGTTGCATTTTGACCCTCATTGCTTAGAGGCATTTCTCCTAAAATTAGAGGAATTTTCTCTCATTTGCAACACATGCAATTTTGAACACTCAAGCTTTCAAGCACACTTGCATTCTCAAGCATCCAACACTGCTGCAACTTTGAGCTCATTTTTCATCCACACCAAGCATCTATCCAAATACCCACTTGCACCATTGCATTCCTCATCTCATCCACATTGTTTTGCATCTAGTTTCATGTTATTTTCCATTGAAAGGAGCACACAAATAAACGATCAACAAGGCCAACCAACCAATCAACTTGGACAAGGGATATCACTTATTTATCTTTCATTTTGTTCAAGTTCAACTTAGGCCAATCTTGAGGTTTTGTTTATGTTTTCCTTGTTTGCATTTCATTTAGTTTTGCATTTTAGACTAGGTAAAAATACCTCAACACAGTATGTATGTATCTGTGTACAGTGTTTTTATCTAACTAAAAATGCATGAAATTCAAGAAAAAAGATTAAAACAAAAGACAACACTCAAGATAAGGGCCCAAGGATGAATTTCAACCTGAAAATGAAAGTAAACACAAATTTTTACCTTGTTGAACTTGATGATTTCGTTTGGCTTGTTTGATGGTTTGATATATGTGCTCCTGGATTGGTTTCGACAGCATAATGGTTTGATTTTTCTTGATTTGGATGTAAGGATGGTGGATTTGGATATGGATGCAAGATGGTGGTGTGAGCTTGAATGTGGTAGAATATGGTTGAATGTGGTTGTAATGCAAAAATGACTGTGTTAGTCATTTAGCCAAAGGAGATAGGAATGGATGGAGGAGATTGAAAGGGGGAGGAAAATTAAGGGTTGAGATCAAAGGTTGACCAAATGAATTAAAAATTCCTTTTTAATGTGTATAGATAGGACAAAAGGAATTTAATATTCCTTTGGGAAAAGTTACTTGGAAGTACCAAAGGTAAGGGATGTGACAAAAGAGAGTTAAAAATTCTCTTAAATCCTCATGGGGAGAAGGAAAAGGAATTAAAAATTCCTTGGGGGATGGGAGAGGAATTATTAATTCCTCCAAGTACCTTGGACAAATAAAATGGAATTTAAAATTCCATTTGGGAATGTGGGAGATTATAATTACAAATTTCATTGGGGGTTGACCATGTGACACCTCCCTAATCAATGATTAGGAATGTGCACATCCTTAATCAAGGATTAAGCAAGGGCGATTAAGATTACGAGTGGATTATGGAGGATGGGACATGAGGGTATTAAATAAATAGATTATTTATTTTATTTTTTGGAGGAAAGGGATAAGGGGTAAATTATTTAATTATTTAATTAAATACCTTAGGGATTTAGAGGACTTTAGGGGTAATAATTAAATAATAAAAATATTATTTAATTAATGTAGATAGGAGGATATTTGGACAAAAAAGGATAAATTTGACCAAACATAAGTGGCTAAAATTAGGTGTCTATGGTATCTATCTATCTATCTATGTGTATGTATGTATGTATGTATGTATGTATGTATATGTATGTATGCATGTATGTATGTATGTATGTATGTATACAACATAATAATTAGATAGATGAATATGACTTAACAAAGTAGAAAAAATGTAAGACTAAAAAGAATCCTATGATGAAAACAAATGACATAAATATCATGTGAACAAACAAAGAAAAGTAGACTAATTGAACAATAAAATATGTAAAAAAATAGAACAAACAAAATGATCAAAAGTGGATCATATTCATAATTCCTAACAACCCCTTACACCCTACTAGATGAGCCCTCTAACAAAAAATATTTATGTTTGTTTGGTTTTTTCTATAAAATAGACAGCCAAAACAATCAAATTAGCATTTGTTCAATTAATTTAATAATTAAATAATACAACCAAACCTATACCATTATCTATATAATCTATTAAAAATCCAAATAAATTCCTAGATCTAGGTGACTACAAAGATGAAAAAAGCTACATGTAAACATATAAATCATGTAGAATACCAAAAATAACTACAATCCACTATGAGAGCATAGAGAGAATAATAATAAATTGATTATAAAAAGCTAGAAAAGAGCTAAAATACATAGCATTAAATTTTTCTAATTCAATGGGGATGAAGATAGACATAAAACCAAACAATAAGGGATTGTTTTAACTAAGTTTCCAAATCTAAGAAGATAAGTAAAAAATTAGAATCCCATAAAAGAAGGAAAATGCATGTACTCATTTATCCTATCTTACCTAAGTAATTAAAATAAATTATTTAAATAAACTTAAATAATAATATGTAATTAAATAATTACACCAACAATCCCCTTAAATGCAACTTAAGAGAAATTTGAAACATGAAATAGGTCACAACAACCAAGGCTAATCAATTACCCGTGTACAATAATGATACCCCTCAAAAGATGAGAAGGAAAAAAACCATAGGATAAAACTCTCCCAATAGAAGATGAATAGAGAATGATGAATGAATTTGGAAGATTCTTTTGGACCTTGATGTTTGTAATGAAATAACTTGCACAATAGAAGAACATGATAGGCAATATGTTACAAATACTTGATAATAACTAAGAATAACAAGTCACTTTGAGGGGGAAAACCACCAAATATCTCCAATGAGAAGATAATTCACAATCTAATGAACATTTATAAGACTCACTATGTCATATATATACCATAATTATGACTACAATATCACCTAGACCGACTTAGATACCATATATAAGCCTTAGATCAACCTGACTAACTAAATAACAATATAATAATGATAATATGACATAATTAAGAGCTAAGATAGCCACAAGCTGACTATTCATAATCATATGTACTCTAATATTAAGGGTGTATCATGCCCTCTTCTTTAGAGAAGAATTGTCCTCAATTCTAATCAAGTTTAGATGCTTCTAAATGAACTCCTCATCCTCTCATGTGGCATCTTCAATTGGTAAACCATTCCATTAGATGAGATACTTAGTGGGTGTCCTAGTCCTTAGTTTCCTTGTGTGTTTTTTATGAATAAACTCTAGTTCCAATATGATTTTTCCTTCCTCATCAAGCTCAAGTAATATTGTCTAAATAGGGATATTCTACCCAATTACCTTCTTCAAACAAGAAACATGAAAACAATGGATATATCTTCGTTGTTGGTGGAAATTCAAGCTTGTAGGAAATGTTATCTATCTTTTTTCATTATTTGGTATGGGCCATAATATTTGAGAGATAAATTTGTGTTCATTTTTTCTTTCTTCAATGGAATTTTCTTGTAAGACTACAATATCAAGAAAACCCAATCGCCAACTTCAAAACTTCTTTCACTACAATGTTGGTTTACCAACTACTTTATTTGATTTTGTGTTATGGCTAGATTCTCTTTGAGTTTGAAAGTACTTGGTGTTGATGATGAATGTGGTCCTCCATATAATGAACTCTTGGTGACACCTTCAATGATGATGTGATGGAAGGAGGATGGTATCCATATAGTTCAATAAATGGAGACATTTTTTTATAAACTATGAAAGGAAGTGTTACACCACCATTCTGCTAGTATTAGCCAATCTACCCATTGAGACTATTTATTTGAAGTGAAACAATATAGATAACCTTCCAAATATATTAAAAACCTCAACTCTCCCATCATATTAAGTATGATATGAAGAACTATGAGACAATTGAGTACCCAAACATGAGAGTAAATTTGTCCAAAAGTTACTAGTAAAGATAGGATCACGATACCATGTAGCTCTTTAATATTATGCAAAAAATATTCACTATACTTATTTTAAAAGGACGTGATAATGAAATAAAATATTGACATTTTTGGAGGAAAGTGAACTCTCAAAGGAGAATTTTTTTTTCATATGTCAAGACTAGAGGATGGATTTTGACACACTCAAAGGAGTGATGGAATCTCAAAGGAGAGTTTTTCTCTCACTATGCATAAAGGATGGGATAATGTTATCTCATGTGGTATATAATTTTTATAGGTTTGACAATTATGGTATCCATTTATGAGTTTAATTTGGTGTATCTTGAGTGTGTGAGGAGAATTGGTGGAGACACTTCATTAAAGTGTCCATTATGGGTTACTATTTTCAATCCATGTACTACTTTATATTTTATTTGGACTGATGTAATAAAGAGTGGAATTTTGAAAATATTATTTCTTGATACAAGTAAATAAGGTTAATAACAATAGATAAATTTTATGTGCAATAATAATTTTAATATATAAATGAAATAATTGTTAGTTTTTAGAGTTACTTTATTGTTAGTAAGTATTGGTCATTAGTACATGAAAATAATGGCTTTATAAAACAATGCAAAGAAATGTGAAATCAAATTGAATGAGAATGAGATCTTGATGAGCAATAATATCATTTTATCATTTGTTGTGCAATCATAGTGTAGTTTTTGTGTGATTTCAATTTTGTTGCTCTATCATTTTCAATGATAATATTGACCAATAATGTATTAATATAGTAATTGGAATTTTAATGTGATTGGATTCCACACTCATAGAAAAAAAAAATTCTTCAATCTCCACTTATTGGAACCAATCCCCACATCAAATGAAATGATAAGGTTGTTTTAATTTTAAGAGATTAAAATGGTGTTTATCCATATAAAATTTTGGAATTACATTTGAGCATATTATGATCTATTGATTCAATATTTCTCATTCAATTCATAATTTTTGTGAGTCATTTAATCATACAATATTCTAGTAGGAGATTATAAAGTCTAATCAAACAAGGGGAAGTGGATAGAGAGCAAGCAAGTAGATTAAATTTGGGGCACCATTGTTGTATGTAAATACCTACATTCTCCATGTTCCATGGACAATTATTAAGGGTGAAATGTTTTTCTTCTTTATTTTTAAATGTTACTAAAAATAAGTCATTTGGGGAAAATTGAAGTAATAATTAACCTTCTACGACTTCTTCACCCACTCAAGTACCTTATTTCATGATAGTTTGACACCTATGAATTTCACTATGATAGTGCAATCGTGAAGAACTATTTTTTGTTTAAGTGGCTCATCTCTATGAAATTTAATTTTAAAATTTAGTTTATCACCACCAACCATGCCTAGATTTGAATAATTTTACTTTTTACCTTCTTCCTTGGTCTTATGGAAAAGATTTGGTATCAAATTTTTTGGGAGTCATCATGTATGCATGTATGTATGTATGTATGTATGTATGTATGTATGTATGTGTATAGGAATAAATTTTTACCCCTTATGTAAATTCCACTTTTACATCCCCTCACCTTAGAAAATAAAACTCAAAGGTGAAATTCCACATCACCCACTTGCCTTCCATCCACTTGGCCTTTGTCCTATGTGTTGGTGAGGGAATATTTGTCGGGGACGCAAGCGCAACAAACATAAGTCTATGTGGCATGCTATCATCCTTGACAAATTCCTACCTCTAGGGTTCGTAGGGACGTTACGTTCTCCATTGGGCATGAAGCGTAGCACCTCTTTGTCGACCAACCAACCTGAAACTAACTCTTTCCCTCCCATTTTGATCTTCAAATGTATCCATTTCATATTCATTCAGTCTTCTACAATATTTTCAACAATCTATCTCATTCAACTTCACTCTCTTAGAATTTTCACAACTCCATTGAGCATTGAAACAACTTGTTACTCCATCAACCTCATCTTTGTACGTGTTGTGCTACCATAGAAGCTGCAAGTTTGGATTCTTGCAAGACCTCCCTTCGTCAGTGTTGTGACCATCTCGACTTTTCCAAGCTCATTGCCTTGCATTCTCCCCTCATTGGCCTTGAGTGACTTTGGATGGAGGTGGTATTGCTTCACTTTCTTCCCTTATTGTGGTTTGATAGAGTAGCATTGTATCTTTTGTAGTGTTCAGTACCTTCCTTTCTATTTCCTTTATCAAGTTTTCTACTTTGTAGATTTCTTAGTTGTCCATGGAGGTGGAAACACCAAAGCGAGGGTTTGACTAAGGCAAACCCCTATACAACCCAACATTTTTACCTCTCTTGGTTGTGTGTAGGTGAACATGTGCATGGATCTCATCGACAAATTGGAGCTTCAATGAGTTGATATTCATTACCCTTATCTTCATCTACCTTCTTTATCATTTACGTAGCTATTTCTCGTATTTCATTATTCTTCTTATTTCATTAAAATTAGTCAACTAGATGGTTAGTAGGTTTTCTTGTTTTTCATGTTCTCTGGTCATTCAGATACTAGCGCGCTAGAGAGATGCCAACACACCGCGTAGTCATCCCAGACTCATTTTGTTGTCCTCAAATAGAGAGTTGTTTGAGGTACAGTTTAGACTCCAAAGACTGGCTCGTCTAGCCCCATTTATGTTTTCAAATCTATAGAGTGACGAAAGCACTTGAGAGTGCTCTTCATTCTCAATTTTTGTCTTAAACACCCATTAGCTTGAGGTAAGATATGGCAACCCTCCACTCTCAGCTCTCCATGACTTGGAGCCTTGGTGTGGTTGGTCCCCCTACCTTACATTTTGGTGAACCTAATGTGAACAACGTCTACCCATTCACTTGTGTTGATATTTTTTCTTGCACCTAGTGACTGTTATAGACCCGAGTGTTGTGAAGGTTTATGAGCATCACAACCCAATCTACAAGTTTTGGGTACATTGTTAGGAGAAGTGTACAACACCTACCGATGGGAAAGCTGAAGGTCACTTCTAGTTTCACCTTCAATTTTTCCACTTGTCTGACTACTGAATTTACCACTGGTTTTCCCACAAGTTTTACCAACGAAGGGTTTCATAAATGAGACCGCTCATGCTCCTACTCCTCTAGTATACCCTATGGCTTCGTCTGTAGATAAGAATGATGTTGTGCATATCCTTGCAAAAAATATTTTGGCATTGGATAACATATTGTCAAACCTTATGAATCATTTGGAGAGAGCACCGAACATGGCAAGAGCCGCTAAGCTTTCTAGTGAGGTGAGGTATATGTTGGTGAAGGATTGAATAGGCATAGAGTTCTTACATGGCCTTATCGATCTAAATGAAGCTTATGTCCCCTTGTATAAGACTAGATTGGGTACTACCCAAGGAGAGGTGCTCGATGCCTATGAGATACAGATAGGAATCTCGATGCCTACCACGTCTATATGCATGGCTGAAATAGACCCTTTGATCAGTGTTTCGTTTACTTCTTAGAAGATCCCTACTATCAAGGTGAGTAGAATACCCCTTGGTTTCAGTTTCACCCCTCCTACTGCTCCTAGTGATGGGGGCTCCGGTGGGATGAGTGGTGGCGGTTTTGGTAGAGGAGGTGGCACTGGCGAAGGTGGCTCTGGTGGAGACCATGGTGGTGGATTGGGTAGTGGAGGTGGCTTCAGTGGAGGCCCTACTGGTGGTGGGGGTTTTGGTGGTGGTCACAATAGAGGCTCTAACCCTGTTACGAGTGCTCTTCTTCAAAACATGGATCGAATGCAAAACCAGTTGGCAAGCCTCTCTCAAGCCTTCGCCCAACCTATCTTTCAACCTTTCTTCTAACATAGCCCATTGTTGGTAGAAATTTTAAGTACTCCTTCCCCTTAAGGAATGGAGATTCCTCAGTTTGAAAAGTATGGTGGTAAAGAGGATCTGCAAACACATATGTCAGCCTTCAACACCATGTTTATGGATTTATTTCATCATGATGCTTTGATGGCGAAACACTTCCCCCAATCTCTCAAGGACACAACACTCAAGTGGTATTGTTTCTTTCCCAATAATTCCATATTTTCATTCGATCAACTCATTAACCAATTTCTCCATCAATTCTAGGCTAACATCAGTCTGAAGATGACCTTCTCGACGGATCTTGTCTGATGTAAGTAGGGAGATAATAAGAAGATAACTAACTTCATAGTGCGAACCAAGTTCTCTTTTCATAGATCTCATACCTATTTCCTAACTTCGATGTGCAAAAGGTATTCATAAGCAACCTACAACAAGCCTGGCAGGAGAAGTTTGTCCTAACTAAATACCCTTCCTTTACGCATTTGTGTGTCGTGTTGCGAGAGTATCAGAAAATGGTAGTTCAGTTCAGGGGACCTCCATCACACTCCCAATTAGAAGGAAATTCTATTGTGTCCATCTCAGGAAAGGGAAAGGCTATTGTGAATGTAGTCACTGTGACTAATGATCACGGGCTCAAATGCAATAGGAAGTTTACAAAGTTAGCAAAATATTATTCTTCCATTTTATAAAAGTTGTTGAATGATAAGATCATAACTTTGGAAAACCATTGACCTCTAAAGGAACCTTACCTTGATTGGTAGGATGCAAACGCCTTCTATCGATTCCACTTATCAATGGGCATGATATCAAGCATTGCATGTACCTATGTCATGAGATGCAAGATCACATTAATGATAGTACCATCCATCTCGATGGGAATAACAAAACATGAATAATTCAGTAGCGAAGGCTAATAGCGAGTTGTAGATTTACATGGATCCGTTTCTATCTCATTTTGCTAACTTGATTATTAACCCCTCTGATGCTTCTCCTCAACCCTCGGTGTACATTAAAATGGTTTCAATTACTCCTCCCTCATAGCCTGTGTTGGTTCACCATATGTGTCATTCACTTCAGAGGAGTTTCCCTTGAACAATAAGTCCTCTCCTCTATACATTCCTACTCGCCTCAATGGGAACATTGTCACAAGAGTCCTAGTTGACCCTACGAGCTAGGTGAATGTTATTACAAAAGAGACATTATGGTTGAATTCATTACAAAGGGAGAAATATGAAGAAACAAAGTCTACCATATGTACACATGACGGTCTCTCTCCTAATCCATATGGCTCTATAACTCATTTTTTCCTAGTTCGACCTAGGGTTGTGGATACAACTTTTGAAATTATTCCATAATCTAATCTATTCAAGGTGAAGTTAGGCATCCTATGGCTAGCTTCCATGAATGAAATCGCTTTCATTATTCAAAAATGTTTAAAGTTCTCTCATGAGGGTGTTGTGAATGTAGTGCATGACACTAGATATCAACCATAGGTATCCCATGGGGTTTATTCCTTGGATCATTTTTGGCCTGCCCTAGTTGGTCCTCTCCCTCCAAGAACGGACCTGCTTTAACAAAATTATGTGAAGTACAAAACTGGGGGAAAAGGACAGTCGAAAAATGACTCTTTTGGTAATGTAGCAGCAAGTTGTCCCATCCTCTCAAAAGGGAAAGGAGTGTCCTTCCCATCCTCAGGGCACCGCTTCTACCCCCCTTTTAGAAGAAGAGTTTTGGATGACTACTCCAATATTTCACATAACAAGTCTGATGGTGCCTACTTGGTGCAAAGCCAAGATTCGAGTATCAAACCTTCCTAATTTTCCTCCTAGACCTTGGCCCTACCTATATGGTAAGGGGAAGGCTCCTTGTGGAGAGTCCTCTATGTCTCGGCCTCCGTAGCCTCCTACGACTCCTACTCCCAAGGCAATGAATGGGAAGAGGCCTGCCACTGAGGCACTAGAGCCGACTCCCTGGTTTATTGATCCAACCTCCTCTTAGTTTCTCCCTCATTCTCTCATATAGGATTCACTCCCCACCAAAAATGGTCGTAATGGAAAATTCAATGGCCAATCAAGAGCCTTCTATCCCATCTTAGCTCTGGGCCTCTAGTTCTTGAAGTCGCAGAAATCCCCCTACACGTTAACGCAAGGGTCAACAAAAGGCTCTGGTGACTAAGTAGGTCGCTTTACAGAGGAAGGAAGAGGAGTTGACCACCCCTATTTTGGGGCCTATTGTTGTGTCCTCCTCTCCCGTCCCCTCTGCTTTAGTTCAATCAGCCTCAATGTTACTTTTGGCTCCTACTGTGAGTGTAAACACCCTTAACCCTAAAAAGGTCTAGGTGTTTATTTCTCTATAGGTCAATCCCCCTATCTTGATGCCCCTCCTGGACATCCCACCATTCCCTAAGCATGTGGACATATTGAACACCTTAGTGGTGTCCATCATGGTTTTCTCCTCCTCCTTCATGCCTTGTGCCTCGTCTATGTGGGAATTGCATCCCTCGACGAAGCGAAAGATGGAAGTTGGCCCCTCCAGCAATGGGGGGTGTAAGAAGAGTCCACCTTCTTCAGAGGGTGGTCCTACACTAACATGTTCCATCCTAGTGATGAACCAAGTTTTGACATCCCCTAAGTTCATCATTGCTCTCAAGTCACTCGGTGAGCCTAGCAGTGAATCTCGGGCGTTGCCTCCCTCACCTGTTGAGGTAACACATTGCACTCCTATGAAGTGCATTTTTAACTCTTTGGATGAGGTCCTAGCCCTGTTGGCGATCTTTGAAAATTTGTTGACCTTTTCTCCATAATAACTATGTGGAGAAGACCTCGAGGTATCTCCTTCCTTGGCTCTTGTTGCAGGAGGGTCAGAAGGTTCCCCCTTGACATTTTTCCCTTGCAGGCTCATCCACCTCCCCCATATAATGATCTAGATTGGGAGGCTAACGAACTCTTGGTTGATGAGTGTTAGGGGGACACCTCTTATTTATATGTAGTGTAGAGTGTGTGTGTGTGTTTTTGTTCCCCCATGCTTGTTTTATGTGCTCCTAGATGACCCTTGTCACCCTCATAGGTGCTTGGATACAGGAGTGATTATGTGTTGTAAAAATTCCTCTATTTGTGGCATCATTCTTCCTCTGTTATGTGTATCTATTTTTGACAAATTGGGGATGATGCAAAGTGTTGGGGGAATTTATGCTTCCCTTCCATGTTGACCCAATTTTTTATTTTTACTTTATTTTATCATACATTCTTCATATGGTCTAATATAGTAGGGGTTTGATGACAGTTCATTGAATATACTATTATTATACTTATATATATTTATGAGAAGCTGTAATCCTAAAACATCAGACAACCCCTGTCCCTTGTTTGTGGCGTTATTGTTTCTTTATACATGTTTTATTCTCTTATCTTGTGTGCTTGATTCATGATGGTGTGGTGTTCATGTGTTGTCCCTTGTGTGTGTGAAAACATTGCCACGATGACATCTCAAAGTGTCTCGTGGGGCACAACATCACTTTCTCATTCCTGCTTTTCTCCCCTTAGTATGTCATGTGCATTGTGTTTGACACACACCATCCTAAGGGGGGGCTATCATGTCGACTTCAATTTTTAGAAAGCGCATTCGGTAGCCAACAAATCCTTTCTCAAAAATCTTTGCCAACTTTTTCAAAAATCGCATTATCAACTTGGACCCCTACTAGAACGTGTTTCATTTGCAATGGGTTCACAAAGAAAGAACTTGAAAAACTCTCCTCCAAGGAGGGAGACAATTTTCCTACTAGAGAAGCCTCGACCTTCCCCTCGTGAGGGGGCATTTTCTTCCTTTCAAATTCCTTGATGAAGTGAACATATTTTGAAAGGATTCCTTGATTTGATGAATTGATTTGCGAAAAATACTCTTGCACTTTCAAAAAACACATCCCTTGAGTGGACCCCTTTTCTTTTGAAGGGTTCCCGAGGCACCCCTTTGAAATCTCTTCCTTCAATTTTTGACTGTTTGCCTGTGTGGATGCTTTTTGATCTTTGGCATGTTTTATCTGTAGATTAACATGTTGCTTTGTAGGTACGCCTGTGAACAGTCTGACTCTACGAAGTACCCTTACACTGGACTTCCTTCAAGAGAGAGTACCTAGGGGGCACCTTCTTTGCAGGTCTGAGGGTTTGTGAAGCGCTTGCATCCTATGGGATTTTTCCATTGTTGGTCTATGAGCCTTCGGTGTACTTTGTTCAACTTCATAGTTCCATGGAGCTACAAATTCCTTTGTTTGAACCTCCTCAAGAGAGAGTACTTGTGGAGTTATTTTCCTACCCTATGCTTTTGAGCTCGCCAGATCGTGGTTTCCTTCGCTGATAGTTTAGGTATACATTTCTAAATCTTCGATCTACTTTACCGAAAACTCATTGATACTCGTGCTCACTAAAGTGGGGGAAAAATGTATAGGAGAAAATTTTCACTCCTTGTTTAAATTCCCCTTTCACATCCCCTCACCTTAGAAAATTAAACTTAAAGGTGAAATTCCAAATCACCCACCTACCTTCCATCCACTTGGTGTTTGTCATGTGTGTCGATGGGGGAATATTTGTTAGGGACGCAAGCATGGAACATAGATGTTTGTGTGGCGTGCTACCATCCCTGACAGATTCCTACCTTTGGAGTTTGTAGGGACATCGCGTTCTCCATTGGGCATGAAGCGTAATGCCTCTATGTCGACCAACTGACCCGAAAATGACTCTTTCCCCCCCATTTTGATCTTCAAATGTATCCATTTCAAATTCATTAAGTCTTCTACAATCTTTTCAACAATCTATCTCATTCAACTTTACTCTCTTAGCATTTTCACAACTCCATTAAGCATTGCAATATCTTGTTAATCCATCAACCTCATCTTTGTACATGTTGTGCTACCATAGAAGCTATGAGTTTGGACTCTTGTGAGACCTCCCTTCGTCACTGTTGTAGCCCTGTCGAATTTTCCAAGCTCGATGTCTTGCATTCTCCCTTCATTGGCCTTGAGTGCCTTTGAGTGGAGGTGGAATTGCTTCATTTTATTTCCTTATTATGGTTTGATAGAGTAGCATTGTATCTTTTGTAGTGTTCAGTACCTTCCTTTCTATTTCCTTTATCACATTTTCTACTTTGTGGCTTTCCTGGTTGTCCATGGAGGTGGAAACACCAAAGTGGGGGTTTGACTAAGGCAAACCCCTATACAACCTAAATTTTTTCCCTCTCTTGGTTGTGTGTAGGTGAACATGTGCATGGAGCTCACTAGAGAACTTGAGCTTTAGTGGGTTAAAATTCATTACCCTTATCTTCATCTACCTTCTTTATCATTTACGTAGCTATTTCTCATATTTCATTATTATGTTGATTTCATTAAAATTAGTCAGCTAGATGATTAGTAGGTTTTCTTGTTTTCCATATTGTATTTCACATTTTTTGGTCATACAGACACTAGCATGCGAGTGAGATGCTAGCGTGTCGCGTTGTCATCCCAGACTCGTGTTGCCATCCTTAGATAGAGCATTATCTAAGGTGCAATTTGGACTCCAGAGATCGGCTCATCTAGCCCCATTTAGGTTTTTGGATCTGTAGAGTGACAAAAGCACTTGAAAGTTCTCTTCATTCTCGATTATTGTCTTAAACACCCATTAGCTTGAGGTAAGATAGGGTAGCCCTCTGATCTCGGCTCTCCATGACCTGGAGCCTTGGTGTGGTTGGTCACCCTACCTTATAGTATGTATGTATGTATTTATACAACATAATAATTAGATAGAAAAGTGAATTTGACTTAATAAAGTAAAAAAATTATAAGACTTAAAGAATCTTGTGATAAAAATAGATAGCACAAAGATCATGTGAACAAACAAAGAAAAAGAGACCAATTACAAAAAATAATATGTAAAAAAATCGAAAAAATAGAATGATCAAAAGTGGACCATATCCATAGTTCCTAACAACCCCTTACACCCTACTAGGTAACCCCTCTAACAAAAAATAATTTTGTTGGTTTTTCTTTTCCTACAAAATAGACAACAAAAACAATCAAATTAGCATTTGTTCAATTAATTAATTAATTTTATTTACAACCAAACCTATACATTATCTATATGATCTAATAAAAATCCAAATGCCTCCCTAGATCTAGGTGACTATAGAAGATGAAAAAGGCTACATGTAAACATATAGATCATGTAGAATACAAAATAAATAACTACAATCCACTATGAGAGTATGGAGAGAATAATAATAAATTGATTATCAAAATAGCTGTTCTAGGCCACACAACTGAAGATGTCAATCCAAAATCTCCTAGAGATGGATGTGGAACACACTTTGAAGACAAATATGCCTCTACAAACAAAGAATCACCCTCCAAATGTTGTCCAAAAGTATCCACACTCGTGTCAAACTACAAGGAATGATCATGTAGAAAATGAAAAGAGGGTCCAATTATTCCCTCACAACAACTGAAGAAGGACCATCTCCATCAAAGAGATGTATACAATCAATGGTGTCTCCCAAATCTGAAATATGGGACTTACAAAATAAACCACCAATGTCTGTCAAGTATGCATCCTGGATAGATGTAGCGGGATGATGATGTAGATCTTGCTAAAATAAATTATAAGAGGCTAATGTTGTGCCAACATGAGTGTCATCAAACACAATAAAATATGGAGGAGATGAAATGCAAGGCTCAAGAATGATATTTGATGTGTGAACTCCCAAGTTCAAGAATCCAAATGTCTCCTTTGAATCATGGTTCATACTAGAATTTTGATCAACAAACAAAGGAACAATGTCATTTTCAAAAGAAAAATATTAAAAGGTATACAACAAAGATGAATGATCAATCCTCCCAGTAGCAAGAATCTCTCTACTCACCAAGTCTCTAATGATAATTGAATCAAAATTGAAGTCCACAGTCCTCCCATCTCCACCATGTGCAATTTGATATATGGAAAGAAGATTGTTTTCCAAATGAGGTACACACAAAACATAATTTAAATTACCCTCCCCAAAAGTAATAGACCCATTCCCAAGTACACTCATGTATGTATTATTTCCCATCAAAATAAGAGACATAGTACAAGGCTCAAAATAAGAGAATATAGATTGTGAAAATTCCATATGATGAGATGCTCCTAAATCTAAAATTCATTTACCTGATCCAAGACCTAAAAAGCATAGTGTGGTTCCTTTTCTTCCTGATGTAGTAACCAAGCCAGTATGGCCTTTTTCCTTATTATACTGTTTTGAAGAAGAAGAAGGTGACTCAAACATTCTAGAAGGAAAATCAATTTAATTCTTTTTTAGAAGATGTTTCAACTCATCAATATCCTTCTTATAACAAGAATTTTTGTCATGCACAAGCTTATTGTGATGCCCCGCCATGCAAACCCCAAAGGATAACCAATTACCGCACAAATTTTTTTTTGAAAGTAGAACAATACATAAGATGAACATGAACTTAGATTACATATAAGGCAGTTATATGATTACAAATAACATTACGTCCTCTGGGGTACACACGATGACATCACAAAATCCTAAACTTATACCATAATGATAACGAATAAATCAAGATTACATAAAGATAACATACAACCATCCATGATCAAAAGGAATGAAAAGATATATACAACATTTATTACATTTCAATTCATAGTTCCAAATAACAGTAGTGGAGTATATTTCTATAGTTACAACACATTAGGTAAAGACTACCACAAAAGGTTTACAAAGGTAAAATAATACATTACAACCATTTTAGAAGTACATTACATCACTTTAGGAGTACATTACATCACTTCAAGAGTACATGTGCATCTTGTCAAGGAGAGGGAAAAGATACATCAAATACAAGAATGCTACATAAATGAACATGGTACAATAGAACTAAGGTGGAGTTCTAGATCAGCTGCAACGACACGTACTCAGACTGGGGACCCAATGGGGTGCATAGCACGATATGATGTGACACCCCGTCGTGCAAACCCCAAAGGATAACCAATTACCACACAATTTTTTTTGAAAGTATTAACTTACTTTAGAATTAATATCCTTTTAAATTATATTCTATTCTGAAAGCATTATCTCCTAAATTCTATATTTTCTTTTTAACTTAATTAACTAATTCTCTTAAAGGATATTTACTTAAATATTTAATAATAATAAAAAAAGACTACATTTACTCATATTTTCTAAAAATGCAACTCTTTAGTTTTAATCCATAAAATAATTATATTTAACCGAATTAATTAAACAACCCTAGGTTTAAAACTAACAAAATACTTATTTAAAAAATACCACACATATACATATACCTACGGTTATTTTATATTAACTGAAAATGCAACTTACACAGTAGCAAAACAATTCATTTCCACCCAAATAAACAAAGGATAATAATTAATCAATTATATTTTATACATCAATTTCACTTAAGCTAATAATCATTGTTTTAAAAACATCAATTTACTCAAAACACATAATCATATATATTTTATATTTATATAAATACACCAGATTTTAACCTAAACTACTATCTCAAACAACCAGCATGCTTAAACCAGTTATAAACAACTTTATATTCATATATATATATATATATATATTTTTATAAATGAACAAAGGGAATATTGTATGACTAAGTAACCATTTTAAATCTTATATGTTAAAACCTACTGTTGTGATTAAAATAATTAGTGCTTAATAAAAATATAGCATAGTAAATGCCTACATTTTCAATGAAATAATACACATATATGTTTACAATCCGTAGCAATGATCCAGATTTACACACATACATCTATTTGTTTATAAATATATATCTATGTTTTAAAACAAATATAAAATTGAAGCTAAATGAAACCCAAAGCAAAGACTATTTATATGTATTAAATTCTTTAGAAAAAGAAACAAAACCACAAGTGAACGCTAATACCTGGAAAATGAAGTTTGATGGTGGTGATGGAGTTGGGTCAATCTCACATTTGTAAAACAGATTCCTCCAAATTCCTCTCGGCTGTAAAATTCTTCTTAACTTTTACCAGAGCCCTCTACAGAGTGAAAACTGCTTTTTTTTTTACAATTCCCCGAATGATCCTTTCACCCCATTCCCCAAAAGAATTAAAGATGAGTTTTCTAAAGTTTTTCGATAACAACCAAAACAGGTGGCAAATTCCTAAATTCTTTTCCTCCGCTCGTCAATTCACTTTTCACCTGTTTTACCACTTGGAGGGTAATCTTTACATCTAGAAAAATCCTCCACCTAACTCCACTAAGCTTTAATTTATGAATTCTTTCCATCCCGTAATAACTTTCACCCCTTTTTTTTTCTAATATATTATCTAATGTCATTTTATTTAAATTATATATATATACCCTTTTTATTTATAATAATTAAAAAAATATTTATTGATTTTTTTGAATAAATCCATAATTAAATAATGCCATATTATGATTAAAATATTTAATATCGACAATTAAAATAATATTTATTTAAATCTACAAACATTTAAATTTGCAACTAATTTAATATCTAATTAGATTCTTGGTAATTTCCCAAATCACTTTACTAATTAAATTTAATGCTTAATTAAATTATTTTTCACAATAATACCCATCATTAAATCAAATTAACTAATTAACAATAACGATAACACATTACAATCAACAATTAACACATTAAAAATCAACACTTAAAATGAATGATATAAAACAAAACGATACCAAACAAAATGGAATACTGACGAACAACATCGTCAAACAATGAAATCACAAACAAACACTTACTCAAACACCTAGGAAGGCCAATACGGAGGGGCACTACATCCTCCCCCCCTAGGCTTCGACTTACTCCTGGAAGTCGCAAAACGAAATAAAACATACACATCATCTCAAACAATAATATCACCACATACTCAAATAACGGGAGACACCAAACAAAACAACTATCAAAACATAAAAACCATACCGAAGGGTTGCAAGGTGGGGGGGTACTCATCCTCATCAAGGATGATGGCAAGGTTGGGGACCCCTTCTTGTCAACTCCATGTTGCCACATCATACCCATTGAGATTTATGAGGCTCGCCTAGTCCTGACAGTGCACGTGGAATCGAGGCTTGGGTACATGCAATCCTACATAAAAACAAGTGTCGAAACAACATATATATATCCAAAATATCCACATTGTGAGAGGAAGTCATAGTGTAGTAGGGCGCTTGTGAGCGAGTGACGCTACACCGTCCCTCTCACCTCGTAACATCAATTATATCATTTATGACACTAATTGCATCACAACAAATTGTCTCATAAAAATCACTAAACAATGCATAACACTAAGTCCATAAGATAAGCATAACCAATTAATTTACCTTCATCACCGAGATTCGAAGCTGACAACCTGAAAATCACAAACTAGGGTGGACACATAACACATTAGTACCAATCATTCAAGCCGATTCATTATCTTGAAATGCTACACCTCCATAAAAACACAACATACTCACACACAAGGAGAACATATTTTCGTTAATATCATCATTTACACACAAGGCATTCCACTTAATTCATTATTCAACACAAAATTTCACCACATATTCAACAAAGACCCTCAAATAACACCTCTTCAGAATCAACAAAACATGATGTATCACTTCCCAAGGCACAAAATCCCAAGTTTAACGCACACTCATTACATTCACACACAAATTCACATCATCGGGAATCACACCACAAGGCTACACAAGGGTCCATCTGGACACCGGAAAGCAGCATACTAATCCATGAGCCAAGAGCCAATATCCATCTCACATTATCCATATCTCACACTCAGTGGCTTGATGGTGCTAGGCCGCACACACATGGTGAGACCATCCAAGCAAGACCACAATGACCTATCCCTTGTTGTATACGGTGGTTAGCCTCCAAGAGATAGTCATCACACATAGGTGGGTAGTGGGTCCTAGTTGTAAAACAACCTCGCATACCCCCATCCTCAAGGTTCCCTGTGTCTGCTTCCTCATATACACTCACCAAATCCGCCTCATACGTCCTTGGAGAGGAATCACAATACGACACATGGCCGACCTCGAAAACAATAAAGACAAACTAGTTTAGCCACCATAGTCATAAAATAAAGATAAAATAAGATTCAATTTCAGCAATAAAGCAAGAAATGCATGCAATGTCAACACTAAATTAAAAGTAACCATGATGGCTACGAGAGAATAAGGTCATAAAGTGTGGCTAAACCATTACAATCAACCATAAACAAAATGTCGGCCTTCAAAGTCAATATAAAATCATCAATAATCATACAGGAAGTCTTCAATCTTCAAAATTACACAATACAACACTACGTGACTAGATACTAGCCAACAAACGAGGAAGGAGGGAACATCGTCCGACTATAACAATAGCCCTCATGAGGTGCGGATTGAGCACGCCATCCACATGACCCAGAGTGTGCTCCTCAGTTACACCCTGCCTCGCGTCGTAATGTGTATATGCTGCGCACTCCACCCAAGTAACTTTGTGACAACTACAACCTCTTCATAGATTGAGGAGCTAGAGAACCAAACAAAAAGAATCTATGAAACTATCTGTTGGCTACTCTTATATATATATATTTTCAACCACACATGGGTTGGCCCTCAATCAGGTAACAAACATACAACACACATAATGGTATGGTTAATCCCACACCGAATACAACATATTTCGAATGGATGGGTGCACCGTATCACCATCCCAAGGACCCTGTGGGTTATGGGCCCACAAAACAAGTACGGGGTATTCACAACACTCAACCAATGCACAGTTACTGGTTTTCTCACATTTACAAGGGGAAAATAAAATAAAATTACATACATAATTCCATAAGTACACTCATTTCCATCAACGGTGTGATTCATACCGTTACATCCTTTCCACAATCCCTTTAACAATTCTTCTTTCACTCTACTCTTTTCCATAGACCACATGATGTTAAATATTGATGTCGTGATCATCGTGATAACTTAACAAATTCACTAGGACAACATAATGGGCTCAGATGAAACCAGAGTGCCCAGTGTATGAACCTATGCTCTAATACCAATGATGTGACGCCCCGTCGTGCAAACCCCAAAGGATAACCAATTACCACACAATTTTTTTTGAAAGTATTAACTTACTTCAAAATTAATATCCTTTTAAATTATATTCTATTCTAAAAGCATTATCTCCTAAATTCTATATTTTCTTTTTAACTTAACTTAATTAACTAATTCTCTTAAACGATATTTACTTAAATATTTAATAAATTAAAAAAAAGACTACATTTACTCATATTTTCTAAAAATGCAACTCTTTAGTTTTAATCCATAAAATAATTATATTTAACCGAATTAATTAAACAACCCTAGGTTTAAAACTAACAAAATACTTATTAAAAAAATACCACACATATACATATACATACAGTTATTTTATATTAACTGAAAATGCAACTTACACAGTAGCAAAACAATTCATTTCCACCCAAATAGAAAAGGATAATAATTAATCAATTACATTTTATACATCAATTTCACTTAAGCTAACAATCACTGTTTTAAAAACATCAATTTACTCAAAACACATAATCATATATATTTTATATTTATATAAATACATAAACCAGTTATAAGGAACTTTATATTCATATATATATATATTTTTATAAATGAACAGAGGGAATATTGTATGACTAAGTAACCATTTTAAATATTATATGTTAAAACCTACTGTTGTGATTAAAATAATTAGTGCTTAATAAAAATATAGCATAGTAAATGCCTACATTTTCAATGAAATAATACACATATATGTTTACAATCCGTAGCAATGATCCAGATTTACACACATACATCTATTTGTTTATAAATATATATCTATGTTTTAAAACAAATATAAAATTGAAGCTAAATGAAACCCAAAGTAAAGACTATATATATGTATTAAATTCTTTAGAAAAAGAAACAAAACCACAAGTGAACGCTAATACCTGGAAAATGAAGTTTGATGGTGGTGACGAAGTTGGGTCAATCTCACATTTGTAAAACAGATTCCTCCAAATTTCTCTCGGCTATAAAATTTTTCTTAACTTTTACCAGAGCCCTCTACAGAGTGAAAACTGCTTTTTTTTTTACAATTCCCCGAATGATCCTTTCACCCCATTCCCCAAAAGAATTAAAGATGAGTTTTCTACAGTTTTTCGATAACAACCAAAACATGTGGCAAATTCCTAAATTATTTTCCTCCACCCGTCAATTCACTTTTCACCTGTTTTACCACTTGGAGGGTAATCTTTACATCTAGAAAAATCCTCCACCTAACTCCACTAAGCTTTAATTTATGAATTCTTTCCATCCCGTAGTAACTTTCACCCCTTTTTTTTTCTAATATTTTATCTAATGTCATTTTATTTAAATTATATATATATATATATACCCTTTTTATTTATAATAATTAAAAAAATATTTATTGATTATTTTTGAATAAATCCATAATTAAATAATGCAATATTATGATTAAAATATTATTCTATTTAAAATATTTAATATCGACAATTAAAATAATATTTATTTAAATCTACAAACATTTAAATTTGCAACTAATTTAATATCTAATTAGATTCTTAATAATTTCCCAAATCACTTTAATAATTAAATTTAATGTTTAATTAAATTATTTTTCACAATAATACCCATCATTAAATCAAATTAACTAATTAACAATAACGATAACACATTACAATCAACAATTAACACATTAAAAATCAACACTTAAAATGAATGATATAAAACAAAACAATACCAAACAAAATGGAATACTGATGAACAACATCGTCAAACAATGAAATCACAAACAAACACTTACTCAAACGCCTAGGAAGGCCAATACGGAGGGGCACTACACTTATTGCAATATGAACAAGTAGAATTCTCCTTCGATGATTTATCTATGGAAGAGGATTTTTTCTTTGGTTGATCTGAATGTGGATCATTCTTTGATTTCTTCTATTTTTTATTAGCATATTCTTATTCTTTCACTTGACTAGCCAAGAATGCCTGAGATTTAGATAACTTGATGAGATCCATCGAGATAAGATTTTGTTACTCATGTATTAACATCTCAAAAAATGATACAAATGCAGATGTAGTATGTGCAGGACCCATAGTCAACCTATGAGTATGAAAGTTAGAAAAAAAATCAACATAACTAGGATCAAGTTTGTTCAATGTTTTGTAGACCAAATTAATGTTCTTATCTATTTTACATGCTTTACATTTCTCTCTTAGATCATTAACCTTAGTGATGTAGTCCCAGATGTTGTCAAAGTTCTTAGGATCAAGAATCATTAGTTCATTATCAATTTAATAGTCTCTTATTTCATCTATAGTACCATATGATGTTTTCAATTTTCTCGAAGCTTCATGATAATTCTTACATGACTCAATTTGGAACAAAAAATCTTGAAAAACATATATAGTTTAAAAAGGCATCCAAGAGCTTTGTTATGTTTAATCATCCATTTTATCTTTTTATTTGCATCTACAAGTTTAGGTACCTTATTTTCAACATATAGAGAGTGGAATTCATTCATTAGAGAGATCCATGCATTTTGATGCCATGTTGACTAGTTATATGATCTTAGAAAAGGGACCTTATAATGATCCATGAAAAAAGAAGAGCACAAGAAAATAGATCAAAATAATGCACCAAGAGACCCCCCCAAAAAATCAATCAAGAATCCCCCCAACAAAATGATGTGGCACTTTATATGTAGTGCATTTTCAATGCCAGAATTGTGTTCCAGATATTACAGTTCCAAGGTGGATCAAATATGGAAAATTACAATCTCTCATAATGAGATCCTTAAATTGAAACTAACCTTACCAAATAAGATTTGCACTGAAAATGAAGTCTTCCCAAGAGAACAAAACTTCTCGAGCTTGTAGTGTGTCCAAGTAATCAAATTAGAATGCTAATTTGCACAAATAAGAATAAAAGATATATGGGACTAAATTTGGAAAAAGTGCATGAATAGAAATGTAGAACTCTTCAATACCTTCCCAATGTCGGAAGAATCACAAAAATTGGAGAACGTGGCAAAAAGTTATGAGCTCGAAGGTCCAAAAGGAAAATTTGACTTCAACCAACAACAAAATTTACCAAAGGAAAAATCTAAAAAATGGCTTGCACCATTGCGAAGCGCTCAAAACTAGATTTTTGTCGATATCTCATTTATAAAATTTTGACACCCTAGTAGAAAGTTATGGTGTTTTGAAAAAATTGCCCAATTTGGGCTTGGTGGGAAAAAAATTAAGAGCTTGGGCTTTGGGCACTAGCCATAGATCTCCATTATGATCACAAGGCTTAGATTTTAAAAATATAATATAAAAAAAATGTGTTGTTGCTAGCAGTGTTGGCGGGGTAGTGGTTGGCGCATGCCCCCTTCCGCTTACAACCTTAAGCCCTAGCATTGGTGATGTGTCTAGGAATTGGTACCAATCATTGAGTGCTTTAACCAATTCAAATAGGTGTTAAAAAAATAACTATGAAATATTTTATATTAAAAACTCTGCAACCATACCATCCAACACTAGAACATACACTAGCATGACTCACAACCGCACTCAAATGCGTGCAAAGGAGAATATCTAGCCGAATATGTTGAATCTCTATAGATTGTGACGATAGTGTATGACACGATATAGATCATAAAAGTAGTACAAATTTCGTATAACTGTAAAAAAATATTTTTGTGGATTTTTGCCAACCCCTAAAAAATGGCCCAAATTTTTTATTACCCATATATGAAATATTGTATATGAAAATAGGGGTTTTTGTGCCTTCTAAACTCAACCGTGAGCTCTGTTTCACCCCAATGTGCACCCTACAAAATCTTAAGCTTGGATCACCCTCATATCTGAGAAGGGGTTTTTGCAATTTTGAAGCTCTAATACAATGTTAGAGTCACTCAAGGACTCAAGCCTCCAAGATCACCTGCAAAAACCAAAAAAAACTTCTACAAGAGGGAAAAACAAGAAAATAGATTTGTGATAATGGATGCAAGATATGGCCAATATGCAATACTCAATTTTGTAGTGATATATTGAACTAACTCAACTGAACTGAAATGTCTAGGATGTACAAATGATGCCTTGCTTATAAAGCTAAAACTTGAGATAGGATATAAAAAGATCTTGACATGTGTCTTAATCTTATATAATGAGATAACTACCTTAACAAATATTAAATGACTTAAGCATTAAATGTCAAAAGATAAAAATAAGATCTATTGACAACTAACACTATCTAGAAAGATTCTCTCCTAGGACCTAAGTGGACTTAACATGTAAATAAGACCTAGATAGGTAGACCACCTATTTACTCCAACAACAATGTCCTACAAGAAAAAACGGAAGGCAAGATCGAAGAAGGGAAATTTCACCCACATAAGGTATTTAGATTTGGTTATTCCTTCAAGGTGGAAATCAATATCCCAACCTATACAAAACAATTTTGACCATATATAATCCAAATATAAATTAATAAACATATTTAAAATTCTACATAATCATTACATGATATGACATATTAGTATTAATTATAAAAATTATGTAAATATTAATATATTGATTTTATAATTGTATATTTTATATTTATAAAATAGTATCATCTAAATATATTTATTTTTTATTTAGAGGGATAATCGCTTTTAACCCAGAGCTATGAATCGGTGAGGTCATAAACAGGGGACCTCATCCCCAACATAAACACTCACCAATTACACCCCAATGGGATTTGAACCTTGATGCCAAGAACAACATGCCAACTTAACTATCACACCATGCCACTATTTACATATTATCTAAATATATTATACAATATTTAATAAAAGATTTTTTAAAACAAATTTATTAATTAGCATTAAAATAATTTTAATATAATAATTATAAAAAAATTGTTTCAATTTTTAATTTTTTTAATATTAGTAATACATTAAAAATCAAAATACACTATGTTAATTCTTTTACATAATCATTATAAATTTCGGTCATATATTTTGTTTAAATTAAATCAAATTAATAATAAAAAAACATTTTTTAGAGAACATTTACTATTGTAGACATATGATCATGAAATAAAACTTGTAGATTTTTTAATAATTTGCACTTAATATATTGTTTATTTTTTTGAAAAACTACCATTTACATGTTATTTTTTAATAACTTCATTTATAAGTTATTTTTTAAAATTTTGATATTTATATATTTAAAAAATAAACAGGAACACTAAATAATATAATGACGTCATATTGCTTCTCCCATTGGAGAGATTTTATTAAAAGGTAAGAGGACCACAATGTGTAAATATTGAATAATGTTGTTGGAATATAAATTTAGATTTTTTTAAAGGATATTAGTCTCTATCTTTACAGGAAGAAGATTAATGTTTTCACCGTGCTCATGTCTATTAGTTCATTCTTTGGATTCGTGGAGACAATGTTTATTTTAGGTTTGCTAATGTTTCTCGGATTATTTTATTAAAAGAAAATTTTTGACTTTTTTTTGCATTGGTTTCAAGATTTTCTTCGTGGTTGTGTTTTTTTCAATCAATTTAATTTTTCAAATTAGTTTAATGAATTCTTAATGTTTTGTCGCTATCAAAAATATTTCATGACTTTGTAATGTTCTTTGATATAGTCGTATTTTATGTTGATGCGTGACCTTTAAGCAAGGACATTGTGCATTTACTATTAACACATTTTCATTTACAATTTGTGTTTGTTGAGAGGGTTTACATCTATCGTGTCGGAAGTGACAAATGAGGCATTTGTAAGTTCTTATATCTTTTACACTGTGATTTTTACGTTGTTCAATTCATTTGCTCAAATTGTTTGATGAGGGTGAAATCGGTGTTTTTCGAGAGAGCTTATGTCTATGGTATTGGAAGCAAAAAACAAATTATTTGTAAGGTCTTATATCTTTTACAGTTTTATAATTTTTTACATCTCTACATTTTATTGGTTAATGTCTATTGTTTGTTTTTGTGGTTGAGTTAAAGACTTAACACCATAATTCATTAATGTCGAATGTAACAAAATAAAAAAATGTCAAAGATGTTTTTGCTATTTTGAAAGACGGCAAGGTAAATGGTGTTTTTCGGTTTTGTTCTGGTTATTGAAAGTTTTTTAACAGGAAAATGCAGATATATTTAAATAAGTTTTTTGCATTGTTTTTAATTTTTTTCGGCTCTGTTCCGAAACAGAAATTAGAACAAGAAAATGGTTAAACCGTTGAAACGTATAAATTTATTGAGCTATGGTTGTCGAAGGATTGTTTAGGGTGCAGCTACAGTGGCTTACCGAGGGTGGAGACCGGAAGAATCATCATTGGGGCGTTCGGTTCGGTAGCTGTCCCTGTTGCTTAGCAAAAAAATAGTCAAAATTTTAAAAAGGTAGGGTTTCTTTTGTCAATAGAACTGGTGGATGAGGAATAGCAGGTATATTTTTCACAATGCTTTGCACTTAGACAATTTATTAAATGCAGCTCACTTCGTGCGAGCCCATGTCTATGTTTAATGCCATTTTGATGGCTTTCTTTACTCCTCAAAGAATGATGACTGTGTATGTTCCTCAGTGAAATGCAGGTGTCGATAAATCCACGGTTTTGAATTAGGGTTTTCCAAGACAAAAATGTCGGCAGTGGATGGCAATGCTTGCAGGTGTGGAGGAAATTGGAACGTTTTGTTAAAGTAAAAAAAGCACATATTTATCAGGGTTGGGAATTGAATAATTACTGTTATTTCTGTATGTGAGAAAATTTAAGATTTTTATGAGTGTTGATCAATAGCTCATGATTTTTCTTTTTATTTTGGTTTTCCCAGCCACTGCTGCATCTACGGCAGTGGTTGCAAGTTATTTTTGTTTTCCTTTGTGTGCATAGTTTGTCTTACTTCTACAAAGTATTTTTTTTTTGGGTAATAATACATCATTTTTTTGAATAAATATTTAGGAACTTGACAATATGCGAGGATAATATGACCCACAACAATTCTTGTTCTGATTCTAGAAAATGTTGTATGCAAATTGTAATGTCTTTAAGGATAATTTCTATTAATTAAAGTCTTCTTCTGTTTGATTTGAAATTTTTGAATGTTTACTCAATCCGTGGAGACCTCAGAAGTTTGCAAGTGGCAAACTTGAACTACTTAAAAAAACTGAAAAGGTAAAGAGAATTAAATTAGTTGAGATACTATTTTATTTTATCTTGCATCATTACCTTTACACATCTAAATGTCGTAGATTTTTTAAAGCACTTTGTTATAATAACAATAATATGCTTGAGAGGGTGACAAAAGTTTTCTTCAAATCCTTGAGAAAATTAATACGCGAAGAGAGAGTTAGCTGAACAACAAAGAGTTCCAAGTGTGCAGCTAAAAATATATTTTCCTGTGTCGAAGTCATATTATACAAGTATTGCAAGTAAAACATAATGTTGATTCTTGTAGAAACTCAATAATTTGATTGACCACATTTGTGTTTACATTTGATGTAGTAACATCTGGATTAAGGAATGAATCATTTGGGATTGCATAACTCTAGACTTAATTGTATCTCAGAGCTTCGATATCAACTTAATCGGGGAAGAATGGTGGGAATTTTTTAGTTTTTTGCAATATGTCTTTTCACATTAGAATGAATCCTAGAAAATAGTATATGTAGCAAAGAATTAATGCAGACTATGAAAAAAAATTCTCTGCTAACGTCCTATTACATTTAATTTAACAATTCTTTTCATGCCCATGTCATCAATTTTATATTTTTCAGGTTGAATTAGACTTTTTGCAGATGTGGTAGAGCATATTATAGGTTGCTTGCAGATGTTTTTAATGTATCAATCTATGTTTTTACTTTTTTTTATATGAGAAGTTGTTTGAAAAGTATGCATCCAACAAGCAATCTTTGCAAAATCAATTCCAATACAAAAAACTACTTTGGAAGTACAGAGATAAAAATTCACATGACTGTGTTTTTGTTGTCTCAAATTTAGTATGCTCAATCAAATTTCAAAAACCTCTATGAATTTCTTAAGACATGCAACTACTTGGAAACTTTGCAGTGTAAAGCATTTATGTACCTATACAGGAGGATATCAAGACCTTAAGTACCATATTTTGTTTTGAAGCATTCCACAAGCACAAACCACACAGACCCACTGCTATGTTATTTATGGTAGCTATCAGATGGTTTGAGAATACTAGAATTGAAGTAGGAGAACGCTAACCTTGGAAACTATCAACCATTTTAGCAGGGTTGTTGTTGGTTTTCCAAGTCCATTGATCAATGTTGGTGTGAATGGGGTATATCACCTAACTAATTTCCCTTTTAGATCCTTTTCACATCTAGCTAACTTAATTAACTTAGGGCTTTTACTTTCTAATTCTCAAGTTGTATAATCTTATGTTATCCTAAGTTGTCTCTTTTGAAGCCAGAGCACGATTTTGCACCAATGTGCAGAAGTTGGCATAATATAGAACAACTTTGGCATCTTCTTTGTGTAAATCCAATGGCCAAATGTAATCTGCAGCAAAGAGCACAATAGTTACATTCATGTTCAGTTTTAGATTAGCAACATTTTTTTATAAGTGTCCAACTCAAATTACCTTATTCTAACATCAGTCCTCACCATGCATGCACTACCATAAAAACTTCTAACCATGCATGCCTTTAACATTCTTGTAACTCCTAAATGCGACAAGAAAATTGGTTTACTAAAATAATTAAAAATAATAAACCAACTTTTGCATCCTTCTTTATAAACATTAGTATTTGCCAGGTTTATTGAAGACAAAACTTGTAATCGAATATGGATTTATAGTGAAAGTGATTTTTTGGCGTATATATTTATTTGTTATTATTCTGTTTTAGATTACAGTCTGGTATGATAATAATATTGTTCAAAGCCTTCTGTGGCGCCACTTGAACAGCACTAGATTTCTTTCTTAACACTATGTCTTGCATATATAACTGCAAATGTCTCAGCATCTGATTGACATTATCACAATCTACATGCTCTGCATTTACACTTCGATGACAAATCATGAGCGCCATCATGAAGACAGCCAATGTTTAAGGGTTTATTCATCATAAGCTTATGCCTATAACCAAAATTAGTAGATGAACAAAGGACCATAAAGAAGCAATTGCATGTGTATATCTGTAAGTGGGCAATGTAGTTTAGTTGATTTTTGTAACAGCTGGGGGATGAAATTTTCATGACAAAATAAAGGAAAGATGTGGTAAGTATTCAGGAAAGATGTGGTGAGGATATTGAATACTTGTATGTTTTCTTGTGCTTACCAATGTCTAAAGGCAGTGAGGGCTCTGTTAGTGAAACTCAAAAGGTTCCATTATTGAGGAAATGAAGCTCAGCTTTGGATAGCACATTCATATTTCGTTTTTACTTGAAGGGGGCCTTAACATTTTCCCCCATAGCTAGTTGGATTTTGTAGATCAGAGTGTTCTTTGGAGTGGCCATATTTTTAAAAAATCTTTTATTCTCGTCAATCCAAATAAAACACATCAAAAGAAAGGTAAGGAAGACCATAGAATTTTTATGAGAGGGTTACCTTTAAGTGGGTTGGATCGCTAAAAGTTCTATTACTTGGTGTAGATTTGAAGGCTCGGTTTGTTTCAAAAGGGGACCCCAAAATAGAGAGAGAAATCCAAATGGAGAAGGCCTATTTATAGTTGAAAAGGTGAGATTTGGATTCACAAGCTTCGAAACATTTGAAGCAGGTATATGGTTCCATGATATCCCTCTTAATGAGATTTTCACCAACAAGAATCTTGTTTTGGCCAGACAAGCCATTGATTTTTTTCACTTTGGGAGTAACATTGAAGTTCCATATGCTATGCAAATAGCGGTCAAGAGGTTCTCCAGCAAGGAGAGAATGAGCACTATCCTTGATTGAATAGATATTAGCAACCCAAAGAGCTGATTTCACCTCAAATCAAATTGTCAACACCATGAGGATTAGTAGGAAGGATACCCAAAAAATTATTTCTGATTAGCACCCATTCGTTTGAAAGTTCCTCGGGAAGACCATTGATGCGAGGGGTTTAAAGCTACATACAAAGCATATAGAATCAACTAAGATAAGAGGATTTTGGATTAACTGTTTATTCGATAGAAAATAGTGTTTTGATTTTTATAAATAGAAGTAGTACCAATTTCTTGTTGTTTTCCCTGCACAAACTGAAGTATGTACTCTCATGCAGGTAAGTAAACTAGGGACCGAGGAATGGAAGTCAATGACAAAAGAGGTAAGTTTAAATTTCAATTGAGTGACAGTTGCTCTTGTTCTGGTGAACATCGAATATGTTTAGCCTAAAACTAAACGGATAGTATATTAGGAAGATAGAATTTTGGTAGTCGTAGAAGGTTTTAATCAGATCTTTGCCAATTATATGGTTTCCTTACACTATAGCCCCATGGAGGGACACTAACTAAATCTTTTAAGCTGGTGTCGATAAGAAAATTTAGGATTCATTTTTAAGAAAGTGATCTATGGATTGTTTAATTCTTTTCACTCTTTTGTGGTATGAAACTTGAAGTGAGAAATTATAGGAGCCATGTGAATACATACTGTCCAGATCTTTCAAAATTTAAGATCCCAGTAAAAATGTAATGTAATGTGCCACATAGACATAAAAGTCCTTAAGCTCTTGAGGCAAATGTTAGATCCCTATCGAGCACCTGCTGAAACACTGTGGGATGAAAATGCAGGGCTCCTATTTTGTAGGGAGATATTAGTTTTTTTGGTAGTTGTATTGTTTCAACTCCACGGGACTGGCCTTAGAGAAACCATGAGTTGTAGTCCCTTTCATGGAACTGCATCCTTGATAATTTTCAAGATCACTTTTAGTTTGCAGTTTGCACAGCTGGGAGTACGTTTGCGGCATAGTTTACAGTTGGAAATTTTTTGCTCTTAAGTCATTTTAGTATGTTTTGTTTTGCTTGGTTAAATGAGATTTTCTAATGTCCTCAACATCCTGGTTGTAGGAGAAACAAATTTACATTAACATGGCTGAAACAGCACAGATGGAATATGAGTGTGCCCTGGCTAAGTATCATGAAGAACTCCACAAGGTTGGCTTGTTTTCTATGGTGAAATAACAATTCTGCATCTATTTTAAGATGAATCAATGACCAATCATTTTGAATCTGCATCATTATGATTCAGTTTAACGAAGAAGGTGACTCGGCAGAAGTTGGCATAATTGATATGGTTAGTTAACTTCTTAGTTTTCCTTGCATATTTTGATATTTTTCCCATTGATTTCAGAAGCTCTCAGTGAACTGAATGAATTGCAGGCTTATTACGAATCACCATACGAGGAGGATTCCATCTTTACGATGAGCCAATGACTGATGGGGATTAGGCATCGAAGAGTGATTTGGCACCATTATCTTGCAAAATACTTTTTGTTGTGTATAATTTTTGTTCATTCATGCGGGGTTCATTTTTTCACAATCCAGTGTGGCTAAGCATGGTTTGTTTGTACATGAATCGATCGATGCTTTATTACTGTACATTGGACAAGAAAAGAAATGATCGTGAGTGTAAGTAGATGAACACACCAGCAGGTGCATGATTTCTGCCAGATATGTATGTATCAATTTTGGGGGCCATGAGCTGGTGTAAGGCTTTTAATTTGGATGGCATTTTGGTATTCTTAATAGGGAAATATTTGCAGTAACAGTGTAGAGGCATGCTCATGCACTTTGAACTCAATGAAAGAATGTCTACATAATTATATACCGTAAGTTTGGAGAATTTATATTACATGTGGTTGATATTGTGTCTTGATCTTGCCCTGTATTAATGATCTCCACTACCATTAGTAGAATAATTATTAGTTGTTGTTCACTAACATGGTTTGCTTTATAACATAATTATAATTAGATATGAAAAGATGTTTAAAATGATTCGATTCTTTTTAAAAATTATAGGTTAAATGAATATAACAATCTTAAAATTAATTTAAGGGTGATGATACGTTATATGATAGAATTTAGAAACATAGAAATTAAGAGGAGTGAAAGAACGGATGAGTTAAAATATTGATAGCTAGATGTTTATTGTTTTGATTTTTTTTTTAAATTTTAGTTTAGAGTTGCTTAAAATTGGATGTGTTGAAAGTAGAATGATAAAATTTGAACTATTGTGTTCTAAGAATTTTATATTTTTAGACAGATTTGAGCATGTGATTCTCATAACTGTGGTAATTGCAGTAATGTTTTGCTTGGTGTTTGTTTTTGCAATTGGAAACTTGTTGGTGTTGACAAACATCATTGAAACTTGTGATGGCAATGAGAAATCTTTGAGGCTTTTTTTATTTTAATCAAACTATGTTGAATGATTCAATGAATTTGACAAAATGGAAAGACAAGAAGCAAATCTAACCAATAATGGTGCAATTGTGATGATGCTAAATGCTTGAGACTTTGATGCAATGGATGTTAGAGTGACTTAATGAATGTATTAGGATTATTTTTTTGATACAAGGACTAATTTGGATGATGTGATTGAAACAAGAGATTTGAAAGTTAGTGATCTTCAATGCAAATAGATGTAGAGGGGTTGTGATAACATATTGATGATGGATTCCTTGCCTTGATTGAAATGACTTGGGGGTGATGTCCTTTTATATATTTCTTAGGTGCATAATTTAAGAGTTTTGTTTTGGGAGTTGGTGAATATGGCTTAGTTAGAATTGAATCAGTTTGGGCTAATTGTTAGATTGAATTTGAACAAAGCATGCCAAAATTGCACCTAAAACCTTAAATTGGGTCAAGGCTGCATGTGAGATCTTGAATCTCATAGAGAACAATAATTTGCGAGTTAAAATTGTTCTCTCAAATGTAAGGGACCTCTATCCTTACTCCATTTTGCTATTTGGAATGAGAATGAGACATCACTTGTTTCAACATGGTTGAAAATATGAAATTCTCATTTACCTTTGTGTTGAGTAGATTGAATGGACATGCCACTAATAATATGTGGTCATATACAAGTTGCCCCAAGTTGGCCACTTAATAGTGATTGTGGCCATATACAAGTTGCCCCAAGTTGGCCATTTAATAGTGATTGTGGCCTTCAACATATGTACATATTAGAATAAAAGCAGAAGACCCCACAAAACATGATAGCTAGAACCATGTTGCAACTAACTATTGGTTCATAGAATTTGGACTCACATTAGTTGTTCACACATTCACTTGTTGATCAATTGGTTTGTGCCCCCAAATGAGCAAAAATGTAATGGTTTCACCTTTTGATGATGTTATTGAGCCCATGCAATACCATAGATCAAATGACCTAGGATAATGTTGGTTATTAATGATCCATTATACTCGTAGAGCTCCCAAATAACTTTGAGACCTTTTCACTTGGGTAAATGACTCTAATTGTATTCCGATGTCTCACTCAATTTCAGTTATTAATTAAAGACTATTTGACTTGGCTAAATGACTCTAGTTGTATTTCCATGTCTCAAACACACAATAAGAAAATTTAAAATGATGAATCAAGTGCTAGAAGACGAAACACACATGGCCTAGATCTACACCAACAAAACTTATATGTGATTATCTTAGGGACAAAGTAATAATGAACATCTTATTCCTGCCACCATGGTACACTAGCTTATGTACCTTATTGCACTCGTTGGTTTTGCATTCAAATTTTGATTCAGATATTGATGATATTTTGTATTGCCACTAATGTGCCCAACTATCTCTTATACGATGTGTATGTTGTAATTCGTTTAATTCTTTACTATTTTCAATATGTATATGTATATGTATATGTATGTATGTATATGTATGCATGTATATGCACATATGTGTATATGTATGTATATGTATATATACATCTATATATATGTATATACCATTACTATATATATATGTAATACGCATCCATACTATATATATGTATGAATGTATATACATATGCATACACACATATAGTCATTATAATACTTGCTTCAACATTATACAATTTAAGAAATGGTCTATAATTAGTGATTTTATTTCTAAAATATTTTGATATTATATTGATTTATTTAATGATTCTAGTTGTATTTGCATGTCTCGATACAAATTTGTTTCTCATTTGCATAACCAAAATTATTCCCTTTGACCAGCTCTTGTTGTAAAATGGAATTGGAATATAAATATGCTGAGATGATTTTCTAAAAGTATCTTTGTAAAATGGAGGACCGCAATAGGAAAAATTTCGTAACGTGAACGGCAGGATTCGAACCTGCGCGGGCAAAGCCCACATGATTTCGAGTCATGCCCGTTAACCACTCCGGCACGTTCACGTTTTATTAAAAAGTTGTAAAATTCGAGATTTGATGTTTTAACAAGAAAGCGCGTCATTCTCCCCGTAGCGTTGGAACCGTACTGTCACTACGCAAATGCCCATCTAACATAAAACTTCTCTCATTAATTAATTAAACTATCATTTATATATACATTAATTACGAAAGGTTTAGTTTGGGGTTTACATTTTGTGAAAATCATAGCATATACCATGTTATTTTGGATATTCCATATTAAATTATTATTATAAAAATATAATAATGTTTGAACACCATCTAAATTATATAAATATTTTAAATATATTATTTAAAAATACTAAAGATATTAATCTTGAGATATTTTATTTATTTAATATTTTTAATTATTTTTTTAAAATAACATTTTATTTAAATGATAAAATTAATAAGGAATATTTCAAACACATTTTTTGATTTTGTGTAGAAGTCAAAGTGTTTGGATCTAGATTCATGACATTTTCAAACTTTTTATACAAGTGTTTTTTTCGTGGTATATGGTTCTTTTAAGGGATTGGTTTCACACCTTCAAATATCCAATCAGATTTGTCATTATTTTAGGGCGGAGATTCTATTCAGCACATGTAAGTATAGAAATTCAATTTTTTTTGTGAATTATTATGTTGACCATCATGTTTTATCTTATACTAAAGCATTGATTTGTTCCATTGTTTTACTGTAGATTTAGGTACAAGCTAACAAAGTTGCACTTGAGGTGCCCTATTTATAAGTATTCTTTGACCACTGAGGTAATGTCTCTTGTGTAGTTGTCAAAGTTCCTTTATTTCTTTACTCCTCTAGGCATCACACATCTTCTTGTGGGCACCATCATGGGCGTAGCCTCTATGCTTGACTAACTAAGAAACTTTCTCTTGGACTTCTCCCCAGTTGCAAGAAGGGATTGTGGTCAATAGGGCTAGTCATAGCTTGTTCTTCGACACTCCACCTCTTTGTCACCTACAAGAGGAACTTCTAGGTGGCCTATTAGTGGTACTCACAACTAGTTTGATTCTGAAAAATTCCCTTAGCTAGCTCTTGCAATTTCATTTGCCCATGTTAATGAAGAAGAAGATAAAGACAAAAATAATAATGGGTGGGATCCTCCCATGGGCACTCTAGGCCCCTTTGATGTATGGGTCAAACCGAATGACCAAGATCCTCCTTCTCTCCTTTTGTTATTGCTCTCATCATCTAGTGGCTTTGTTTTTATTTTTATTCTTCAAAATTTAATCTTGTTTGGACTTTAGAGGTGTGACTTTTTCTACCCACATTTTCTTATGACTATGTATAACACTATTTTATAAATGATAATATAGACACTTATTCATAAAAATAAAAATATTAAAATATGTAACTTAACCTCTATTTTTTGCCATTGATGTTTTTAAACAATATTTTTAACATAATGAATTTAAAGTTTCACATAAAATACAATTTTTGATATTAAAAAATGAATAACTATTAACCATAAAAGCAATATTAATACTCTATTGGCTAACAAGTTTACTTGTCTCAAAGAGAATATGTTATCTTTAAATTTTTATTTAAAATTATATTTGAAAAATAATATTTTTTATTAAGGAAAATAAAAAACTAAACTCCCTTGTTTTACACCAACATGCTTTCAATTTCTTAGATGTATACCTTATCCACTCAACATTAATATGGACTTATAAGTAAACGACAACTCATTGCAATGAATTGTATTGTTAAAAGGAAATAAATTGTTAAGAAATTAATTAATATTAATTAATAAATATTTTTAAAAATATATTTTTGTAAGATAAATTATAGTAAATTATATATACAAGATGATATGAGAAAAAATTCAAAACAAATTAGTAATAAAATGCTACATCATTCAATGTTTTGAAGGGGTCCAGAACCCTTTACAAAATAAAGCAGTTGATAAAAAAAGAGAACAACATTACGCAACAATCAACCCAACGATAGCGAACCAACAACCAAAAAGCAGCCAAAAAGAAGGTAGCCAACCAACAACACTACATATTGTTCAGAATCTGTACAACTTCCATTTCACTAGCAGCCATCTTCTGTGCATTATCCACAGTATCAGACACCTCTATACTCGAGGCCCCGACCTGAGCTTTCATTATGTTTCTAGTTCTGACCCCCGACCCACCAGTTTTTACCTCACCACTCAAAACACTACCTTTAACAACGCCCTTTTCACTAGCACAATCCACATCCAGCAACTTACCCCCAACAACAATATCATCAACAAACATAGTCTCCTTTCTCTTTTTCGTAGTAATCATAGGGGAGATCACCTTGGCAGAATCTAAAATGCCCAAAACCTTAGAGACATCTCCACTCTTCATCACAACATTCCACATTTTATCAAATTTATCCTCAAGGGATAAGATTCTTCCTTCCAAATTATGTTTCAAATTGATGGTTTCCTCTGCCACAGTATTAGCCACAGTATTAAGAGAATCCATCAAATTATCAATTTGGCTTTGGACAAAAGGGTCCTCAGCCTTACTAGCAACACCTCTAATTCTAACATTGGTCCTATTAATCTCATGGAAGAACCACTTAAAAGTTTTAAACAACACATTGGCACACTCACGGGCCGAGCCCAACACATCAGACAACTCCTCCCTGTCAAAGTTTTCAATCTGTTTCCCCACAACAAGGTCCTCATCAGAAGAACTAACATGAACCTTATCAGTAGAAATATCCTTACCTTTGCTAGCAGAGATAGGAGTCTTCATCTTTCGAATGGAGGAAGCGATTTCCTCCACAACAACCTTCCTTTTCATCATCCTATCCACATCCGCTTTGCTAGTTCCCACATCATGTCCTCCACCCACAACCCTTTCCTTCCCCTACTTCAGCATCCCAATGTCAGCACTCGGAGAGGCCTCACCAAAGATACCTCTAGCCAGGGAAAGAGGGAAACCCTTCTCCAAGAGTTGGCCATCAGTTCTCAACACCCTTCTCTTCTGGCTCCCCTCCTCAATCTCCTGCACTTGTCTAGTCATTGGGGGAGGAGAGGAAGCTTCCCCATAAAGTTCATTTTTGTCCTTAACCCCCTTAGGAAGAACATTCACTACCACCTCATCACTGCAAGTCGTATAGCCCTCCTTATCATCCAACTTCCTTTTCCAAGTCTTACCTGGAACAAGGGAAATGGGGCCCTCCTCAAAAGAGGCATATGAATCTGTGACATAGTCAACATCATCATCCCTAACAGACTCAGAATCTTTGCTCAAAATAAGCCTCCTCTTCTTAGATGTTTTACTAACCCTTTCCTCTCTTGATTCCGTCTCATAACCCTCCCAGAGTTTAGCAATATTTTTCTTCGAAGACACAAGAGTTTTATGCACCTCATGAACTTTGACATGTTCATAGATCAAGAGAATTAACCCCACATGCAGGACAAGGTTCTTGGGGTTTTTCATATGATCCTTAATCCCCGAGTCAAGCGATAATTAACAAATAGTAAGGAAAGGAAACCCATTTCTTATGCTGGAAATGGTTAAGCAAAAGGAAATGGTAAGTGTTAATCGTCGTATACCTGCCTTCCAAGGTGACATACCTCATAATATCTTCAACCACATCACGCCACAATGCTTTCAAGGAACTCCTCTAATAACCACCACTCTTCACCATTTTCAAATCAACAGCCTCATTCCCTTTAAAGAAAATAGACATTGTAGTCTGCGATTCTTTTTTGTCTTTGAATACCTTCATACCCTGCATAGCCAAGCCTATAATTTGGGCTATGAATTTTTCATCAACCACAACTTCCCTACCAACCAAATTCAAGGTTCTCTCATTCCACCCTTGAGCAACCAAATCGGTGACCTGGGGATTGTTACCATGCAGTTTCTCCATATACAGAGTTAAGCCACCATTCTCTAAAATCTCCCACACGTCCTTCCTCTGCTTAGCAGAAACACAAGACTTGAATTGTAAGGAGTTGAATTACAATGCTATTAAATAAATATAATTATAATATATTTATAGAGGCCATCTATGTAAATCATCTTTATTGTAAGGATTTGAATTGTACTCTTCATGTCATATATCTAATAGGAAATATGAATCTATTATAATAACAACCATGTAACTATACACCCCACTTCATGTCCTTCATAGGATCTTGTTACTACATATGCAGCCTCTTTGAGATGCTCTAATTGTTTGCCCATACCACCACTCATGTACTTTCTTATATAAACTAATATTGCTCAAAATTACTAAGTAGTATTATATAAAAATATGATTCCATTAAGTTATGCACTCATTAAATCATGACACTACTATTAAGTATATTTCTCTAATGTGTCTTATATATTAAATACATTTATAGTGTCGTAAATAACTTAAGTGTTTCCAAAATTGTATGTCCTAATGTGGTGTGCATAGCCTAAGATGCACTACAACTAAAAACTATATTACATTATTATTATGCAAGATTCACAACACATTTCCTAATAAATATACTATTTACATAATTAATCTAGATAAATTAAATAAACTAGCATGGATATCTTAAATACATCTATATAAAAGATGCTAAGAGATGTTAATCTTGAAGTGTCTATATAATCTATGCTATAAATTCAATATAGGTGGCGCCTAACTAACCTATATCATAATTTATTTTTTCTTAAAATACTTAGAATAGATACCTAGAAGTAGAAAACGAATGGACATTCAAAGCTCAAATTCTAGTAACACAAAATTTATTAAATACATCTCAAAGAGTAGTTTAATCTACAAAACTTTCATACACAACAAAAAGAACCTTTTGTATCACAACATATCTCTTCCATCTTCTCAACATAGAGATCCACATGTAAAACAACATTGTTGTTCAAACACTAATACAACTCCTCTTAGATGTTTATTACCAAGTATGCAGATGTTCTATTATGCAATCAATATGAATATCCACCTAGTCTCCTAAATTCTCATAATCTTGATGAAAAATAAATGTGCCTCTCGCTAGTGACAACATAGTTGCATAGAAAAGTGGTTGGGAAATGTCAAATTAATTTCTCCTTATCAATTGACTAGGGTTGATAATCATTCATACCATTGCATTTATTACAACCTCACTATCATCATATTCAATCTCTTTTTCCAAGCCATAGCATTAGGATTTAGAGCTTCAAACTAACAAGTTCTCTTGAGATATAATTAGAAAAACTATCTACAACCTTATGTGTATTCAATCTATTGGCACTCATAGTTGCTTCTATCTCTCACATATTTTTGTCACTACCACCTTGTGATGTTTCCAAACCCAAGCTTTATGCCATTACTTAAGCTCTAGAATAAAATACAAGAAATGTAGCTACAATTACACTTTGCCTCATTTCTTAAATAAAATGATTGTGCTTTGTAATGAGTGAAAGGTTCATTACACATGCACCACCATCTATGATTGAAATCATTAACATAACTCACATGATCTCTATTATAGATTTTATTTAATAGTCAAACATCATGGTGGAACCTTCAAATTCTCTTTTTCCACTGGTCTAGAATGCTTTTACTTGAGTGGTTTATTGGTTGGATGTGAATAGGGTTTAGGGTTTTATGTTATGTGTGGGTTCTTAGCATATTTTCATATCTTACAAAACCCTTGTATTGGGTCTAATCCTTTGTTGACCAATTGTAGCCGGATCCAAGCTGTCTTAGTTATATCTTATGCCCTTGGGTTCATTCTCTTACTGGCCCCTTGTGGTTAGAATTCCTCGTTTACCCATCACACATTATTTCCCTCATTACTTTGGTCCAGGGATTTAATTTTTATAAAGTTAAAGGTTTGAAGTGTTTGGCCTTTACATCCTTTGCATAATTTTTTCTTAAGTATTTTTAAGGCCTTGTCCTATGTTGCTCCTAGGCGGTCCCTCTTTTAAAACAAACTTTATGCACATGCATATTTATGCCACTTAAGTCATGTATATCTCATCGCCGAATTATTTTTACCCATCGGATTCATTACTGCAATGAGCAATGAGCCTTTGAATTTATTTTTTATCACGCGTCGCTGAAAGTGTTTGGTATTCACGTTTAACTACCGCAATGTGTAAGGCTCAAGAATTTCACTTACTAATTATAACCCATAATTGCCACAATAATTTAATAGAACAAAATTATTATAAAAAGGTGTGGAATAAGAGGAATAATTAAATTACTTTCATCACTAAATTCAAATGGAATAACATACATCAATGAATCAAAGTACATCAAAACAAGGTTGTACCTTCATTACTTTTAGCCATGTAGGCTTACACATGAATTATCATCTCAACAACACGTTTAAATTCAAATACTATAATGCAATTAAGGAAATAACAAGATCATAAATACAACCACAATAGAACCATGACACAAAAAATTTCATGAGTGGAAAACCCTCATAGGGATGAAAAACCACTCGTAAAAGTGCCTCACTGGCTTAATGAAATGCCTCACTGGGAGAGCCTTACTGGCTACAAAATCTCAATAGTTACAAGATGTCTCATAGGCAATGGTCATACTGTCTCATTGACATGACCATTCATTACATATTTCTGGATATCATGAATATCACACATATTAAGGAGCATATGGAAGCTCTTATACTAGTCACATAAGTCTACAAACAACATTTTCAAGTTCACCGATTTATTATCCTTACATATGAAATTTAGGTAATGCCAACACTATCATGAATTGCTCCCAAGTATTTGCAAATAAGTTCATTCTACTTCCAATGACCTCTCAAATATCACACAAGTAAACTGAAAACCATAAGCCAATCACATAGAGCTTCATGAAAGTAATCTTAAGTCCGCAAATATGCACACATGTCTATGCAACAATAACAGGAATACTTACTTTTAACTCATTGATTCATAGTGGTTCCAACAATAAGAAAATAACACAATAAAAGAGTTAAGAAGGTATAGCTCATGTATGTATGAGAATACATATATAAGCTAATGAATATATATGGGTATACATTCTTATGCAAATAAAACTCAAGTTCAACTAAATGAGGGAATTTCTATTTTCTCCATACGTGCATGATAAACCATGATGCAAGAGAAGAATGACATCATTAAACTTAAACTTTAATAAGGCAAGGTATGATTTAACATTTATTTATCTTCTAATAAAGTCCTCAATTGATTCACATTACATAATATATGTAGATTAATTGCAATCTAGATCTATATATATATTGATCAAGTGTTATAAAATATCTCAAGTTTCATATTCAAATCTTAAATTTTGTCCTCTTATATGAATCTCATACTTAGAATAGTTTTCTTCAATAAAATATATTAAATGTTATTAAGAAATTAAATATAATAACTTAATTTGATTTCTTTACTTTGTTAAATATTTATTCTTTCGAAAAGTAGTTACATTTCCAAGTTCGCTATTTGATTTCATAAGAAAATCATTCACAAGCAAGAAATACTACATCTAGTTTTGCATTTCACATTGATATGATTTAGTCAATCTCTATCATATACATAGAGTATTTTTCTATTGCTAATAAAGTGTTCAATACTTTATTGGTAATTTAATTGATGCATTCTAAAGAAATAATAGATTTACGTATACTTGAACAAAGATCTTTCAATCAACAATGGATATATTTATATGTACACTTATTTATTTACATATTTATACAAATATTCTGCAGTAAATCTAACTATTACTAAAATATGTCAATTTAAACTGATTTTTTTTTATGAATAGGCAGCTATCTATATTAAATTAAAGATAAGAGTACATATTCACAAAAAAAAAGGTGGGTGGTAAAAAGACACACCCTAAAAGTCACATGGGCACCGCCGAGAACCGATTTTGATATTGATTCCTTTGGAAATTTAAACTTACTTTCACTCATAATGTATTTGAGTTCATTTTTTTATATATATTGAAATAGATTTACAAAACTTACAGTTTCAATTGAAGTAACTTACATTATGTCCTATTTTACGATACAATATATATATATAGATGAATATGTGGGTGTATATATATATACTTACTCAGAAAATCACATTTACAACAAAATAATATACATAGCTACAACCATTTAATTCTTAGCAAGATCCATATAAATATATACACAATTATATTTGCAATTTATTATTAAATTTTCCAATATCAGTGTGATTTGTAAGCAACAAAATATACATAGCTACAACCATTTAATTCCCGGCAAGATCCATAAAAATATATACACAACTATATTTACAATTTATTATTAAATTTTCCAATATCAACATGATTTGTAAGCAGCAAAATATACATAGCTACAACCATTTAATTCCCAGCAAGATCCATATAAATATATACACAACTATATTTACAATTTATTATTAAATTTTCAGCATGATTTGTAAGCAGCAAAATGTACATAGCTACAACCATTTAATTTCCAACAAGATCCATATAAATATATACACAACTATAGTTGCAATTTATCATTAAGTTTCCTAGCATCAGCATAACGGAATTTGGAATTCAATTCCAAATTCTTCAACAGCAAAACAAATACAAATATATATAAATATTATATATTTATATGTATTTATAAATAATTTATATAAAAACAATAGGAAGAAAACAGATTTGAATAACCACAATGCTGAACTTCACACAACAAATGAAATCTTGAGCACTAATTCACAATTTTGCAATGGAGATTAAAAAGGGTTTCGAAAAAAATGTAATTCTTTCCATAGACAATCCTCATTCTGGTTCCTCTCTTTCTCGTCCTTGCTTGCTGGAAATCTCCTTCTGTAGATTTTCTTCCTTGCCTTCGTATTATTTTCTCCTCTTCTATTCACCATTTTGGATTACCATGCTTCAAAAAACCCTCTTCCCCACATCCATTTTTTAGTTTTTTTTTTTGGAGAGCAAATCAAGAAATTTTTTATGAAAATATTTGTTGTCTTTTCATTATCTTTTCCCTTCTTTTAAATATTTCTTTTTTGTTTTCCTTTAACCTAATCTTTAAAATCAATAATAAAATTTATTTTCATGCACGATATTTATTTTTGATAAATAATAATAAAGAAATTCTACTTTAGTTGCAAACTCAATACTTATTTGCAAGTAAATAGTTAGAAAATATTTATCTTTTATAAGCAATAAAGAAATATTATTATTTAATTACGAATCAAATATTTATTCCAAATAAATAATAAAGAAATTTCATTCAAATGGGGAATAAAAAATAGTTATTCTAAATAAAAAAGTAGTATCATGTATTTGCAAAAATAAAATCTATAATTAAATTATATTAAATTATTTTATTTCATTATACTTTTATTTCATTTCTAATTAATTTAATTAATCATTTAGAGAAATACGAACAATATAATCATTCAACTAAATTAAATACTAAATGCATCAAAATAGTATTATTGAATTTTAAATTACTTATTGAAAATAGGGGTTGTGACACGATGAGCGATGGTATATATATCTTTCATATCACTTATCACTAAAGACTTTTGGTTCCTTGATTCCACTTCAGCGAAGCACGATGAACACAAGTTCTCCCTTATATTGTGCCATCGTAGAAAAGTTTTATCGCTTATTTCAAATACAACGATGAGAAATAGGAAGGTTGAGAATGGAGGTCTATGATCGTGCCACTTGTTAGTATCTTGTGCCATTGCTCTTTTCACCCATTGTCGAAGGCATTTTCATCTCCAAATCAATTACTACGATGAGTGATGGACTAAGGTTGGTTTATTTGTATCGTTGGGAGTTTCTCTTTGCTGAAGTATAGTGATGTTTTTGAAACACTTCAATGACAAGCGATGGAGAATATAATGAGGAATATTCATTCCATTAGAGGTGTTATCGCTCATCGTCAAAGTATGGATCTAACCTTGAGGCATTACTGCGATGAGTGATGGAGTCCAAAAGTATTGTGAGCATGTGGATGACTACGTGGCAGCTCCCTAGGGTACCATCGTTGTTTTAAAGAACATTTGTGAAAGCATCAAGTGATGGTCAAGGAGGGTCGTAGATCATGTTTTGAATCAAAGAAGATCAACGACTGGAATTTAAACTTGAATGACTACTTGTCAGTTCACTCACACAAGTTATCTATCAAACATTAATGGAGAAGAAACTCCAACTTTGAGTCATAAAGAGGGTTGTTGATCATTTTTCTTCCAAAATTGCAATCGGCGAGAGCTGAAGAGCTAGTTAAGTGAAGAAAAGAAGAAGGTGAAGCTCCAAGCAAAGAAAATTTTGAAGAACAAACTACTAGTTTTCTTGGGTAAGTTGAATTCTTAACCTTTGTGAGTAGTTTTATAGCACTGGGTAATTGAGGAATTGAGTAAGTAGCTAGGGTTTGCAATTTAGGATTGTTGCTCTTTGTTAGCAAGGGAATTATAATTATTATACATAGGGTTTGGGATAGAGGAGTGAGGTTTGTTTAAAATTGAGTATGAACCTTATGAATTCAAAGAATAAAATTGTAATTCAGAGTTATCTTGGAACCCTAGTTTTATTGCACTATAAAAATGAGTGAACCCAGTGAATCCTCCGCCAACCCAAAGAGGAAACCTACACAGAAAAGGGTCAAAAGACCTAAACCTCAAGATGATAAACCTAAACCTGAAATACCTAAGAAACCTGCAAAGAAGAGAACTGTTAAGAAAGATTACCCTCATTTCATTGAGGAAGTCTCTAAGGACCCTACTATAGAAATTAAACCCGTGGGAAAGAGAAAAATTGGTGAGGGCACATTGACAACAAGCTTTCAAGATTTAGCTGACGGGGTTGGTGATGTGGTTCTACCACAGAGTGGTTGGGACTTATTTATATATCCTTTCAAAAGGAGATTTGCAAGTCATCCCACCTGCCATTTATGGACTTGTGATATTGGTAAATTGGTTCCCAATGTGTTTGTGGAGGTGGATTTGATGCTTGAATTAGAAAGATGTTATGATACTGCAAATAAAACAATCAAAATATTTCCAGACTTTGTTCCCATGTTGGAAATTTCAAGAAGCCAAATAGTGGAAGTCTTTAACTTGAATCCATCTGCTATTAAATCCATTAAGTTTAGTGCGTTGTATGATTATGATCAAAATAGATTTACATATAGAAATAATGTTTTTCGAAGGCATAAAAGGCATGACTTGAAGAAGAATGGTTTACCTTTTAGTCCTCTGGAGTTGGAGCCATTTGATTATGATGATTTTGAGGAATATTTCAAAAATATAGACTATGCATTGTGCCAAGTCCTGCACAAGAGTTTTGACATAAAAATGGATGTTGCCTTAATGGTTTTAGCAATTGATATTCAAAACAAGTATCAAAATAGGGTTTGTGATTATGTTTCTTATATTATTCATCACTTACATGAAGACTTGATAAAGTTGAAGGACACAACACCCCCATTGTCTTGCAAATATTACTCTTTGTTGATGCACATGTTGTTATGGAAAGGCAAAAAGGTGTTTAGGAATTTCATGAAATTGAGAGAAAGGGATAAGATGGACAATGATTTTCCTGTGCAATTGTGGACCCATGTCTGGGATGTGCACTTTCCTGAATTCGACTACACTTCATTTTGCAATGTTTTCAAGTTTTTGGTGCCAGATCAGTTGGGCTTAAAGCCCATTTACAGAATCTCAAGTGGTGTGAAGGAGATATTGAGGCCTATGGAGTATGATGAAGGCACTACACAAAAATTCAATTGGGGGATTGGTACCTCCATTCCAACTATACGAAAATCAGGATATGTGGTTCCTTAGTGCCACCTCACCGGTTGCCTACATATGTGTCTGATAAGCAAGCATTCATGAAGATAATGTGGCAGCTTGATGCCATGGATAAGGAACATTTTAGAAAATCACTGAAGGCATCCCTGGTAAACCATAACTGTGGTTTTTCTTATTACACTTGTACTTCAAAGGAGGGAATTGAGAGATTTGTGTCTCTCTTAAACAATTATAGAATGAAGAAAGACATTATAAGGTATTGTGACCCTGAGGGGGTTAAAACTGCTAAAATAAGAGCAAGGGGATTGTCAGGGAGAAAACACCAATTCCTCTATCAAGAGGATGTGATTAGAAACTTATCTTCCAATGAAGAAGTTTCAGAAAGGAAGAGTGCATGGAGGAAAATTTGTGCTATTGAAGAAAAGATGTTGAAAGAAAATCCTTTTTATGTCAGTCCTTACTCTGAGGTACAAGACAAATTTGTGCAAGCTAAGTTAATGCTTGGAGATTTTAATGATAAAAGTTTCTTTGAAAAAGTAAAACAAGCTGAAATAAGGGACAAGGTGGCCAAACAAAATCATGATGCACAAATAAGGAGCCAACTGGTTTAGTCTTCAGCTCAAGGAAATGCAGTGCAAACAAAAGAGACATGCAAACAACTTGTAGTCACCCCGTTGGTGACTTATTCAGAAACAAAGCAAGGAGGTGAATGCTATGCACCTGAGGAATCTATAGAATACATCCCAATGGAGAAGGAGGTGGATCAAAGATTCCCATCTCCTATTAAACAAGACGCTTTGAATATTGATGTTCCCCATAGTAGAATAATATAATGGGAATATAATGAATCTGAGGATGACGATGTTAGAATAAAGGCTTGTGATGACTTTATGTGTTATGATGCATTTGTTAAGACAAGGGAGTTTAGAGAATTTTTTATCCATGTGAAGGGCTCTGATATAAAGAAGAGAATACAAGAGGCAAGAGAAAAAGGTTGACCTCTCCTTGCAAGATGAAGTTGAGAAGGAGGAAGAGGGAAAAATAATGCAGGAAATTGTTGCAATGCCACCATAGGATGCAAGAGCCCTAGTTAAGGGAAGTGGGATTCTATTATTGCCTGGATGGGAGCTATCATCTGCCATTGCATTATATGCAATCAAAAAAGATCTAGTTGCCTCCATTTCTGAGGAATTTTTTTACAATAAAGGTTTCAGCCCTAAGCTACATACACTTGCTATTTGGTCCATGACACCAAATACTAGGAAGCCTGGGGTGATTAAGTCTATGGAAAAGGAGATTGGAGTTGTGGTTGTGAAAAGGGCTATTGAAATGATGGCCATTGCAACTACACAATTGACAATGCATGTTGCTATGTTGAGTGTAGATACAACCCAAATCACAAAGAATAATTATAAAATTTGTTGGACAAATACAATAAACTAATGGATGAGCACAATGAGGTACTTGCTACTGCTTCCAATACATCTAGGGGTTTTCCCTCTCCAACGACTTCTGCATCAGATTTGTCTACACAAGACAGAGAAACCTTGTCATTGAGAATCCAAAGTTTGAGGCAAGAATTGAAAATAGAAAAGGATAACACAAAGAGAGCCAAAGAGGAGACAATCAAGGTGGCTAATGATATTTTTGATGATGTGTTGAAACATAGAGTTACAAATTTGGTGAATAAAGTTGAAATTGTATGGTATGTTTACAAGAACATTCATGAGGCTAACATAAAATATTTGCAGGTTCAAAAAGCATTCCAAACTGAGTGGATTAAGTGGAGTACTAGGGTGTGGACATTGAAAGAAATCATGCCTTAGATGCAAGAAGACCTTAAATCTCCCACCAACATTCTTGATTTATTGAAGGCCATTGATTTAGTAAATGAGATCACAACTTTTCATGGAAAGTTGGGAATGCAACTACAAAATAAATTGAGAATGTTTAGAGAAATGGAAGGGCGTGGTATGCCCAAGATATTGAATAATAAGGGTGAATTGAAGGAATTTACCAAATAGAAGGAGGAGTTGGAAGATTTACTTCCACATTCTAAGATGATGCTTAGTGCCATTGATTATTCTATGTTGAATTCTAACATAGATAATATGACAGGAATAGAGATGAGAATGGATACATTTGTCAAAGAGGCCAGGGTGCTAATTGATGTAAGGTACAATTAACATAATACAAAAGTGCAGAAGTTGATGGACATGCAATGGCCGATTGAGGAGGACTACAACATATGGCTCAAAAAATTTATAGATTAAGCATATGTTGAAGTATTGCAAAATGTTGTATCCTCTCAGTTATGAAGATTGATTACAAATGTGGTGACATGGATGGGATCTTCTCTCTCTTTTTATTGCTTTCTTGCTTTAATGTTACTGTTGATATGGACGTGCACGTGGAAAGAATTTTTGGCTCGTGAAGAAGAGGTTTTGGTCCTACTACAACAGATGAAAGATGTCTTTGGAAGGCGGACAAATCTTCTTTAGCGAATGGAAAAGAGTTTTTGTCTTATATGCTTTCCCCCTCATGGAAATAAAAATATAAGTGCTTGGGGAAGTTTTAAAATTCAAATGCAAATGAATGTAAAATGTAAATTGTGACTGTATGTGTAATTTGGCCCGAAGCTTGTTGCTCCCATGTTTCTATAAAAGGGAATTCAAGACCAATTGCATGGGTCTTTGGTTGGATAAATATTTTGAACTCATGTAATAGGAATTATGAAAAATCAAGCACAAAGGAATAAAATAGTATTGAGTCTTAGGTATGAATTCTAGTTTGTAATAGGCATAATTGTTTTACAACAATAATGACATATGAATGAGAATTGCAAATTCTGGAACAATTTATCTCATGTGTACTTTGTTTCTCAAATTATGAATAAAATGATCAAGGATCTTTTATTTGTCTTCAATCATTTTGGTTGAATATATGATTTTATTTTTTCTTTAGTTCAAACAACTAACCAAATGTTTTAATGAAATCAT
>CM021109.1:47450224-47759521 GCA_007115665.2 Sequoiadendron giganteum
AACATAGATCGGACGGTCAATGAGGCTCTATTTAGGTTGGCAAACAGAGTCATAACTACACATAATTTCTCTTGTTTTTTTGGAGTAGTGTTCCTATCATGTCACTCTTGTAACTCTGTCATTTCTATTTAAGAAAATTAGATTCTCCCGAACAATGCCTTGCAGCAGATTTGTATTACCAATCATGCACCCATACAACATGTTAGCTAGGATACGACTTAGGATTGTATTTTTTTTATTTTTTTTTTATCTCTTCAACTGAAAAATTCAATTTCTATTTGTACCATATTATTAAGTTTTCTAGATCAACTTACCTATCAATTTGTGTAAAATCTTGCTCATATCTAATTGGAATCTTCCCTTTATATGCAGGTAGATTTTCTGTCTCAAGGAATTATGTACAAAATACTATCCACTCAAGAAATTTAGTTGAAAGCCTTTATAAATCAGATCCATTCTGATGAGACAAGGGCACCCTTTTTACTAGGGTTGCCAAAACCAATCTATATACGAATTTGCAAAGTTTTGTTATTTCCAAAAAAATAATGCAATAATACAACTTTCTCCATTTCCTTTTATATACAAATATTATGCATTCAATTCATTTGCAAAGTGCAAAATACATTAAGTTATATGTTATACAATTCTCACTACTATACCACATTTATCCCTCTTATACCTTCCACAAATCTTCAACGTACCCATTGCACACGAAAGTGTGATTGCTAGTTTAGCAAAACTTCAAAATGGTGAAGGAACTTTTAAATGTCTTAATTCTCATTTCTAAGTAAGAAAAAAATTCATTCAAGATGTTTTAAATTACAATTTCTAGAAAAAGACTTTTCACTAAATACATTTCAACATAAAGATACTTGAAATGCATTTCCATAGATGTGTGTTTCCTGTAATCGTTTACTAAGAATATTTTAACAATGTTAACATCTATTGGAAAATTGCTTTAGACAACAAGCAGGTGTGGCATGAAATGACAAATAAATTGATTCGCTTACAAATTTCTCTAAATGAGAACTTGCATTCTCTACATGTGTTATCACTCAATTGTACGTATTTTGTATTTTACTAGTTAAGGATAGCTGAGATACAAATATTGTAGGCGAAGAAGATAAACCTGCAAGAAAGACATGTTTCTCAAACTGCAAATGTATTTTTAACTGATCGCTCTGTGCAATAAAGCATTACGTTTTTGTGTACGGAACGAATATGTCCTGACAGAATCAGAAGTAATGTGTACTTGTAAACAAAAAAGAGTATATCACTAGCATATTAGCAGAAAAAGTATATATGAAGACTATAAATCATGACCAAAAGCCATTAGGACCATCTTCATGACGATGTTGGACTCTTGGCAAACCTCTGCTCCACACCTAAGAAAAGGTCAATCTAGTGCCAATTTTTTTAGAAAAATAACTTAGGTTCACAAACTAAGTTGACCGTTGTTAAAGAGCATTAACTTAAATCCAAATTTACAACCTTCACAGAACCTCCAGTGCTGGTAAAACTTGCGAATTGAATTTTTAGTCGAATTACCAACTCCTTGTTCTCCTATAAATACCAATTCAGATTAAATGATACATATTTTACAGAGTGTTTCAGTTACCACACAATTTCAAGTTATTGAAAATTGAACAATTATCCCACACCAATTTCAGTAATGAAAGTGCTAGAAATCTCACTTTACAAATCTAACAATTGGCAAGCATACCTTGGTTGAAGAGGAATTAACCATCGAAAGTTCAGCAGTTGGTTTTTCAACCAGCGCAACACGTTTTTCCCCAAATTTGCATTGAGAAACTGGTGTTGTGAGAGAAATGCATCCAGGTGAGTCCATGCCATCTCAAATGCTTGCAGCCAGGTGAACTCATAGTCCAATCATCAGAAGTAATGAATTACTACACTAGCCTTCACTGAGTCACATATCATAATTTATACGACCAAATGCTCAAAAGGACCATCTCCTTAAGATCTTTGTGCCGGTGCTACTCGAAGCATCAGCAAGCCCCTTTTCGTAAATAGCAAATAATGTCGCAGCTTCAGGATGCCCCTTTAAAATCTTGGTAACAAATTCTGCCTCCTGCATATTCATGATTGTCGTGAACGACTTGATTTTAAGATTCTCAAACCCATTCATGGATTTCATTTTTTTCCAAACAAAAAACCTAGGCTTTATAACTTTTTCCAAATTTTTAAACATAATTGGCCTATAGTTTATCACGTAGTTTGGAGGAAGCTCCATGTTCTTAACCATAAAGTCTATCTTTGCCCGAATATTTTCTTTACTTAAAGTAAAGAAGTAAGGATAAAGCCTAAATAATTCCATAGTTTCCTCATACGTGAATCCACACAGTTGAAAGTTCTGAATTTTGGCCTCCAGTGTTGCCATACGAGAAGTGGCCACAACGATGAGAACATGTTTGTACATTTTGCTCCCATTTTCGATACCGGTTTTCTTAATGAGATCCACTTGAGCAGTCGTCAAAGAACTGAAATGCAGAATGTCCGGCCTTGAGCCCACAAGTTTGGTGAGCTCCACTCCTCGGAAGCCGCAGCCCTCCCAAAACACAATGGAGGGTTTCAGGGTATTCTCCACGCTCATTGTTAGAATTGACATATTTCTTAATACAGATTTGAGAAACAAATCCCTAGACTGATATAGATCTTGGAGGAATGTCACCGTAGGAATAAGCCTCTGCTCAAGGCTCACTGTCAATATTGAGGCCCTTTTTGTCAAGATTTTCACCAAATTCTCACCATGAATGCCGGAATCTTTCAGCAGTCGAAACTTATTATGTATCGCTTCTTTATCACTCGTAGTCAGATACCCTGGTATGCTCCTCATGATCCTTGCAATGTCATCTTGCTTAAAGCCATTTTCTTCTAAGATGCCAACAAACTGCTCGACCTTATCGAGCGTTTGGAGCCTCTGCAACTTCGGGGCAGTTTTGAACATCCGAGCGATTTCCACGGAAGAGATGTTAAATTTAGTGGAAGCAAAGTGCGTAAAGGGGTTTTGTAAATGGTTAATGACACTGACATTCTTCTCTGCAAGAGTTGACAATGGAGAGCCTGAATGCCAAGGTAAAATGGATAGAGATCCAACGACAAAGTTCAGACTGCGCAAAGCAAGTAAAGAGTAGTTTCGTCTCTTCATTACGGCTCCTGCTATTGCCATGCTTCTTCTCTGCTAGGGTTTCAGTATATTAGGGTTAACTTCGGCTTCACAATATGTTCGTTTGTCAAAGGATTTAGAACATTAAATCATGCCAATTTTGCAAATCCTGCTATCAGGTGGACACAATTGTAGAAGTATTCATATTCATTCTCTTCAACTTGTAGAGCAGAGTGGGTTTATTTTTACTAAGACCTTTCTAAGATTAAATGTTCAAGCTATTAGAAAACATTATAATGATCTTAGGTTCAATTCTTTTAGATTTATTTATGAGTGGAGAGCGGCTCATGTAGATAAAGGTTATAATAGTCTTTTTAGGATTTTGTTTCATAAGTTTTATATAATATTTGATGATTTTTTATTTATTTTTAAAAAAAATTGTTTTCTAGTAATTGTTTTTTAATCATTTAATTTTTAGTTAGATGCTTCTATGAATTTGATGTTAGTTATGTCATGCTTTATTTTAAATTTGCAATAGCACATCCCAACATTATAAATATAAGAATGACTTCCTTCCAAAAATTTATCTAAAATTTACACAATACTTTCTAATAACCCTATGTGGCTTAAAAAAAATGGTGGTGGAAATTTCTAGCCCCACCCTAAAGGGGATTACTAAAAAACTTGAGAGCTAAAATGTTAGGTTTCTTATTTTCTGGTATATGATTCAATATAGTTCAATTTTGACACCCAACAACTTTTCTTAGAATTTCCTAAATTGGTCCGCATATTCTTCTTGATAAAATTCTTTATCAATTTGTATTTTTCATCTTTTGCAAAAAAAATAAAATGAGTACTATCATTGGAGTAAATGGTAATTATAGATATGTCATGAGTAGCTAAGTCTATCACGATGAGTGACAATGGCTAAGTCTACAAAGAGTCTATATAAGCATCCACATAATCTATTATGGTAGCTAAAATAGAGAAAGCTACTCATCTTCATCAACTTTGAACTTGTTGTAGACATTATAATCTTCCATATGCTCATCTCCATACCATTGCCCCCACCTTAACATCTAAAAACATCCCATCATTAAGATAATTCATCTTATCTTAATTAATCAACTTTATCATAATTAATTGTTTAGTATCATTATTTGTGGTGTATGTGTATGCATAGCTCATATTCCTTTGCGATTTTGATTTGTTATTTTTTGTAATGTTCTTGCACTCTATAACCTAATGAATTGGCATTAGTCATAGAAGTTATTTCTAATGATCCATAGCATTTATTATCATTAGAGAGTCATATGTGCATACCCACATCCTACTAACATGCGATGAGGGTAAGTGCACAAAGATGGGGGACCAAAAAGGGGTTTTAAGTGGCCATTTAAAAAAAAAAAAATTAGGAAGGACTAACTTTGGATGACAAATTGAAGATAATTGCACTCAAAATTTTAAGATGCAAAGAAAACAAGGGTTGTAGTGCTCCGAATCTACTTTCTAAAATACTAATTATTTTTGAAAATGGTAGAAATTAAGGTGTTCAAAAAGGTGGGCCACACAAATTGGTCCTGTTTTTTCAAAAAATCTAACATAGAGTTTGGTGTGGACCCACTAAAATGTTGACTTTTTTTATTATTTCAATAATCGCTTCAGTGAGAAATTATCTAACAACATATAGTTTATCCCTAATTTTACTACTAATTTTTTAATGGATATATGATTTTTTACTAATTTTCAAAATGGACATATCCTGAAAAACATAATTTGAGCGTGCTCCCCCCTAATTTTTTTGAAAACCAATCAAATATAAATTAAAAAATGAATGTGTAGAATGGAATCTAGTTTCTAAAAATGTAATTTATTTGAAATTTTGATGAACTATTAAAAAATAAAGTGAAAAATACCAAACATTGGTTTTTGGAAAAAAAAACGAATACACCAACAAAAGAAATTAAAGATGAAAACCTTAAGATACTCAAAATGTGAAAAAAATTACATGGTTAGATAGCTAAGAGAGCTTAACATTATCCATGTGTTTTTGACTTGACACTGAAACACATGCAACCCTGATGGAGAGCACGTTCGAGATTATGTAAAAAAATTCACAATCTACAAAAACACGTCTTTGGATGTTGGAAAGTCACTCCAAGTCTTTGGGTTGGAAGCCCAAGGCAAATCCAAGCCAAAGTCTTAAAAATTTCTAAAGCAAGAAAAAACATTTGAGCGTGTTATAGTTATTTGAATGCATTTTATAACGTGCTCGCATTATGTGAATGCTTTTTTTTTTAATTCATGATAGTTTACAGAATTGATGATCATAAGGATCAGCCATACATTTTCAAATTATGCCATAGTAATCTGATCAACAAGCCACTATTTTGAGTATATTATCTATACTACTTTGCATACCACGCAGGGCGGCTCTATACTTTTTGCTATTTTTATTTTCATACCACAACTGTGGGTACTTTCATAGCATAATCTAGAATGTTAACTTCCTTTCTCTTTTGGTTCCTTTCTTGAGTTGTCTTTGTTGTTGATTGGTGTCTCCTTCATGAACCCTTTTGCCCAGGTTTGCAATATAGCCATTGGTTCGTCTTTTCTACTTCTTTTTTTTGTTATTTGAATTTTTCCATCTTTCATCAGCCTCAAAAATTTATCTTTTGCCACCTCAAGCATGTTAGAGACCTGCATAAAAATAATATGGATTGTGAGTCTTCTGTTAGACTCTTTAAATGCCCTCCTAGTGTCTTGGTACTTTTCTATATTTCTAGCCTTCCAAAGCAACCAAAGAATTTCAGTAGTTAGAATCAACCAATAAAAGTTCATTTCTTTTTCTAATCCATCAATCCTCCCCAACATAATTTACATCAACTTTTTTTTCACACAATCCCCTCCCCCAAATAAATCAATAGAGAATAAATTCCAGATTTCTTTACCAAAAAAACACTCAAACAAGATATGAGGTACATATTCAATTTTCTTACAAATTTCACAGATAGTTGGGTTGTTTTTAGGATCAACATTTGGCAGCTTTTCTAACAACAACATCCACTTGAAACCAACTTTTTTTGGCTCAAGCACCTTTTTCCATAAGCCAATGAAAATTTTGCTCCATTGGTTTGGACTTAAGTTTAAGTTCCAAGCTTTGTTTACATGATCAAAGATGGTAGGCGGATCTGCAAGAAAGGAATAAACTTATTTTTCCTTTAAATTAGTTAATTTTTCATTTTCCAACCATCATAAGTCTTGGTTGTGCTCTATATTATAATCATATTGTTTTTCCAATTCAACCTTTTTAGCTTTTAATCTTTCATAGGTTATTTTTTGTGTTAGCGGGAGATTGTGCTCTTGGCTGAGTATATTCTAGTTTTTTAATTTTCCATTACTTATTAGATTTTTGAAGTTTCTAATACCTTTCTTATTCCACTCTTTAGCAGAGCATCCTTGGAGTAGGGCCAAAGATTTATTTTTATGGTAGGTATTCCACCAAATTCTTTAGAGGGATGATTTTATTGAGGTCTTTATCAATAGGAAATTTATCAAGGATGGCCTTCTTACTAAGCTCCCAAGATTTCCACAAACTTTTGAAAACAACGAATCCCACTGGAGATATGGGGAAATTCCCAAAGAAAAGTTCACAGAGAGGTAGATTCCTCCAAGCCTTGGCTTTTTGTGGTACTGCATTTGATACATTATTTCTGATTAGCACCTTCCACGGTTCATTCCCTTTTATACATTTGCAAATCCATTTTACAGCGAGGGAAATTCCTTGCTTTTTTAGATCTTTTAGTCCTAGCCCCCCTTTTTGTTTTTCAGTGCAGTGCCATTCCCATTTGACCACGTGCTTTTTCTTTTTTCCTTTCCTATCTAACCACAAAAACTGCCTCATTCTTTTCTGGATTTCATCTATTTGGTAATTGTTGAACATCCATATCCAGGCATAATATATGTTATAAGAGGAGAGGATTTCTTGGCACACCTGTACTCTACCTACAAAGGACAGGTATTGCTTGTTCCAGGCTTCCAATTTTTTGAAAATTTTGTTTTTCATCCACTCCCACATATCTTTCAATTTGGGGTTGACTGCGAAGGGAATGCCAAGGTATCTCATAATCTTATTAGATCCTCCCCATTGGAATCCCTGTTCCTTGACCCACTCTAGTTGTTGACTTTCCCAGCTTAGAAGAATGGTTTTCCCTTTAGAAATTTTGGCTCGTGAAGCCAAGATTTTCAAAGTTTTCCTTTTCCATTTGTACAAATAGTGTTGTATCATCAACAAATTGGATATTGATTAGTTTTTCCTCATTTGGGAGGTTTAGCCCTTGGATGCTTGGGCTAAGCAAGTTGTCTCTTAGTATGTAGTGTAAAGCATCAATTGCCAACATAAACAAGGAGGGTGCAAGGGGGCATCCTTGCCTTATGGACCTTTGTAGCTGGAATTCCTCTATGAGCTCCCCATTAACCTCAACTCTTGTTGTTGCATCCTTCATTAAGTTTTTAACCAGTTGGCAGAATGCATCTGGAAACCCAAATGCTTCTAACACCATCAATATGAATGGTCATTCAACCCTATCGTATGCCTTCTCGAAGTCTAGAAGCAACATACCCACATTCTGATTTGAAGATTTTGCCCACTTCATTGCCTCCCAACTTGTAACTAGGTTTTCTAGGATATATCTCCCTTTTATAAACCCAGTTTGGGTGTTATTGATAGCGTGAGGAAGTACATTTGTTAGCCTTCTAGATAAGGCTTTAACCAAGATTTTATAAGAAACATTTAGGAGTGTAATCGGCCTCTAGTTCTTTACTAGAGCCTTATCACCCTTTTTTGGTATTAACTTGATGCCTTGGTTAATCTCTTTTCCTAGTGACCCTCTCCCAATGCCTTCCTTATATACATTTAGCAAGTCTTCACTAATCCACTATATTTTTATTATAGAACTCCATTGGGAAACCATCCACTCCAAGTGACTTGTCGTTATTTAGTGCGATAATTGCATTTTTTATTTCTTCTTTTGATAATTGCTTGCTTAGTTTTTATGCATTTTCTTTTGATACTTTTTTTGGAATTAGATTCCTGCATTTATTTCTTATCTCCTCACATTCAATATTATTGCATTCTGCAGTGAATAAGGCTTTATAGAATTGAAAAAACTTATCCCTAATTAACTCTAGGTCTTTGATCATGTTATCTTCATCCCACAGGGACCCCACAGACTCTTTGGCTTCTTTATCCTTGAGCATTCTAAAGAAGTATTTAGATCCCCTATCCCCTTGGGTTGCCCATTTTATTCTTACTCTTTTTTTCAGTCCTTGGTCCTTGTAGTTTTGAAACTTTCTAAGGTTTCCTTTAATGTGAATAAGGCTTTTATTTAAATCAAAATTCTGAGGGTCATCTTGGAGCTCCCCTTCAATTCTCAAGAGGTTTTCTTCCCTTCTTAGATCTTTAGCTCTTTTCTCCCCAACAATTTGGTAGATTTTATGCCAACATCCAATATTAGCATTCCATCTTTCTATGGTTGACTTGAACTACTTTGACCACCTGTTTATCTCCCTTAGGGTAAAGATAGCATCATTACAGTCTTCCATTTTTAAGAGACTTGAGTTTAGAATGAACTTTTTGTTACTCTTAATGTCTTTCAAAGCATTATTACCCATCACAATGTTAACTATAATGGGGTGGTGGTTTGATAAGGTCCAGGGGAATACCTTAACACTGCTATTAGCACCTTCAATTTGGTCAAATGTGAAGGCTTCCTTATTTGCATAAAATCTGTCTAATCTGCAATATATCCTTTTGTTACCAACCTGGGAGTTACACCAAGTGTACCATATGGCTTTATTCTATTTTTTAGCATCCTCCAGGGATCAAAGAGTTTGATTTTACTTTTCATTTTAACCCAAAAGAATTTTTCATTTCCATTCCAGCCCATATCAGTCCCTCCTGATTTGTCTTCAGTCTTTTCCACCATATTGAAGTCCCCTCCAATGATCCATGGGATATCCTGCATTTTGCTTAGCTAGTCCCACAACACACTTCTCTGCCTATAATCATTTGGTGCATAAACAGAGTTGATACCAAACATTTGATCACCCTTTTCTATGCACACCCACACAACTCTGTTGTAGGGAGAGATCCCAAACCCCTTCACCCATTTCGCCAAATTGGTAGATAAAAGGATAACAACACCTCCTTTTCCTTTCTCATGTTTAGTTGCATAGAATGAAGAGTCTTTCCAAATAACTTTTAGATTAGTTTCAAGGGCATAGTTTACTGCTTTGACTTCTTGCAACATCACAATATCTTTTGACTTTTCTTGATTAAGGAATCTTCTAATGCAGTATTTTCTGTTAGGGGATTCTAATCCCCTATTATTCCAAGAGATGCATTTAAGATTCATCTACCTCCATATCTTGGGATCCTTCTTCTGCATTCCTAAATCCATCAAAGCATTTAGGAAGGCTTCCTTTTCTAGAGTTTTTCCTTAGAAGAGGAACTACTTTCACTTTCTTGCTTTGTCTTCTTCTTCTTCTCTTTTGGCCTTTCCATTCATTCCCAATAGATCTTTTCCTTTTATCTAGTTGCAACTCTATTGCTTTTTGGGAATCATGTCTCTCTGTAGCCTCACTTTTTTCCATTTCCCTATTATTCTCTATGGGATCCCCCCTGTTTTCCAGGTCTTTTCTAATCTGGGAGTGTTCAAATAAATCAAATGCCAAATTCTTCTTAATTTCAGAGTTATTTATCATATTTACAACATTATTAAACTTTTGTTCAAGAACCAGGTTCACCCCATTAGGGTCGTGGTGACATGGGGTTTGGTTCAGGCATTCCTTGGTTACACCCGAGCACCCCACCTCCATGTCACCATGCATTGTTGGGATTTTCGCACTCTCCCCAGCCTCTGCCTTAGGTCCAACACCCCCAAAGAAGCATCTTCTAGGTTGATCAACATTCTATTGTCGTTGCCCATGTTATCTACGACCAGAATTTTAGGTTTTAAGTCATGGTGTAGGCCTTCTAGGGGGTTGGATCTGAGGTAGATGGGGCTCTTCTCTCGACTACTTTATAGTTGATTGTATAGTCTGAGACTAATACCGGGGGGGATTTATTTTCAGATTCTTGATTATGACTATTAGAAATAGTTCTGTTCATTATATTTTTGTTTGTTGCAATTTGCTTCTTAAGTTTTTCGAGCACCAGCTCTTGGGCATTTAGTTTATGACCCATGGGTTTGGAGTTAGTATTTATCATAGGAGTGGACACCTCTTTGTGTTGCAACATCCTCTAAAAAAGGATTAGGAGATTCAGTCGATGCATTAATAGGTGTGCTATTTGACAACCCCTCCTCATTTTCAATTACCGCTTTCCCAGATACTAATTCCACTTCCTCGGGTGATAGATCCATTTCAAGGTTGTTTTATTCCTCAAATTTATTCTCATTGCTTAATTCTTTATCAAAATTCATACTTTCTTTGGATAAACCCATATCTTTTGGGGGGTTCTTCTTGGGGCCATCACCTCCATGAGAATCACTCCCAGTTTTCCCTTTGGTCATTGACGACAGATTAGGATTAGTTTTCTCAATCCTTTTTATTTTTACACCTTCTTTGCTCCTTAGGATCGAAAAATTCCTTCTCATGTGTCCCTCTTTATTACAGAGGAAGGACGTGTTAACGCCACCCAGAATCTCAATGCTAAATTTTAATATTGCTTTCTCCGTTTCTATTTCAACTTCCTCCAAAATTTTGATGTTGAGATTGATAGATAGTAAAACCCTAGCATCAATGTGCAGTAGGGCATTTTTTGTATCTTCAATCCTAAGCACCCTCCCAAAAGGAGTCAGAATTTGCAGAATGAAAGACCATAATAGCAGAGGCAAATTTTTCAGCGTAACCTATCTCGGGTATGATAAAGCAAGCACCTCCTCATTGAGGAGGTCGGGGGACCACAAGATGGATCTAAAAAACGAATTACCCACCAACCAATATTCTTTATTTATTACTTTTTCTTGCATATCTCTATTTCTGAACAAGATTTAAAATAAACCCTTTTGGATCATTCTAAAAAAGGAACGAAAGATGCCCAGTTTTTGGTTCCAAACTTTAGGCACCCACTGGTTGAGGTATTTTCTCGTCAGGGTTTTAGAACTATCTAATGCAACAAAGAAGATAGCAATGTTTTTTAATCGACATTCTTCTTTGTCAAGGGCCGAAGCTATGATGTCATTTGGAATGTATACAGATTTCCTAGGGCCTTGGGTAGGGCACTTACCTTTTCTACCTCCATCGCAGGGGGGTTCTAAGTCATTTCCATCTTCAACATTAATGAGAGAAGCCTCCGTTGGGATGATGCACCTTCTAGAATCTGCAACAATATCTTTGAAAGAGCAGGCGCCACTGCTCGTTCCAATGGTCGACTTTAAATCCCTTTTATCTGCCGCATCATCCGAGGGGTCACCCGAATGGTGGACCTTATCGTCCATAGAATGCCCCTAAACAGAGCACCAGTCGCCGAAAGTAGATGAGAGGGGATAACAATGGGAGGCAACGGGCATAACCACAAAGCACGGGGCGAAGTGAAAACAAGCAGGCAAGCAAGCACAGAAAAAAATAATGAGAAGACAGAAAAATACATGAAAAGACCCAGGCACTAAGATGTATGGAGGGCAGAAAAAGCCAAACCCTGTATGGGATTACAACCATCCCAAGGAGCCTTGCTGGTATGCCTCCATCCGTATTCTTATTATGTCCATAATGTGAATGCTTTCACAAAATACGAGTGTGTTATAATGCATTCACATTTTGTGTTGCATTGATTTTTTTTCTCATTTTTTCTTTTTTTCTTTTTTTCACATTTACATATGGATATTTACTTTCTTATTTTTTAAGTTATATTTCATATATATAGTTTCAAGATGTTTGAGAGTGGTTTTGGATCCTTAAGAGTTATAATGCAAATTTTAGTTTTCAAAAAATCTTATAATTTTTTAGGTTTAATCAAATTTCAATAATCAAAAAGTTGTATCATATTTCTCTCTTTCTATCTCACTCATTGTTTATCCTTTATTCTTTAGACCTCTCTCTTTCTCTCTCACTATCTTCATCCCTTAATTTGACTCTCTCCCACTTGAACTCAAGAACTACCTCTCTACCTATCCATCCTTCTCTCTCTCTTATATATAGATACATATCACCTCTCTCTCTCCCTCCCTCTCTACTTCTCTCTATCTCCCCTCTCCGTCCATCACTCTCTACCACCCTCTCTTTATTTCTCTTTGTCTCACCTTCCTCTCTCTCCCTCCCTCTCTCCTTCCCTATATACTCTCTATCTCCCCACTCTCCACACCAACCTCTCCCTCCATCACTCCCTACCACTCTCTCTCTACACCTCTTTATATCACCTGCCTACCTCCCTCCCTCATTCCCTCTTTACTCTCTATCTATCATCTCTCTACCTCTCCTTCCCTCTCTACTTATCATTATCTCCCACCTCTATCTCCCTCTTTGTATGTTTCTCTCTATCTCACCTCTCTCTCTCCCTCACTACCTCTCCCTCCCTCTCTACTCTCTATTTATCCTCCCTACTTCTCCTTCCATCACTCTTTACCACTATCTCTTTATTGATCTCTCATCCCCTCTCTTCCTCCATACCTCTCCCTTCCTCTCTCCTTTCATCTCTACTCTCTCTCTCTCCTCCCCCTCTCTATCTCTCATTCCCTGTATGCTTCTCTCTATCTCCCTCTCCATCTCTACCTCTTTATCCCTCCTTTCTCTCTCCCACCCTTTTTTCCTCTCTATCTCTCTCTCACCTATCCCTCTCTACCTCTCCCTCTCTCCCACCTCCCTCTCTCTTTCTCATTCTCTCCTTCCCTCACTACTTCTCTCTATCTCACCACACTCTCTCTCCATCTCACTCCCCCCTCCCTCTCTACTCTATATCCCCCCCTCTCTCTCCCTCTTTCCTCCATCCCCCTCTTTCTCTCTCACTATCTCCTTCCCTCTCTACTCTCTATCTCTCCTCTCCCTCCTTCCCTCTCTCTCTTCCTCACTCTCCTCTCTAGAGAGGTTCTTGTGAGAGAGAGATGGATTGATGGAGGGAGAGGTAGGTAGAGAGATGGAGAGGGGAGTTAGGGAGAAGTGTAGAGGGAAGGAGGGATGGAGGGAGAGAGGTGAGAGAGAGGTGTGATATAGAGAAACAAAGAGAGAGAAGGTGAGATGGAGAGAGAGAGAGGAGGGAGAGAGGAAGGGAGAGTGATATAGAGAGATAAAGAAAGAGGGAGAGATAGGTAGGTAGAGGGAAGGAGAGTAGAGAGGGAAGGAGGTATGAAGGGAGATAGAGATGTGTAGAGATAAAGATGGAAGGGAGGAGGGAGGGAGAGGTAAAGAGGGATAGGTGATATAGAGAGGAGAGAGGGAAGGTGGGAGGGATTTGTAGAGAGAGAGAGAGGAGGTAGTGACAAAGAGAGACAGAGAGAGAATGGTGAGATAGAGAGAAGTAGAGAGAGAATGAAAGTGACAGAGAAAGAGGGGGAGAGGTAGAGATAGGTAGAGAGATATAAGTAAGGGGCATGAAGGGAGAGGTAGAGAGGGTAAGTAGAGGGGGCGAGAAGACATGGAGATAAATAGAGAGGTAAGGAGGGAGACAACGATGTGTTTAAGAGAGAGAGAAATATAGAGAGTTGGAGTGATGGAGGGAGAGGTAGGTAGAGAGAGGGAGAGGTGATATAGAGAGAAGTAGAGAGGGAAGGAGGGAGGGAGAGGTAGGGAGGGAGAGAGACAAAGGTGTGAGAGAGAAAGAGAAATAGAGAGAGAGGAAGTTATGGAGGGAGAGGTAGGTAGAGAGAGGGAGTGGTGATATAGAGAGAAGTGGAGAGGGAAGGAGGGAGGGAGAGGTAGGAAGGGAGGGAGACAAAGGTGTGAGAGAAAGAGAAATAGAGAGAGAGGAAGTGATGGAGGGAGAGGTAGGTAGAGAAAGGGAGAGGGGAGATAGAGAGAAGTAGATAAGGAGGGAGGGGGGGAGTGAGGGAGAGAGGTGACACTGAGGTGAGAGAGAGGGAGAGAGGGAGAGAGAGATAGAGGGAGAGAGAGGTAGGTAGAGAGAGGGAGATAGAGATAGAGGGAGAGAGAGGTAGGTAGAGAGAGGGAGAGGAGAGATATGAGTAGAGAGGGAAGGAGGTAGGGAGGGATATGTTGGGAGGGAGATAGAGATGAGATAGAGAGGTGTAGAGAATAGCCCAAGATTCCATTTTATTATTATAATGAGTACCCAAGGAAGACGAAAAGGAAATCTAAAATGAACATGTAGTATAACAATGAATGCCATCAATTATTGTCGAACCCAAGTTACCCCTCAAGGAACCATCAATATTGAGTTTAAGAGAACTCTCATTTGGAGGAGACCACTTACCTAAATGGTTCACCTATTGGATGTTGTGGTTGTATTGCTGATATGTGGTTGTCATTTATGTCAACACTATTAGCATTAATGTCTTTAAGACTGTATATGTCAAGGATATTGAGAAAATTGTAATAAAATATGTTACAGGTTGTCTGTGAAGCAGTGAAGATCAGTGTGTTGGAAAGTTCAGTATGTTGATGATGAGGAATTGTGTATTAAAGGGTTTGATTGCAGATGTATGAAGTTCCTACTCCATAAGTTTCAGAGGTGCGCATGAAGATTTGAGCAAGTTATATAGTTTTGTCTTCTGACAATTATTCTGTTACTGGAAATGGTGTTCACAAAAGAAGATAATGTGTTTCTAGCAATATGAAGTTTTGTGTATGTTCCTGAAGTGTTTGTGGATGTTTCTAGATCATATTCTATCTATGTTGCATGTTTGCATTGATCATTGTGCTCGTGATCCAAGATTTTCTCTTGCGTGTTCATGTTTTTCATGTTCATGGCCGACAAGGTGTTGTAGCGTGTTGTGGATCTCTGAGGAAGAATATTTGAAGGTGTTTTGTGTTCGAGGACATTGTTTTAGGTCTCTACTATGTTGTGGCAGACCTTGGTGGATGCACATTGATAATCTTTATTGTTTTGGGCCGACAGTTTGCATTCATTCTACTATTTTGTTGAAGCCGAAATGAAGCAATGTAATTTATTATTGCGGATATATATTAGAGATTTTTTTCTTCATTTGAGAAGTTTGCAAGTGTGAAGTGTGTGTGTGTGCAAGTACGAAGTGTGTGTGTGTGCTATGTGCGAATAAGGTTCAGATCATTCAAAGACAGAGCAGAGTGTGAAGAAAAGTGAAAGAAAGTGAAGAAGTGTTCATGTGCTTAACCGGAACTATACTCAGGTATTAGCAGATGCTACTTTCTCAGTTCAAATTCTTCAGATGGATTTAATCTGAAATTTTTTATGTAAGACAATGAATCTTCCTTTGAGAAGTGAGCTCTAGGCAGTGTGCCTGATTGCATGTGCATTCCTTATTCATTTTTCTTATACTTTTAACAAGGTATAACTTGTGGATTAACCTCCACTGTGGTTTTTCCCCTAACAGGGTTTCCACGCAAAAATCTTGGTGTTATGTATGTTTCTGATGTGTTGTTGATTCATGCTTTCACTGTTAATAATCAGATCTAAGATTAAAGGTTAATAAGTTTGAAATTCTGTGACAACTGATTCATCCCCCCTCTCAGTTGTCTGCCCTTGTGTTGCCAACAATTGGTATCAGAGTAGGTTCCTTGGAAGATGTTTAACAACTTGAGGTGATTTGGGATGGCAACATACAAGAAAGATAGTCCGAGATTTTATGGAACAAATTACACTCCGTGGAAGGCTAGAATGGAGTGTCATTTGAAGTGCATTGGTGAATCATACTGGAACATTACAAGTAATCGGTATGTTATTCCTCAAAGTGGCCCTACTACTACTGCTGAGATTAGGGATGTTGAATATAATATCAGAGCTAAGGAAGCATTGTTGAGTGTTTTGACTGATTCTAAGATGACAAATGTTATGGATCTGAAAACTGTTTATGAGATCTAGAAAAAGTTGGAAACGTTATATGAAGGTGATGCTAATGTGAAGATGACCAAGCTACAGTGTTTGAAAGGAAAATATGAAATGTTGAAGATGGGTAATGTTAAGAATATTGCTACTTGCATGCAAAGAGTGAATGAACTTGTGTGCGGTATTAGATGTGCTGGTGGATAGGTGGATAAATTAGATATTTTTGCTAAAGTGCTTAGATCCTTGCCTGATGCATACAAAATTAGAGTTGCGTCCATTGAAGAGCTCTGGACTGTGGTAAATGTAATTAGAGATATGTTGGTTGGAAAACTTACTACTTTTGAGTTGAGTGAATTCAGTGATGCCCTTCCTAAGATAGAATCTGCATTTAAAGCTACTACTTCCAGGAGAGACAAACAAAGATATGATCGAGGTGAAAGATCTTCTAGAAAGGTATTCAGGTATGAGGAAGAAATGAGACAGATTGAAGAAGAAGAAAGATAACTAAATGAGATTGAAGCACTTATTATCAAAAGGGAAGCCAGAGGAGAAGGTAAGTACAAAGGAAAGTTGCTTATAAAAAAAATTTTCTCGTAGTAAGATAGGTCATTTTGCTTCAAGGTGTCTTGAAAGAGTTTCTAAGCCAAGACCTTACAAGCCTAAATTTCAAAAGAAGTGTTATTATGCTGCTGATGATGGTGTGACAGATGATGAATCTGATAAAGGGAATGCAATTGAAGATGAGTTTGTGTTTATTGCTATCAAGGAAAATAATCTTGTGTCTACTAAATCTGCTAGTTGTACAAAAGTGGAGAAAGCCCTAGCTACTCAAGTTAAAGAAAAAGATGAATGGGTAATTGATAGTGGATGTTCACATCACATGACAGGTGATAAAATCAAGTTTGTAAGCTTGGAGAAGTATGATGGTGGTGTTGTAATATTTGGTGATAAAAATGGTGGTATAATTTGTGGCAAAGGATGTATTTCTTTTGATGGTAAGCATAATATTGATGATGTTCTTTATGTCAACTGAAGGTCTAAAGCATAATCTTCTGAGTGTTGGACAGATGGTTGATAAGGGATATAATCTTCAATTCAAAGATGGAAAGTGTAACATACTGGGAAGTTCTAGAAATGTGATTACTTCTGGTACAAAAACAAAAGGTAACATCTTTCATCTGAATGTCGGTAGTAAAATTTGTATGACTGCTCAAGTTGATGAGAGTTGGTTGTGGCATAGAAGAATGTGTCATGTAAAATTTCACAACATTATCAAGATTAGTTCCTCACAAGCTATGAGAGATCTTCCTAAGTTGGTGAAGCCTACTAATGTCATATGCAAGGAATGTCAGTTGGGAAAACAAACTAGAATTTCATTGCATAGCAAACAACATTGTTCAAATGAATTGTTGGAGCTTGTGCATACTAACTTGTGTGGTCTTGCTAGAATCAGAAGTTTGCAAGGTTACAGGTAATTCATGTTGCTTATTGATGATTACTCTAGGATGATGTGGGTTACTTTCTTAAGGGATAAATTTGAAGCTCTAAAGAAGTTCAAGATCTTTAAAGCTATGGTTGAGACAGAGACAGGTCTGAAGATTAAATTTCTGAGATCAGATAGAGGTGGTGAATTCACTTCCAGTGAGTTTAATTCTTTTTGTGAAGAACATGGGATAAAGAGATAGTTATCTGCATCACGGACCCCTCAACAAAATGGAGTTGTGGAAAGGAAGAACATGATAGTTCAAGATGCTACTAGAACTATGATGCTAGAAGGAAATGTCCCTCATGTCTATTGGAGAGAAGTTGTGAGTACTGTTGTTTATATCCTTAATCAAGTACAAATCAAAGGTAATAATTGGTAAGACTCCTTTTGAGCTATGGTTTGGTCATAATCCTACTATTAAATACTTAAAAATCTTTTGGAGTAAATTCTATATCAGGAGAGATGAAGATATAGGAAAGTTTGATGCTAGAAGTGATGAAGGAATATTTCTTGGTTATTCTACTAAAATCAAGGCCTACTGGTGCTACAACAAGATATTGAAGAAAATGGTTGAAAGTGCAAATATTAAAGTTGATGAAGACATTGTTAGACCCTCTAGAACGTATGGATATGATTCTAATGTTCAGAATGATAGTACAAACAAAGTCAGACTTCAAATCAAGTTCAGATTGTTCCGATGAATCAAGAAGATCAAGAAGAAGGAGAGACTAGTGAGAGCACAAAAGAGAGATCACAAGAGCCTAAAATTCAAGAACACTCTAAGACTCCAAGGTATGTGAGATTAAATCTTTCAAAAAATTAGATTATAGGAGATAAAAATAAAGGTGTCCAAACTAGGAGAAGAATTGCAAAAGAATATTACTTAATTTCAAAGACTGAGCCAAGTAATGTCAATGAAACATGCAAAGATGAACATTGGATTGAGGCAATGAAAGAAAATACAACAAATTGAGAAGAATAATACATGGATTCTTGTTCCTAGACCTAAAGACAAAAATGTAATTGGAACCAAATGGGTCTTTAGAAATAAGCTAAATGAACAAGGTGAAGTTATCAAAAACAAAGCAAGATTGGTGTGCAAAGGATACTCTGAGATGGAAGGAATTGACTTTGAAGAAAAAATTTCTCCTGTTGCTAGAATTGAAGCTGTGAGATTGTTTCTTGCTTATGCTACTTACAAAAACTACAAATTTTATCAGATGGATGTCAAGTCAGCATTTCTAAATGGTGAACTAGAAGAAGAGGTGTATATTGAGCAACCTAATGGATTTCAATTAACTGATCAGGGAGATATGGTTTTTCGGTTGAAGAAAGCATTGTATGGACTCAAACAAGACCCTAGAGCTTGGTATGCAAGACTGGATAAATACTTATTGAAGCTTGGATTTAACAAAGGTATTGTTGATAGTAATCTATATTTCAAGATTGATGATGATAAAGATTTGTTTGTGGAAGTATTTTTTGATGATATCATTTTTGGAGGAGATGATGGTTTGTGCATGAAGTTTGCTAATGAGATGCAAAATGAGTTTGAGATGTCAATGATTGGAGAGCTGAAATTATTTTTGGGATCGCAAATTACTCAGTTAGATAAAGAAATCTTTATATCTCATTCCAAGTATGTGAAGGAATTGCTAAAGATATTTGGTATGGAAGATTCAAATCCAGTTGGTACACCCATGGTGATCGGATGTAAGTTGACACAAGATGATGATTCTTCGAAGGAAAATCAGAATAGATACATATCAATGATTGGTGGATTTCTTTATTTGACTCAAACTAGACCAAACATCATGAATGTGTTGGAAAAAATAAGGATAGATAACTGAGAGGGGGGGTGAATTAGCTGTTACCAAAATCAAACTTATTCAACATTAATCAACCTTAAATCTCAAATCTGATAATTAACAGTGCAAGCATAAATCAATAATACATCAAAGATACATGAACACCAAGATTTTATACGTGGAAACCCTATTAGGGGAAAAACCACGGTGGATGTTAGTCCACAAGATTATACCCTGTTAGAAGTATAATGAAGAATGAAAAAGGAATGCACTTGCATTTAGGCACACTGCTCAGAGGAAGGCTCACTACCTTACATGCAATAATCAGATTAAATCCATCTGATGAGTTTAAACTAAGAAATTAGTTTCTACAAAAGCCTGATTACAGTTCCGGTTAGGCACACAAAAACTTCTACACACTCTTCCACACTCTGCCCAATCTCTTTCATAGTCTGCTCTGCTCTTGAATAATTTGACCTTTATTTTCACATGTACATCACTTGCACACCCCGAGCATACCTTGAGCACACTTCAAAATGAGTAAAAAATCACTCTTATATATCTACCACATGGATTTACATCAACTACTCTATCGACCAAAAATAAATAATGAATTACAACTGTCGGCCTCAATACATGAATAAATCTTAATGCCCACCAACACAAGTCGGTCACAAAATAGTGAGGACCCAAACAAACACCTTAGAACACACCAAAAAATAAAATATTAATCCTCATGGATCCACAACACGCTACCACCATCATGTCGGGCAAGAACATGAAAACTCGGGCACACATCGGAAAAATATCCGATCACGAACACTCCGATCAATGCGAATGTACAACAAGGATAGTGTACGATCTAGACTCATCCATGAACGTCACAGATATATGCACAATAATTGAAATTACTAGAATTTCATCCTCTTCATCCAAGAACACCTGCTACAGAAGCTGAATCACTGTAGAAACACAAATCTTCATAACTTCCACAAATCTTCATGCCAACCTTTGAATATTTTGGACAACATACTAGAAATTTTTAGCAACAAACCCTTCGAAGCACACCTTTAGATTGAAAACTTACAACTTTTTCCACCATTCTGACCTTCTCAGCTTCACTGGCTGCTTGTAATATATTTTTTACAATTTTTCAATATCCTTGACATATATAGCCTTTAGAATCACCAATGCTAATAGTGTTGACATCAATGACAACCACATATCAGCAATGCAACCACAACATCCAACAATCTCCCCCTTTGGAATTGATGACAACACATGATGTGAAAAATAATGCCATCAACCCAACTAACTCTTCTCCAACAATCTCCCCCTGAGATTATGCACTCTTTTCCTGTTTCCTTCTTCTCCTATGTTTTTCACATTGCTCTAATACCAATTGTTGGCAAAACAAGGATATACAACTAAGAGGGGGGGTGAATCATTTGTTACCAAAATCAAACTTATTCAACATTAATCAACCTTAAATATCAGATCTGATAATTAACAGTGCAAGCATAAATCAATAACACATCAAAGACACATGAACACCAAGATTTTACACGTGGAAACTCTATTAGGGGAAAAACCACGGTGGATGTTAGTCCACAAGATTATACCCTGTTAGAAGTATAATGAAGAATGAAAAAGGAATGCACTTGCATTTAGGCACACTACTTAGAGGAAGGCTCATTGCCTTACATACAATAATTAGATTAAATCCATCTGATGAGTTTGAAGTAAGAAATTGGCTTCTACAAAAGCTTGATTACAATTCTGATTAGGCACACAAAAACTTCTACACACTCTTCCAAACTCTACTCAATCTCTTTCACATTCTGCTCTGCTCTTGAATGATTTGACCTTTATTTGCACATGTACATCACTTGCACACCTCGAGCATACCTTGAGCACGCTTCAAAATGAGTAAACAATCGCTCTTATATATCCGCTACATGGATTTACACCAACTACTCTGTCGGCAAAAATAAATAATGAATTACAACTATTGGCCTCAATACATGAATAAATCTTAATGCGCACCAACACAAGTTGGTCACAACATAGTGAGGACCCAAACAAACACCTTAGAACATGCCAAACAATAAAATATTAATCCTCATGGATTTGCAACACGCTACCACCATCATGTCAGCCAAGAACATGAAAACTCGAGCACACATCGGAAAAATCTCCAATCAAAAACACTTTGATCAATGCGAACATACAACAAGGATAGAGTATGATCTAGACTCATCTATGAACATTAAAGATACATGCGCAACAACTAAAATTACCATAATTTCATCCTCTTCATCCAAGAACACCTGCTATAGAAACTGAATCACTGTAGAAACACAGATCTTCATAACTTCCACAAATTTTGATGTGAACCTCTGAAACTTTCAAACAACATACTAGAAAGTTTTAACAACAAACCCTTTGAATCGCACCTTTAGATTAACAACTTATAGCTCTTTCCACCATTCTGACCTTCTCAGCTTCATTGGCTGCCTGCAATATATTTTTTACAATTTTTTCAATATCCTCGACATATACAACCTTCAGAATCGCCAATGCTAATAGTGTTGACATCAATGACAACCACATATCAACAATGCAACTACAACATCCAACAGAATGTTGTATGCATTGTTGCTATATTTCAAGCCGATCCTAAGGAATCTCATGTGACTGCTATGAAGAGGATTTTTAGATACTCGAAAGGAACAGTTGATTTTCGTCTATGGTATCCTAAAGATGATGATCTTACTTTAAGTTCCTTTACTGATGTTGATTGGGCAGGAGATGTGAATGACATGAAGAGTACTAGTGGTGGTGCATTTTTCTTGGGGAAGAAGTTGATTTCATGGTTAAGTAAAAAGAAAAATGTTGTTTCTTTGTCTACTGTAGAGGCAAAATACATTGTTGCTGCTAACAATTGTACTCAAGTATTGTGGATAAAGCAAATGCTGAAAGATATTGGAGTTGTGTATGATGAGCCTATTGCCATATTCTGTGATAATTTGAGTGCTATAAATATTTCTAAGAATCCGGTGTTGCATTCAAAGACCAAGCATATATCTATCAAGTACCACTTTTTGAGAGATAATGTGAGTGATAAGGAAGTCAGATAGGAGTATGTGTCTACTACGGAAAAAATTGCAGACATCTTTACTAAGCCTTTTCCTAAAGATACTTTTAAGTATCTCAGAGAGAAGTTAGGGGTGATTTTCCCTTCTAATCAAAACTAAGATGCATAGTCTTTGCATCATTCCATGCATTCATAGTCATATCTTGATCCAGATTGATGTTGTGGTGGCTGCTACTCAGGGGGAGTAGTCAGATGATTCAGATATGTGGTTCAAAGCTTGTGTACCTTTTCCATTGATGTCAAAGGGGGAGAAGAGTAATGTGAAAAACTATGGAAGAGTTAAAAAGAAAAAGGGGAGAAAAGTAATGTGAAAAAACAAGGGGGAGAAGAACAGTATGAGAAAAGCAATGTGTAAAGGGGAGATTGCTGGAAGAAGAGCTAGTTGTGTTGATGGTATTTTTCACATCATGTGTTGCCATCAATTCCAAAGGGGGAGACTTTTGGATGTTGTGGTTGTATTTCTGATATGTGGTTATCATTGATGTCAACACTATTAGCATTAATGTCTTTAAGATTGTATATGTCGAGGATAATTAGAAAATTATAATAAAATATGTTATAGATTGTCTGTGAAGCAGTGAAGATCAGTGTGTTGGAAAGTTCAATATGTTGATGATGAGGAGTTGTGTATTAAAGGGTTTGATTGCAGATGTATGAAGTTCCTACTCCGTAAGTTTCAGAGGTGCGCATGAATATTTGAGCAAGTTATAAGGTTCTATGTTCTGACAGTTATTCTGTTACTGGAAATGGTGTTCACAAAAGAAGATAATGTGTTTATGGCAATCTGAAGTGTTGCGTATGTTCCTAAAGTGTTTCTAGATGTTTCTAGATCATGTTCTATCTATTTTGCATGTCTGCATTGATCTTTATGCTCACGATCCAATATTTTCTCTTGCGTGTTCATGTTTTTCATGTTCATGGCCGACAAGGCATTGTAGTGTGTTGTGGATCTCTGAGGAAGAATCTTTGAAGGTGTTTTGTGTTCAAGGACATTGCTTTAGGTCTCTATTATGTTGTGGCCGACCTTGGTGGATGCACATTGATAATCTTTATTTTTTTAGGCTGACAGTTTGCATTCATTCTACTATTTTTTGAAGCTGACATGAAGCAATGCAATTTCTTGTTGTGGATATATATAAGAGATTGTTTTCTTCATTTGATAAGTGTGCAAGTGTGAAGTGTGTGTGCAAGTGCAAAGTGTGTGTGTGCAAGTACAAAGTGTGTGTGTGTGCTATGTGTGAATAAGGTTCTACTCATTCGAAGGCAGAGCAAAGTGTGAAGAAGAGTGAAAGGAAGTGAAGAAGTGTTCATGTGCTTAACCAGAATTGTGCTCAGGCATTAGCAAATGCTACTTTCTCAGTTCAAATTCTTTAGATGGATTTAATATGAAATTTTAATGTAAGACAATGAGTCTTCCTTTGAGCAGTGAGCTCTAGGCAGTATGTCTAAATGCATGTGCATTCCTTATTCATTTTTCTTATACTTTTAACAAGGTATAACTTGTGGATTAACCTCCACTGTGGTTTTTTCCCTAACAAGGTTTCCACACAAAAATCTTGGTGTTATGTGTGTTTTTGATGTGTTGTTGATTCATGCTTTCATTGTTAATAATCAGATCCGAGATTAAAGGTTAATAAGTTTGAAATTATGTGACAACTAATCCACCACCGCCCCCCGCCCCCCCTCTCTCAGTCGTCTGCCCTTGTGTTGCAAACATAACCTTCCTAACAAGATGAGCATGAGGGAAAGACTTGATCTGAGAGGAAGGAGTGAAGGATAATCCAAGAGATTAGCAATATGAAGATTTGAAGAAGAATTTTATCATCAAATAATTTGGCCTCAATAGTCTCATTAAGCATACCCTTTGTTTCATGCCAAACTTGAAAAAATTCCTTTCATTCATCTTGAAAAATACAATGATTTTTTTCCAACTAGATTTTCTAGATGATAGAAGAGGGCCCGATAGTACAGGAAACTAAAATAAAATGGGTTGAAGTATATGGTGTGCCCAAATTGATCCAAAACTCAAATAGAGAAGTGTGATAAATAGTAGGTCTATCCAATAGTTTCCACCAAAGTCTCCATAAATTAGTAGAGAAAGAGCATTGAAAGAAAAGGTGATTTGTGTCTTCCTCATTAGATCCACAAAGAGCACAAATGGATAGCCCAAGAAATCTTCTTACATATGTTTTCCCAAGTGGGGCACTTATTTTGACTCAACAACCATACAAAATAAATGCACTTAGGCCAACCATACTTATTCCAAATTATTCCCATCCAAGAAAATCAACACTTCTTCCTTTTTCATCTCTAAAACATGATAACCAAATCTAATTGAATACTCACCTTTAGGACAAGGGCTCTAGGAAAGAATATTTACATCCACCAATAGACCAAACATTCTCTCAGCTAAAATAGAAGAGAGGGCCAACTTGTCTTCCTCAAAACCCCCTCTAGGCTAGATTTTAGGATCTTTCCAACAATGGAGTAAGGATATTCTCAAGGAAGGACACAACTTAAATTCAACCACCTTTGACCACCCCACAACCAAGAAGATATTGAGATGTTGAAAATGGGGAAAAATAGAAATAATAGGAGGATGATAATCCCAATAATCATCCTAGAATAAATAATTATTGCCTTTATTAATGATCTATAAGAGACCATGTTTAATAAGCACAATGCCCCTTTTTGAGTGTTATAGATCATGGAACCATTTGATAGTACCTTTGAATTTTTTTATGTTTTCTGGTCTCTTGCCCCATTTTGTGAGCTTATGAATGGTATACTTATGTGCTAGGGGCTTTTTCAAGCTTGCCTAGGATTCTTTTATTTTAAAAACCTTTACAAAACCCTAGTATCCAGGACACCCCTTGTGCTTTTATTCTAACCTTGTGTTGACTCCTTACTGCCCATTTTCGGTCGTCCAAGTTACAACTTATGTGTTTTAACTTCATCAATTTATTGGCCCCTTCAACCTACGTCACCTATTGGTCCATTATCCTATTAGCACTCGATTGAAATATTTTATGCAAAGTCCAAATGTTTGAATTCCTTTATCAAAGTTGTGTTCCTCTCATGTTCCCTAAGGCATGTCCCCTTTTAAATATAACTTTAAGTGCATGTGCTTAATTATTCACTTAAGTTCTATGAACCCAACCCACCTTGGACATGTGATGCTCCTTCAATGCATTACATTCATCCTTCATAGCACATTATTACTTTAATAGCACATAGCTAAAGTGTGATGAGTAGCTTTGATAGAAACAAGACACATGTTAACTTTGTATTGTAGTACATTTCCTTAATGCATCGCAATTTCATGAGCAATGTGTATAGTGAAAATGTGTCCTAAATGAGCCCACCAAGGATCAAGTCTTGTTGAGTGCAAAGGCTCCGACATCGAAAAAGGGATGAGGCCAGGATTGTGCCCCGGATGAATTTGGAAAAATGGATACCTCTCAGTCCTTGGCTCTTAGCCGAAGAGGTTCAGCCCAAGAAGGCTCATGCTCCCATATTGGGTAGCAAAAAAGAATTTGTGGATGACCTCCATCAAAAATAAAATAAAATATGTCGGGCAGTATTAAGTAGGGGATGAATAGGTGGCAATCTGATTGCATCAAGCTCTCCCTTTGGAGCACATTTTATAAGGTTGAGTGCAAAAATTAAATGCACTATGTGTATTATGTCACAATTTGGACAGGTGTCAAGAAAGCATTGCATCGCATGGCTCTAGTGCATTGTATTTTCATATCAATACAAAGCAAAAATGTGTTGAGAAGGAGGTCGCTAAGATCATGACACTTGGTGGCATCCTATCACATCACAAAGGCTATTCACATTGCATTATTTAGAGTTGGGTGCATAAATAAAATGTGATGGGTATATAAAATGAACATTTGAGACAGGTGTCAAGATCTCACTTCATCACAAGAGCTCTTCGGGGTGCATTCTCATGTTTCAAGAGCATAATGAAATTGCACTATGGTAACAACTCATCAAACGAGGACATGTGTTCAAAGATTATTGTAATGCTAAGGTTCTTCACAATGCAATTTCTCCTCAACAATGCAAGTGTATTGTGCAATGTAGGGATGACAAAAAATAGGACAGGTGGCATCATTTGATTGTATTGCATGGTCTTAGTGTATCACATTTTTGGTTCTTTAGAAAATAACCAAAATGTGATGGGTTTTAAAGGGTAAGGTAGGGACACGTGTCACTCTTGGGATTTCGTGTAAAGAGTAAGAAGGGCTTGTGATAGTCGTTGATCGAGTTTTAAATCAATCAAATCTACAATTAGAATTTAAATTAGAATGGCTAGTTAATGAATGATCTATTTCATATGCATGAGCCATCATGTTGCATTTAAATCACATCTACTACTTTTCAAGAGCAATAAAATATTGAATTGATTCATTTTTCATCACAATTGTAATCACACTCAAGTTATCTAGCGAATGAAGCTCTAAGAAGGAAAAAATCAAGAGGAAAAGTGAGGGTTTCATTCAAAATCTAGGTAAGTGGCCTAATCTATCTATAATTAAAAAAATTGTTAGAATTTCTAAAAGGAAAGAATTGCAAAGGGTTTCTAGGATAATTAGTCTTATTATTTGAAATTTTTGAAAGAAAGTATAAAGCCCTAGGGTTTTTAGAAAATATTGTATAAACCTTAGTTGCACATAAACCCTAAAATGAGTGAAACAAGTACAAGGTCTAAGGGCCTCAAGAGGTTCATGGAGGAGGACCTTATATATAAAGCAAATCCTCGATTGACAAAAATGGGGAAAACATGCTCAAGGTGTCAGAGTGGTCACATATAGATTGCAAGATAAACATCACAAATTGGTAATGTTGTCACCCCAATGAACAAATGGACCATGTTTGAGTATGCATACAAAAGGGGTCAGATGTCATGACTAGCTTCAAATTTATAAACTTCAGACCTACTAAAATTAGTTGTGCTAAATGTGTTTTTCAACATAGACTTGATAAAGGCTTTAGCAAGTTGCTATGATCCTGATAGTAGAGTGATCAAAATCAAGAAAGGATCACCTTAGCTTGTGATTTCTAGAGGACATATAATTGAAACATCCAGCTTGAACCCTTCAGCTAGTGTTACTATTGATTTCAGCTCATTGTGTAGAGAATATGAAAAAGATAAACACAACTATAGGGTATTTTGGCTCCCAAAGAATAGAAGAAGGGACATTGAGAAAAGGAATGTGAGATTTTTTCCAAGGGAAGTTGAACCTTTTAGTTGTCATGAATTTTAGGATTATTTTGTCAATACTTACTATGCCCTGTACCAAGTTCTTGGAAAATACTATGATTTGAGAATTCCTATCTTTATGATGATGTTAGCAATAGAAATCTAACACAAGGATGTGAATAGACGTTTTGACTTTGTTACATTTATTGCAGAAAGTATTCACAAGCAATCGACAACCTTAAAGGATCCCAAGGCCGATTTGTATTTCAAGTGGCATTAATTGTTGTTGCACATGATCATGTCCAGTTGAGAGAAGGCATGGAAACAATTGTTAGAATTTAGAACCAATGATGATAAATGTATAAAATTTCTTGTTTAAATGTGGACATACATATGGGATCAACACTACAACAATTCAAATTTCTTAGCATTTGAGAATGTCCTTGTAACAATTATATTGGGGAATCTGGGTTGCAAACCAAAAAGGAGAATTTCCATGAATATAATGAAGTTGCTAAGGCCCCAAAAATATGATGTTGAAAAGGGGGTTGAGCATAATTAGGGAGATTGGTATCTACACACCAACTACATAGTATTCAAAATCTATGGCACCCCAGTGCAACCCCATTGTTTGCCAATTTATTCAACAAATAGGTTAGCTTTCATGGAGATAATGTGGCAATTAGATGAAGAAAATAAAGAAAATTTTAGACTAATGAAGAAGGGATCATTCATCCCTAGATACATGAAGTTAAATCCCATTTTTTGTGTCTGCAAAAGAAGGTTTAAATTTTTTTGCCACAAATTTTAAAAATATTGGTATGAGAGTGCAACAAGCAAGAAATTGTGACCTTGAGGGGTTCATTATCAAGGAAGGACTAGAAGGGGTAGATCCCCTTACTAACATCATTTTCATGTGTCTTAATATGTGATCAAGAATGCTAACACTAATCAAGAAGTGAAACAAAGAAAGCAGGATTGGATTTTCATAACATAGATTAAAGAAAAAAGAGTGCAAGTAAATGTTGTGTATGTTAGCCCATTTTCTTGGTATACAAATCCTTTGGAAAGAGTAGAGAGGATGTTGGCTGCTTATAAAGATGGGTATTTTTTAGATATGGTGACATTGGTTGAGGAAGAAGCCAAGAAGAAGAGATAAGAAAAATTAGCTCAATAGTAGGCACAACCAACATAATCATTAGCCCCTACTAAATCTATCCAACTGATACAAATTCATGATCAACCATTGGTTGAGTATTTAGAGAAGCCTAAGGATAGTGATACTATGCAAGAAGAGTCTCTTGATCATATCGTCGGTGATGAGTAAGTGAATCAACGCTTCTCATCTCCTCAAGTTCACCAAGAGGAAGAGGAACATATGCCTAAAAATAGGCAAATTACATAATTTTATGACGAGAAAAATATTCCTAATGATATAAGATATAAGGCCTGCCATGAATTCATGGACGATGATTCTTTTATTCAAACAAAGGAATTCAAGGAGTTCATAATCAAATTTAATGAGAAAAACTGAAAGAAAAGATTGAAAATGATAAGTAAGGAGTTGATCCATTAGAACATGAGGAGATTACTTAGAAAGTAATCCAAGAGATGGATTATGACACCTCTAACATCACCCTTGCAGAAGGAAGGAGGATGGTAAAATAAAGTGGCATTCTTCTATTGCTTGGTTGGGATTTAACATCTACAATTACTTTGGATACAATAAGGAATTAGGATGAAAAATATTTTGCTTTTGAGGAGCAGGTGGATAATGTCCTTTTAGGTCTGGTTTCAGTCCCAATATGCACACTTTGGCTATTTGGGAAATGTCCCCCACAACTAATAATCCAAAGGTGATCATGTTAATTAGTGGGGGACATTACAGGGAATGTGATTGTTAAAAGAGCTTCTGACATCTCTGCCAAGCAAGTAGAAAAATTAGTGGTGCACATTGCAATGCTTAGTTTAGATACTGTTGAGATGGAACAAGAATATTATGATACTTTGCATAATAATTTTTTTAAATTGCAAGATGAGTAAAACAAAGTGGTTGCAAGATTACCACCTCCACAACTAGTTATTCTTCATATTGCAGCCCCTCCTTCATCTTCATTAGAACAATTTTCAGCTAAAGATAGAGAGACTTTGTCTCTAAGGGTACAAAGGTTAAAGGAGGAGTTGAAACAAAGCAAGGAGAATGAAAAGAAAGTGATGGAGGCAAGTAAAATTGCAACTGGTATATTGAGGACCTTCTTGGTCATATACTTGTATGTGTTTTGTACAAGACAAAAGGAGCCTAGATAGCATTTGGTGGATTGAATAAGGCATATGCAAAACACCAAGAAATTTAGAAAGGTTTCCAAGAGATTATGAGAAAATGAAGCCTAAGGGATAATGTTATAAAGAAAATGATCAAGGTGACAAAATTAGAAATAGAATCCCCAAAGAATTTTCCTCAAGTTCTTGAGAGAATTGAGCTATTAGGGAACATTTCAGCCTTTCAAACAAAATTGGATATCCAATTCAAAGAAAAATTGAAAATATTTAAAGGTATGGAATAGGGAATAATGCCAAAGATAACAGATGAATCTAGATTTATTAAGCCTTTGGACAAGTGGAAGGTTGAATTTGGTGGCATTGTTCCCTCATTGCTTGCTTTCATATATAAAGATGTTAATCCTAAATTAGCACTTTTGAATAATTCAATTGATGATTTATTCAAATTGGAGACCAATTTGGATAGTTTTTTAAGAGAGGCTAGAGAAATCACAGATGATAGGTACCATCCACATAACAATAAAGTGAAAAAACTTCTAGCATTCAACTGGCCATCTGAGAAAGACTTCAATTCATGGCTTGAAAAATATGTGGAGTAAGCCACTTTTCTATTATTTTCTAGTTCTTCTGCTGTGGTGGGACCTGGTTTTTATTTATATTTTACTTAGTCCAATTTTGATTGGGAAGTTAAAGAAGGTAGAGAATAGTGTGGAAAAGTACTAATACAACCACATTCTTCAAGTACCTTTTGGTATCAACAAGGATCTTCAACTTCACATGCAACAACTTTTTTCCTTTATGGAATATTTGTTCTCCCATGAGCAATTGTACATGTAATTTGTCTGATCCTATGTGGGCATAATTGTCAAATGTAAATGTGACACTTTTCCATAGGTTTGAAGCTTGTTTTTCTCCCTTGTTTCTATACAAGGGAAATCATGGCCTTTTGCAAAAGATCTTGGAGAATTTTTGTAGGCAGAGTAATTTTGTAATAGGGTCTATATTGTTGAGTCTAAGTTGTCTGAGAATAGAATTGGGTGTAATTTGCAAATGTTGCATAATAGTACTAGTTCAATTTATGAATATGTAATAGAAATTTTTTGAGCCAATTGTCTCCTACATGTATACTTCTCTTTGTTTATGAATAAAATTAGATCAAGCATCTTTTTATTCATCTCTACAAACTTCTCGTGGATGAATGTTTCTTGTATTACTTTTACTTAAGGAGTAGACTAAATAATTTATGCAAGAAACGTTGAATGGTGTGAGTGTATGCAAGGATTTGTAAGTAGAATTCACTAGGATTTATATAAATTTAGTAGTGTAAGGCATTGTTGCAAGGCTTTGTGAAATTAGGGTAAAATGTTATGCAAATTTCAATTGCATATGTCTTGAATCTGTTACCTAGGTTGAGGCACCAATCTCTTTGTAATTGTGTTTGAATACAACTCCCTAATCATGAATTTCAAAGAATAGTTTCCCTTACTACAATAATTTATTTGTGTAATGTTATTTCTGATGTTCTCAAGTGTTGAACATATAGAAATCCTAAGGATCTAGCCTATCATATATGCTTATTTGTAATTCTTTCCAAATTAATGAGAACATATCTACTTTCAAACAATATCTAAAGATAATGATAAGAAATCTTAAGAGATATTGTGTAGGATCACCCTCCTAGGTCTTGCAAAGCCTAAAGTGCAAAGGAAAATTTAGTTCTATCTTCTCATGTTCGTTGGCCAGCCCCTTAAGACAATTGATCATAAGATTCGACTATTCTTTAGAGTATCTTAAGAACCAACTGGGAATTAAAAATAATCAACACCTTTCCCAATTAGCTCCGTTCATGGAACATCTTTGTTAGTTACCCCTCCCAAATATTTAAAATTAAGAATCACGTCCCAAGGTTGCTTAGGAATTTTACACCATCTCCTAAATATATTTGGTTATAAAACTTGACAATTGAGTTCAAAATGACAAAGACCAGGGTCACTCATTCTCTCAAGATAGTACACATCGTCCCAACTCTGTAGAATCCATTTTCAAGAGTCAAGATTTCCTTCCCAAAGAAACTTCCTAGAAAGAGAATCTAATTCCTTGAGAAAGCTTTTGGGAGTAGCTAAAGCCAAGAATTTATAGATAGGCAAAGCCTACAAAACTGATTTCAAAAGAATAACCCTACCAACAAAGGATAACCATTGGAAGGTCTAGTAGCTCACCCTCATGCAAAAAATATTCCAAAAAATTATTTCAATGTACTCTTTTAAGATTACTACCAGACAAGGGAATTCCCAAGTAATAAATCAAGAAACTCCCAATTTGGAAGTTAACAATATCTATAATTCTTTGTTGAATAGTATTAGTAGTATTGAAGAAGAAAATACTTGATTTTCCATCATTGATTTTTTGCACAAAAGAAAATAGGTAGGTGTCCAAGACCCTTCTAAAGTTGAGTACCTCATTAATTTTAGCCAAGCCCATCAAACCAGTGCCATCAACAAATTGTAAATGAGTTTTTGAACTAACATTTGGAGCTGTAACATCATAAATTGTCACCTTTGACAATTTCACACTATGTTTTGCTCCCCTTTAAGCTATTGGACCTAATTAAGCATTAAACTTCCTAAATTATGCATTTTGTAGCTTATTTTAAATATTTTCTGACAATTTGCAAGCATAAAACAAATGCTCTCATTTAATACTTTGTCCTCAATACTTAAAACTTTGCAAAATAGGTCTAGGACACTGGCGCCTAGGGCGCCTATGTCCCCTTTATTTTGGCTCCAAATTCAAATATGTTGATTGTGACACTTTATCATTTGAAATTCAAATACTTAAAGTCGATTGTCAAGATTTAATTTTTGAGAAATTAAATATTTATTCCTATAAATACCTAGTTATGGGACCATTTCAAATCTAACACTCATGAGCAAACAAAATGGGTGAACATCAAGATAAAATACTATTTTCAAGAGCATTCAAGAGTAACATTTTTATTGATTTTTATTATCAATTCAAGATCCTAACATCATGTCAAAGTTTATGTGTGTTTATATTGCTTTGTGAAGGCTAACATTGTTGTAGGTCTCCAAGCATCCAAGCATTCGAGAAAATATATCAAGCAAGATCCAATCTCCTTGAAGTGATGTGTATGACTTCAATCCTTAAAGGAAGCCATTGAAGGGTGGTGAGTTGTAGCATTTTGTTCATTCATCATTTCCTTCCTTTCTATTATCGGTTTATCATTAACATTGCCATTGTGGAATTGGAAACACTAACATGGGGTTTGACTAATGCAAGCCCCTAAAATGACCTGACATTTCCTCTCTTTGTGAATGTGTAGATCTCAAGTTGAAGAGGATCAAAGGAAGTTTAAATGTACTTTGTTCATTGTTGCATTCAAAATCCTATAACTTGAGAACTCACAGAAAGTCAATTACAAAAATATCTGACAAAGATCCAAAAAATACCTAGCAGGATAGTGGTGCCCCCTACATCAACATCTTGAAAAATTCAACTAAAAATTACATCACAGGTGCATGGTGTCCTCCCTTTTTTGTTTCTAACTTGTCTGATTTCCTTTGTGGTATTTCAAATATTTTGTATTTACATATGAGTACCAATTTTCACCATTAGAAGAACTAGATCATTGTGTTTCATAATTAGGTCATTTATGGATTTTTTTGAGGATGGGTTGAATCCTTTCAAGCAATCTCATACCTTTTCCTAATCCGTCAAACCTCCATTCCATCCTTGCATTCACATCATCCATTATCCATCTCATATACATATATCTCCTTTAATGAAACTAGGGAAAAGGTGTGGAACCCTAAGGCCACAAACCAACAAGGGGTCCTTCCTCCCCCCTTTTCCCTTCATCTCATTTTGGTGAACTTGACTTGTTAACATTATATACCTTCTAAAAATTCACTATAGATCTAGTTTTTACATATCATTTTGTTTCATTTTTCATATAGGCTTTCATTTTTGTGCCATAAAAATCCAAAACAAATTGCATTCACATTGCATTGATAGGGTTTGTTTCAGTTATCTTAGCTCATATCTACATTAAATTGCATTTATAAGTTTGCATTAGATCATTAAAATCTAAAATTGTTCATTGTATTCAAAATTGCATCTTTCATTTAGGTCAAAAAAGTGGAAAAATTATATAGTTTTGTTTTAAAATTGCATCAAATCATCATTTTCGAAATCTTGCATCTTCAAATTAGTCAATTAGTTCATTCTAGATCTGAAAATTGTATTCAAAATTTTTCATTCATTATTCATACATTTGCATACTTGTATTTTTCATTTACATAGTCATAAAATCACTAAAATCTAGAAAAATATTCACTGTTAGAATTATTTGCACACAAAATTGGGAACATTAAACAATAATAAACACATCCTGACTTTGAATTTTTAGACACCCTATCTAGGACATAGGCACCCTATGCGCCTCTATCCTACATTTTGTGCTTGAAATTTGCATCAGATGATTTTCATCTTTGTGTTCTCTATTGGATTTTGTTGTCTAAATTTTGTTTCTACATTTTAAAACTATCATTTACTTTTAGCATTGTTGCATGTTTGCATTCTTCAATTCACAATCCTAAAATCTAGAAAATAATTCACTGTTATACTTGTTCGCACATAAACACAAAAAAATTAAACAACATAACAAGCAGTCAAACTTTTAATTTTGCAAAAGCCTAACTAGGATATAGGTGCCCTAGGAACCCTTGTCCTACCTTTTATGGCTCAAATTTCTATCAGATATTTTTCTTTGTGCTTTTTGCTAGTTTTTGGTCTCCGATTTCTATTTTTGGCTATTTTATTGTGCTTTTTTATCATTTTGGTGTTCATCTTGGGTACACTTAAAGCATTTTGGAACTTGCATGAGTTTCATGACCTTGTGTCCTATTACCAATACTTCAGTGAGACGTAGTTCTAGACTTATGACATCCCACATTGGTTTTACATCCACTGTGGATCATTAGTCTTTTAACTCTTTCATGACAAGTGTTGTCAATACTCAACCCATTTTGGACTCTACCTTGATGTTACCATGGTAATGACAACCCAAATCCAACTATTGCTTCAACAATACAACCAACAATTGACATACCTTTAACAATATGCCTTTCCACTATAAATTCCCATGGTTTTGGATCTTCCCATGTCACACATCAAGTTTCATCCCCCCTCATAAATTTGCAACATAGTAGTCTACCTAACACACACACTTCCACCACATTCACCTCATTCCTAAAACATGTCAACCAATGATTCCATCATCAACCAACTTCTACAAAACGTAACCTCACTTCAACAACAAATCTCAACCTTGAGCCAAAACCAAAATGGACAACCATTACAATATATCAAAAGGAGCCCATTGTCACTTGAAATATTGAAAGCACAAATGCCGCAAGACATAGACATTCCCCAATTTGACAAGTATAATGGTAAAGGGGATCCTAGCAATCACATATCAAGATATATTGCCATGTGTAGTGATTCTATCTTTGAGGATAAGCTCTTAGCTAAAATTTTCCCTAGGTCATTGAAAGATATGGGATTGGAATGGTTTTGTTCCTTTCTTAATAACTTAATTCACTCATCTAATTAACTTGTTGATGCTTTCTTGAATAATTTCCAAGTCAACATAACCGATTTAATGCAATGCAAACAAAGACAAGGTGAAAAATTTATAGATTTCATAAGCCTTTATTAGTTTATATTATCAAAATTCAATCTAACTCTTCCTGATGCGAAAATCCAAAGAATGTTCATTGAAAAATTGCAAACTTGCATAAGGGAAAAAGTCATATTAATGAAATTTCCATCCTTTATAAGCTTGTGTATAGTGCTTCATGACTATCAAAATTTGATTAATAAGTATGAAGAAGCATCTCCATCGACTCATATTGAGAAATATGAACCCGTACCTCAAAACAATGATCAACCATTCAAAAAGAAAAACAATTTTTTTTATCAAGTTTCATACACCTCAAACAACCAACCACATTGAGCCTCAAGTTGTTGTCATCAATCAAAATCCATACCAATTTAGACCAAAAGATATGCAATTCACCCAATTACTTGACACTCTCCATTCAATCATGTTGCAAATTTTGAGTAAGAACCTAATCTGATTGCCTCCTGTTAAACTTGTGGACACAACCAAGCCTCTCCCTCCAAATTTCAATCAAAATATCTTTTGTCAATTTCATCACACAAATGTGAAAGGAAACTTGCAACCATCTAATGATAATTTCCACATAACCCAAAAGATAAATCTATACAAATAAGTATTCAAAATTCATAAGCAAGAGAATAGACAACATACCATCAAAGATGACACAAGATATACCCTGGGAAAACCCTCAAGAGGGAAAACCCAACCTATAAAAGCATCCATCACTCATGTATTATTTAACAATAAACATTACAATACATCTTCAAATTCTCCATGAACACCATTGAAGCATCAAGCCCTATCTAAGCAATCCATGTGAACAAGCATGTAACTGTACATCCCATGCCATGCTTCAAACCCTCACATATGCTAACAAGAGATAACTTTCCAACTGACCAACCTAAACAACTACCCTTGTGGTTACTTTTATAGAAGCAAGATCCCACAAAACCACCAAGTGGTATTACATAAAACCATGTGACTAAAACCATGAGACTACAAAACCATGTCCCCACATTTAATATTGGTACTTTATTTAAATTACTTTCCCCAATATTAAATAAATACATTTGTACAACTCATAACTTATGTCCCAATGTTACATACAACATAAAGTGGCCCCAAGAATATTAACTCCTAGTGATGCATGTACTTCTAGATTCCCTAGGTGCATCACACACATAATAAATAAATATTACATTATAAATATTATGCAAGATGTACAAAACCTAATTCCTAAAATTCTCCCACTTTTTGTATACATTGCATAAGGGGGAAAAAGTGACCTCAAAACATCAATAAAGTGAACAATCCATATAGCCACATATACCATCAAGGAATCAAAGTGCTCCATGTGCTCCATCAAGATACTTGTAACAAGAAACAAAGTGACCACCATCCCAAGCATGAATTCTTCCATCCTCCATCATGCCTATGCACAAATATAACAAACCATCCAAAGAGAAGACACACAATCTATCACAATGAAGCATAAGTCCTGCCTCAACTGATATCCCAAACACACACTCAATCCAATGGTATCAATATGCACCAGTAGCTGTCAAGATACACAAACCCATAGCTGAAATAACACCCACAACAAGTTCCAACGCATCCAACTATCCATACCTCAAAGGTATATAAAACATAGTAAACTCATGCCATCAACATATACACCCATAAACCACAATCACAAACTCCATGTGCAAACTTGTCAATGAAGAACATACACATCCAAGAGCTCCCACTACATGGGTAATGCAAATCTGAAAATGATAAAGGCATACCAAGTCTACCAATAGCATCATATAGAAGGTGTAAACAACATCATGTAGTACCAAGGAACATCCATGATGATATGAAAAAAATGTAAACCAATATCCTATAAGAACAACTCTCACCACAAGTCTCCAAAGCTCTCCCATTTTCTCCACACCCAACAAATGAAAGAGATAAAGGAACCTCCATGTCATCACCTAAGAAAATAAGTGAAAACACATGACCACAAGCTAGTGATCACAATAGCTCCAATCAAACCTCAAGACCAATGCAATGTGAAACCATACATCCAAGAAGATAACCAAGACCAAAGAGAGAAACAATGCACATCATATACCAATAGATCGTCCTTCTACATACATCTTTCAATGCCAACTATGTCAAGTATGATCTCATCCATAATACCCCAAAAGAAAATCCATAACAATACCCAACAGTTCAATCACCAAGATCAAACATAGCATATGTATCATATAATCAACATGGATGTAAGCCTCTCAAATCAAAGAAGATCAAACTAAATCCATTCCCAATGAAGGAAATAAGCCCAATACATATTCTAAACTCAACATTAATGAAAAATCTCACAATGCATAAGGAGATAAACATGCCAACACTCCTAAAATGTGTAGAACAGTCTGGATAACTGAGAGGAGGGGTGAATCAGTTATTATAAAACAATTTTCTTATCCTTAATTAATTTGGAGCAAACTCAAATCATTCAGATAATAGTTAAATTGATATGAACATGAAAGCACCAAAGAACACCAGAATTTGTGTGGAAACCCAAGATGGGAAAAACCATGGAGAATGCTAATTCTCAATTATAAAACACTAGTTAAGGTGACACCGATTAAGGTGATTTTTACAAGGGCTCACTGCCAAGTTTCTCATTGCAGGGTGGCTCACTGTCGGTTGGGCTCACTGCCCAACTATTATAGCTAGAGATACAAAAAGGCTCACTGCCTACAGAAAATGGCTCACTACCAAAAGAATTATGAAAAGGGAATCCACCGCAGAAACAATTGTCACCAATAGTTACACTAGAAGAAACTCACAATTTGCTATCTTTGGTATACTTTCGCAGAATGTCTGGATTTTCATATTCACAATCACCACACTTGCTTTCATCGAACGAGATCAACTTCTACTTATACCAATTAGTGCCTTCATAATCTTCTCAAGTTGGCCAAACACAATTCCATTTCATGCTTCCATAAACTCTTAATTCAGATGAACATAATTTGAATTAGGTCACGACAAAAAAATTCTCGTGGTGGAAGGGAATGAAATGTGGACCACACATAACCTCCTCGCTCAAATCAACATGCTACATATTAACCATGATATCCGAAACCAAGGAGTAGGATATACACATTATGATGCAAGCAATGTTCTAGGACACAATAACCACTTTGTAGATAGGTCCGGACCCAAAATAGTGTATCTCATTATATTGCAAGATATATGGGACTAGGACAAGCATGACCGAAGATAGATCATCACAACACAACATCTGGAGAACGCCAATCCGAATCATCAAAGTAACAAAACCGAACCTTAATCAATCAACCAAGATATGTTGACATCAATGACAACCATTAATGACAGCAATAAACAACATCACATTACAACAAAATGAACCCTCCAATACCATATAACCATAGCTCAAGATCCATATGCATGAGAAGACAAATCATAAACATAGTGCACTTGAAAGAAATAATGGGAAACACCTCTCAAGTAAACCATCGAGTAGACCAAGAGTGGGGAATGAGAATGCTCCTCCAAGATATCCAATTCATCATGACTCATCCAAGATCACTCTCCTCATAGGTCCATGTTGAACTCACGTCCAACCAAGGTGTAGGCTCGTCAGACTTCTTGTTGAAATCTCATCAAGAGTAACCATCTCAACACATGTCTCTAACCACAAGAGAACTCCATCCTCACCTATGTCTCTAAGTATCCATGAGTACCTGTAACCAATCAATCCATGCCAAAATCCAAATGTAACATAGCATCATCATGAAGTAATCAAGAAAATGATCATTGTATCCAATACCAAGAGAACCAACCAAGATCAAATTCAAAGTCCCAATATTTGAATCAGGAATATAACCATAACATCATGATCTCACACCTCCTCAAAATAAAAATAGATGATCCAAAGAACATATCAAGTAAATGTATCATGCCAACACTCTAAACCAGTAATCAAGAGTAAACCATGGCATAATAACATAACCATCCTATCATAACAAGGATCACATGTAAAATAACAAAGTATGACATCTCAACCAAAGACTAAAGAATACTTGCATGGAAAACAAGATGCCAACATCTACAAATCACATAAATAAAACCACCTCCTATTAATGAATCCCAAGATGTCAAAGAACCCTCACTACATAGAAGTAGAAACCAAGAGTCCATCCATGACACTAACAAACACTGCAAAAGATCATCCACCATCAAATGGTGAATCCACATCATCACCACAAGCTCCCAGTGAACCATGATACCAAGCTCTCCATGGCAACATGATAACCATCCTCTAAATGAAGATCCTCCATGGCTCCAACGCAATCAAAGAACTCAACACCATGAGATCCCAAAGGGAAGAGTACAAACCACGATCTCCAAACCAAGAATATACAACACTGCCAAACATCAAGAATATATCCAACAACACCAATCCATCACTGTCAAAAGCTCCCATTGAAAAGTGTAATCAATCTATCCATGACATCATGATAACAATATCCTCATGAAGATCAACCAAAGACCCTCACACAATCAAATAACTCAAATGCAACATAAGCTTCCAAAAGGAAAGGTAAAACCATGATCCTCATACCAAGAAGATACAATGCCACAAATTGAATCAAGATCCAATCCAACATCACCAACAATGCACCTACATAAACAATCATGACATGCCAAGGTACCTAAAGAAAAATAAATATCCATGACATCATGATCACCACGAAATGTACTAGCAACAAACAATCCAATCCTGTCCCACATGTCTACATAGCATAGTCAACTACACAGGTCTCACATTATGACTGCACCTAGTAATACCATCTCTCCTCCTCAACATGACAATAAAAGCAACAAGAACAAGTGACTAAACCAAGCAACCAAATTGAATAAGCATCAAAACTGAAATATCTATGGGCTTAGACAACCCATATCCAAGTCATAAATGCAACATGTAAGTATGGGTCACCTACAACATTACACAACTTGTAGATACAACAATGCAACATACAAATTCAATAATACACTGATAACCATGTCAAATGAGAGTAATCAAAGATGTACAACCGAGTATACAATGAATCCATCATCAAATCACCAAGATCTGATCATCCATAAACTCATATAAACATCATAATCAAAGTAACACATAAACAAATCAGATTAGAATAATAGCAAATAAACCATGCCAAAACAACTCCAAACCTAATCCATTATGTAGTACTTTGAACAAGATTTTCCGTTGACTATTTGAAGTCCAAAATATGAATCCATATGCACAAGTTATGACCTTTCAAAGCTAAAAGGCAACACCCGACTTCCAACAAGCAAATCACTATCAAAACAAAAAAATAATGGAAAAATCATTGATACCACAATGGAGTACATTGATCCACCTTTCCAACGAGTCTAAGAAGACAACAAAATAAACAATCTAGGCAAAATTTATGCCCCCCAGAAGAAAATACACAATTTGAATAGATAAAAGGCAAAAAATGCCCCCTAGTGGTGGGGCGGTGGGTCGTCGGTGGTGGCGGAGCCACCCCTACATAGCTTCAGACCCAAAATATTATAAATTGCAATTTAATTTCAAATAAGAGGAAAATTAATAAATAGGGTGGAAATTTTATTTTTTATTTTTGAAAAATTGGGGCAGCTTTTAATATCCCCTACCCCCCTAGTGGGGGCCCCAAACATACCCTACTGGACAAGGCCCCCACCAGGGGCTTAGGTCATTGCTTGTGATACCCTTGTCGATAGGGGGCAACAACCCATGCAATTGCAAGGTGTTAGCCCTACAAATCATAGGGTATGGAGGCCGTGGGGTGGGGGGATCGACTCCGCCTCCCCAGACAATTTTTTTTTTTTTTTTAACTTTTTTTTTTTTTTGTGGATTAACATATATATAGTAGGAATTTATTTTTGAACCGATGGGTATTTATTTATTTTTCATAATTTTTTTCTACATACATGCAAATTTGATGATTGTAAGATCGGGAAGGGGGTAGGCAATTTTTTTTACACTTTTCCATAGTGAACAAAATAGGTTGAATTTTATATCATTTTTTCGTCTCTTGGCCAACCTAAATCCAAACATGAGGTCTATTTTGTCTTAGGAGGTCATCTGCAACATTTCCCCCCAAAACCCTCATTTGAATGCACAACCAAAAAACCCTTTTGACCCAACATTTCTCACACCCAAATCTACAAACAACCCATCATAACAACAAACCCAAAACCCTTAGATATGTAATAAAAACCTACAAAACTCTCATATCTTGCCATTTCTTTCATTCTCTCATGCAATGCATAGATTCAAACTCAAACAATATTTTCTCAACTTAGGGTTATCCAACCACAACCATGGCTCTGATACCAAATGAAAGGAAACTTGTAGCCATTTAATGACAATTTTCACATAACCTAAAAGAGAAATATATAAAAATAAGTACTCAAAATCCATATGCAAGAGAATAGACAACATACCATCAAAGACGAAACAAGATATACTTTGGGAAAACCCTCAAGAGGGAAAAACCCAGCCTCCAAAAGAATCCATCACTCAACTATTATTTAGCAATAAACATTACAATACATTTTCAGAGCCTCCATGAACACCATTGAGTCATCAAGCCCTATCCAAGAAATCCATGTGAACAAGCATGTAACCACACATCCCATGCAATGCTTCAAACCCTCACAAATGCTAACAAGAGATAACCTGCCAACTGACCAACCTAAACAACTACCCTTGTGGTTGCTTTTTTGGAAGCAAGCTCCCACAAAACCACCAAGTGGTATTACATAAAATCATGTGACTAAAGCCATGAGATTACAAAACCGTGTCCCCACATTTAATATTGGGTACTTTATTTAAATTACTTTCCCCAATATTAAATAAATATATTTTTACAACTCATAACTTATGTCTCAATGTTACATACAACATAAAGTGGCCCCAACAATATTAACTCCTAGTGATGCATGTACTTCTTGATCCCCTAAGTGCACAACACACATAATAAATAAATATTACATTATAAACATTATGCAAGGTGTACAACACCTATTTCCTAACAAAATGGACATGATACAAAAAATGTATGCATCTTAAACATCAAGTTCAAGACCTCATTAATTCTAATCACATCTAGTTGGGTGGTGTTAATGACCAAGGGAATAAGTTTGTTGCCCTGCCTAACCAAAACTAGCAAATATTTATTAATTCTATGCCTAATCATTCAACCAAAATTTTGAAAGTTGGTGATGTTAAGAGTGATGTGATGAATATTGACAAGATTGATGATATGAGTGATGACATAAATGATGATAAGAGTGATGATGAAAATAATTATGAGAACAATGTAGATCACATGGTTAATCTAATAGATGTGCAACCTTGTAAGGGCTAAACCACTATGTTACCTGACATTGTTTCCTCCAATAGTGATGCACTTAGACATATGCCTGATGGTCCTCTCTACATTGTTGACCATATCAATGAAAAAAATGTACAAGGAATACTCATTGATCCCATATGTGTAGAGAATGTGATCACTAGGGAATTTTTGTTTGTGTAAGAGATTTATCATGATTTTTATGAACAATCAAAAGCATGGATAAAAACTCATGATGGTTTTTCTCACCCTACGATTGGTTCCATCACTCTTCCTCTCAAAATTGGACTAAAAAAATTAGATGTCTCATTCTCCATCATCCTGTCATCAGACTAATTTCGTGTGAAGCTAGGCTACCCATGGTATGCTCCATGAATTTCATCCCGCCAATTATTCACAAGCGCATAAAGTTTCCCTTTGAAAATGAGATATTTATAGTGCATCATAGTGGGTTTAATCCTTTATCTTCTCATAGGAATTTTTCTTGGACTTCTCTTGGCCTCAACCTGTAGAACCTATAAGCCTAGTGAAGATTTATTTTTCAAATCATATCAAAAGTTGAAGGAAAAGTGCATAGCAAAATTATCTCTTAGCAATATTCCTAAGAATGATAGGTTCATGGTTGTTCCTTCTCTTTAGCCCATCATGGATGAACCTATGCTTGAACCAAAGACTCTTCCAACTAACCAAAGTAAATATGTTTTCGTTACTCCACCCATCTCCTATAAAAAACCAAAAGATAATAAAATGATCCCTTTTCTGTCTCCAAAGATAAAGCAAGTGTGTAAATCTAAAGAGATCATAGTTTCCCAACCCCCGGTGGTTCCTTTATTTCCTCCCTTAAAGAAGAAATGAAACCAATGGTTGATAAACCTGCTTCTACCCCATCACAAATTAAAAATCATGCATGAAGAAACAAAAATGCTAAAGAGCGTAGACACAAACATCATTCTATTGCTCGCTAATTGGAAGAAAAGAACAAAACAATGCATGATAATCTGACACCCATGGAAACAACTCAAGAAGAAATAAAACATTAACCGAAACATGATATGGAACCAAAATAAGAACTGAAACAAGAAAGTTCAACTGTAGTTGTCACAAAACCTCTCGTTGTGATCAATTTGGATGATTATGGTGATGACATTGCTAAAATTGATGAAGAGGTGCATAATGAGCTTAATATTTTATTTTCAAAGTAAATGAATTTAGCTGGGGGAAATCATGATGATCCTCCTTATGAGAGTGACCCACCACATGTTGCACTTGGAGATTATCCTAGTACGACACTTGTAGTCCCTTTAGCTAGTTATTTTCCAAGTCCATTTATGATGAGAAAGATTGGGATGCATATGACCTGCTTTAGGTTGGCTCACATGTGTGGTACTTCTTTATGTCTGTTTCATGTGTTCTTTATGCTTTCTTGCACGTGATGCAATCTCCCATGTATTGCTGCTTGGTGTGTTTTTATGTTTGTGAGTTTTATTTGGATGACCCTTGTTGCTCTGTTGGTGTAAGGATACAAAGGGAATGAACCTATCGTGGCATTCTTCTATATGTCATAAATTTTATCTTTTCCTTGTGTCTTCTATTTTTTTGGGGGGATGATGCAAGGTGTTGAGACATGTAGGCCTCTTCCATGTTGACCCAAAATTTTATTAGTTTTTTTTCTCTATGTGTCATTCCTCCATTTTGTTCATTGTTCCATGAGTATTTGGGGAATGATGTTCGTTCTGAGCTCTATTATATCACTATAGTAAATACGTATATTGACCTCGAAGCTATGTATCCCTCGATGTTCTTTTTTGTGTTGTTTATCGCATTGCATTTGGGGGCAACCCATTATCATGAAGCAACTTTATTTGGAAACATAGCATTGGCATAGGGCTTTCCAAATAAGCTCTCATTTCCTTTTTATCAATTGGCATTTATCATTTTTCTACTTAAAGTAATTTTTCATAGCATGGTGTTTAGCAATTTCTTTAAAGTGGGGGCATACATTGGCATTATTTTGCTTCACTTTCTTTATAGGGGCTGAACTTAGTGGTGCGTTGACATTAACATTTGATATTTTTTTAGCTTCACTTTGTTCATAGAGGCTAAACTTAGTGTAGCATTGGCACAACATTTTGAGCATTTTGTAGCACCTTATCAAGGTTATCAGGGAGTATAACTCTTGGTATGGTTATAAGCACACTTTGTAGACCTAGTGCGTGTTTCTCAATTTGTTACTTATTTTGGGAGCTAACCTAGTGAAAAATGGTCCTCAATAGCCTATGTGTCTTCCTGTTTGTGATTCACTTAGCAAATATTGGACTTTTTTATTGTATGGTCGTTAGCATAATACATCTTTCTAGCCCATACACCTTTCTTTTCCTTGCATTTATTATGGCATCGTATGTTTGTCTATCTTGTCTTGTTGCATATCATATGTGTGTGCTCCTTTGTGCCCATGTTGGTTTTCCATGGGATCTTGGATCTTGAGGGCTTGGCCACCTCCTTGATTCTTAGTCATCCTATCTCTTCAACATTTGTACAATTGGACCCCTCTTGACATATATTTCTCTACTATAGTGCGATTCTAAGTGTATTCTCACTAAAGGAGGCTAAATGTAGCATTGTAAATTGTCACCCTTGACAATTTCACACTATGTCTTGCCCCCATTTAAGTTATTGGACCTAATTAAGCATTCAACTTCCTAAATTATGTATTCCACAACTTATTTTAAATATTTTTTGACAATTTGCAAGCATAAAAAAATGCTATCATTTAATACTTTGTCCCCAATACTTAAAGCTTTACCGAATAGGGTTGGGACACTAGCACCTAGGGTGCCTATGTCCCCCTATTTTGGATCCAAATTCAAATATGTCAATTGTGACACTTTATTATTTGATATTCAAATACTTAAAGTCGGTTGTCGAGATTTAATTTTCGGGAAATTGAATAAATGCCTATAAATACCTAGTTATGGCACCATTTCAAATCTAACACTCATGAGCAAGAAAAAAGGGTGAACATCAAGAGAAAATACTATTTTCAAGAGCATTGAAGAGAAACATTTTCAATGATTTGTATCGGCAACTCAAGATCCTAACATCATGTCAAATTTTATGTGTGTTCATGTTGCTTTGTGAAGGCTAACATTGTTAGTCTCCAAGTATCCAATCATTCAAGAAAATCTATCAAGAAAGATCCAAGATCCTTGAAGATATGTGTATGACTTCAATCCTTCAAGGAAACCATTGAAGGGTGGTGAGTTGTAGCATTTTGTTCATTCATCATTTCCTTCCTTTTCATTGTCAATTTATCATTGACATTATCATTATGGAAGTGAAAACACTAACACGGGTTTGATTGAGGCAAATGCCTAAAATGGACCAACATTTCCTCTCTTTGTGAATGTGTAGATATCAGGTTGAAGAGGATCAAAGGAAGCTTGAAGGAACTTTATTCATTATTACATTCAAAATCCTACACCTTGACAACTCATGGAAAGTCAATTACAAAAATATCTGACAAAGATCTGACAAATCTACATATGGGGAATATAAGTACAAATCTAACATCAGAGAACTACAAAAACAAATCCGAAAAATACCTATTAGGACAGTGGTTCCCCCAACACCAACTTCTTGACAAATTCAACTGAAATTTACATCACGGGTGCACATTGTCCTCCTCTTTATGTTTTTGGTGTTTAATTTCCTCTGTGGAATTTGAAATCTTATGTATTTATATTTAGTACCAATTTTCACCATTAAGACAACTAGATCATTGCATTTCATAATTACATCATTTATAGATTTGGTCAAGGATAGGTTGACTCACCTTTTAGGTTGTAATTCAATCTCATACCTTATCCTAATTCATCAAACCTCCATTCCATCCTTGCATTCACATCATCCATTGTCCATCCTATATACATATATCTAATATAATGAAACTAGGGAAAAAGGTGTGGAACCCTAAGGCCACAAACCAATAAGGAGTCCTCCCCCCACCTTTTCCTTTGTTTTAGGAGCACACAACCACCCTTGAATATATAGTGCCAATTTTTTATGCTTCAAAAATTTACCCAAACCTTCTTCCATCAACATGACCAAATAAAGAGATGAGGGATCTCCTTACCTTAAGACTTTTGGAAGCATAAAAAGGAGTTGAAAGGATACCATTGATAAGAGTAGAAAAGGAGGACAAGGTCACACAACTCATAACCCAAGAAATCTATTAAGAGATGAACCTAAAAGTAGATAAAATACTATATAGGAAAGGCTAGTTGACCCTCTCATAGGACTAAGACATGTCAAGTTTAATGAACATGGCCTTCTCCTTCTAAAAGAATCCATATGATGTATGGCTTTAATCACAACCACAATACCATCCAAAAAAATTTGTCCTTCGACAAATCCTCCCTACTTAAGAGAAATTAGAGGACCTAAACATGTCTACAATCTTTCTGCAATAATTTTTGAAATTCTCTTATAAGAAACCTTGTAGAGAGAAATAGGAGGAACAAAGCCCAAAGATGATGCCCCCTCTTTCTTGGGAATAAGAGATATGAAAGTAGTTTTAATGGTCTTGAGAATTTGTTTATTTTGTTGTGATTCTTTAACCTCCTCTAGTAGATCAATCTTCAAAATCTCCCAAAAAACCTAAAAGAATGCAATAGGTAAACCATCAGGTCTAGGAGCTTTACCCTTCTTCATTTGGAACACAACTCTTTCCAACTCATCCAAGGATATGGAAGCCAAAAGATACTTATTCATATCTTCAAATACCAAATAGGGGATGCTCTCAAGTATTAGTCTCTCCTCTTCAAGGGCTTGGGAATCCTTCTTAGCAAATAAAGAAAAAAATGTGAAACTTCTTTGGATATAACATAAGAAGGAGGCACCCAAGATCTCTATAAACCTAGCTAATATAAAGTATAAAAGAGCAATATATCCATATATTCCTCATCACCACCAAATTTTTCATGCCAACATCAATTCCTCATATCCTCAAAGAATTAAGAGAAGCAAATGAGAATGTTTTTATCCAAATCTTCCCAATTCTCCACATGCCAACCATTCACTTCCTCTAAGCCCATTTGGCTAAAAAATCAACAACCATGTTCCATTCCCTTGGAACATGAATGAAAGATATGACATCATATTTAGTGGTAAAGTGAAGGATATTTTTAGCCACTAGAGCTAACCTCCAAGAGCAATCTTGAAAGTTTCCTCTATTTAGAAGGTTGACAATAATCATAGAGTCACTCACAAATATGCTTATTCCAGCCTCTAACATAAGCACTCTCAAAAGCATAAAGAATAGACCAATCCTCTATTTTATTGTTAGATTGAGTACATAATGAAGAAGAAAATAAAAATTAAACCAAACCTGCAGTATCACAACCAATGCCACTAATTCTTGTCGGTCCCAAGTTACCACTTGATGAACCATCAACATTTTTTTTAAGAAAACCCTCATAAGGAGGATACCAATTACCTAAATGGTTCACCTTCCTAACAAATTAAGCACGAGGGAAAAGCTTGATCAAATTCCTTGAGAAAGATTTTTGGAGTAGCTAAATCCAAGAATCTATAAATAGGCAATGCCTACAAAACCAATTTCAAAAGAATAACCCTATCAACAAAGGATAATCATTAGAAGGTCTAGTGGCTCACCCTCATGCAAAAATTGTCCAAAATATTATTCCAATGTACTCTTTTAAGATTGCCAAAAAATAGGGGAATTCCTAAGTAATAAATCAACAAGCTCCCAATTTGGAAGTGAAGGATATTTGCAATTCTATGTTGAATAGCCTCAAGAGTATTGAAGAAGAAAATAATCAAATTTCCTTTATTTATTTTTTGGCATGAAGAAAATAGTTAGAAATCCAAGACCCTTCTAAAGTTGACTCCCTCATCAATATTAACCAAGCCCATCAAAGCAATGTCATCAACAAATTGCTAATGAGTTTATGAATTAAGATTTAGAGCACAAGACCACCCTTGAATATACCATGCCAATTTTTGATGCTTTGAAAATCTACCTGAGCCTTCTACCATCAATATGAACAAATAAGGAGACAAGGGATCTCCCTACCTTATACCTCTTGAAGAAAATAAAGGAGTTGAAGGGATACCATTAATAAGAACAAAAAAGGAGGATGAGGTCACACAACTCATAACCCAAGAAATTCATTTAGAGTTGAAGCCATGCAAGAAAGAATAGTCGACCCTCCCATAGGTCTTAGACATATAAAGTTTAATGAACATAGCCTTCTCCTTAGAAGAAGGCATATAATGTATGGCTTCAGTTGCAACCACAATACCATCCAAACTTTGTCATTCTTGTACAAACCCTCCTTGTTCAAGAGAAATTAAAGGACCCTAACATGTCTATAATCTTTTTGCAATAACTTTTGAAATTATCTTATAAGAAACATTGCAGAGAGAAATAGGAAGAAAGAATTTAAAAGATGAGGCTCCCTCTTTCTTGGAAATAAGACCTACAAAATTAATGTTAATGGACTTGAGCATATGCTTATTTTGTTGTGATTCTCTAACAACCTCTTATAGATCAAACTTCAAAATATCTCAAAAAACCTAAAAGAATGCTATAGGGAAACCATCAACTCTAGGAGCTTTACCCTTCTTCACTTTAAACACGACTCTTTCAAACTCATCAAAGAATATGGAAGCCACAAGAGACTTTTTCATATCTTCAAAGACCAAAGAGGGGATTCTCTCAAGGATAAGTCTCTCCTCTTCAAGGGCCTAGGAATCTTGCTTAGCAAATAAAGTAGAAAAATATGAAACAACCTCTTTGAATATATCTTGAAAGATTATAAGTGATTACCCTATGAAAAGAAGAGGGAAGCAATAGAATTTCCACTCCTTCAATCCTTCACCGAATTATGGAGAAAATAAGTATTACTAACTCCTTCTTGAAGCCAATCTATCTTGGATTTATGTTTCCAAATGATTTCTTCTTTGAGATCTCATTCAACCAATTATTTGGAATACAAACCTTATTCCTTCAAAAGCTCCTTAGTCATACCTTCATCCCCAATATGAGAAGTAGCTATCTTAACATTTTTTTGAAAATCTAATTTTGATGGAAAAATATTTCCAAATGAGATTTTTTTCCACTTCTTGAGCTTATATTTCATGAATTGAAACCTCTTTAAAAATGACTAAATTGTTGTCCCAAAAGTAGGCTTCCCTTTATCCCACCAATTCTTTGAGATTAAACAAATATGGATCTCAAAGTCACACGAGTTGAAACTTGAATAAAGGATTGTTTGATAAAGAAAATTTGAAGAAGAGAATCTGATTGACCAATGGTGAGATCCCTTTCAGCCCAAGAAATTTGAAAAAGAAATCCAAATATCACCAATTCACTACTTCGAGACAAAGAATCTATCCAACCTTTCTAAAATTTAGTTGACTCCACATCTTCTGTTGATCTAGGTGAAGGTACCATTTCTAGGTATCACATCCAACAAATTAAGAAAAAAGATATATTCTCTTAACATAGTAGAAGAAAGTCTATGATTTGGAAAAAAGGGATCTAGGGTCTAAATCACACTTTCTCTTACATCATAATGGAAGGAACCGAAAATGTTCACAAACACCCACTTGGCTACTAACCTCTATGGAAGAGCTAGAATGGTGGATTAGGGCTTTGGTTCTTTTGTGGTGGGTTGATTGATGTTGATTATGATTTAACTTGATTTGATGATACAAATGTGTTCTTAGGTTAACAATGCAACTACAAAAAACTATTATGATTTCAAAAAGTACAGAATTGTAACACATAAAAGGATCACAAAACAACAGAGTGTAGAGATAGAGGAACTTGACATATAAATTTGAGTTCAAACTAGGTGGACAAGGGTGCTAGTGCCCTAGACCTGGAAATGAAAATTTTCAAAATCAAATATCATATCTCAGATGGTCACTATCTATAGGTTCTTCCCTTCTAGAATCAACTTTAGAACTTCATCAGTCGATAATTAAATCCACTTTCCTTAATTTTTTGACATGTGAGACTTGAATTCTCGATCTTGAAATTAGGTCTTCAATCCTTTCCACTTCAGATCTATTACCTACACATAAGAGAGGAGAGAAAGGGTTGTGATGTATAGATTCTTACCTAAGTCAAATCTCATTTTGGTGTTTCCATCTCCACTATGGCTATGATGATGTAAAGAGTGTTTACCCTAGGTCAGGCAAAGGAAAATGGATAAAAATGAATGATCAATTGACAAGTGTTGCAACTCACCACTCAAATTTTCTTTCCTTGATGGATTGAATTCATTGTACTCATAACCTCCGAGGAGAATTGGATGCTTGATTGGAAGTCCTACAAGTGTTAGTGCTCATAAAACAAATGGACATAAAACACGAATAAACTTACATGAAAACTTGAAGCATTGTTATCATGAATGTTGACTGAGAATAATTGTTGTGAACTCTGCTAATTTTGCTCTTGTATGTTTTTTTAGGATGCTCAATTATGATCTCTATTCACTTAGGATTTCAAATGGTGAAAAAGACTTGTATTTATTTGTTTTCCTACAACATTAATTATCAAAAGCCAACAACTGAATTTAAATTTATAAATGTTAAAATGCCGACAATGAAATATTTAAATTAGGTCCAAAATAGGCTAGACAGGGGTGCTTGTGCCCTAGTCCAGATCTATTTTGGGTATTTAGGTGTCGTTAAATAATATTAAATCATAAAATTCCATTTAATTATGATTTTCCAAATATGATTATAAAACGAGCAATTGAAGAGCACAATTGGGTCCAAGCACATAGGGGGAGCTAAACCTAGTGTGAAATTGTCAAGGGTGACAATTTACGATGCTACAACGTCTAAGATGATAATTGTCTCCATTTTTTTCATTCAAATTAGTTATAGTGTTAAAATCCCCAGTTAGTATTTAAGGGATAAAAGACACTAAAGAACGAATAAATCTAACATGAGCCCAAAGTAACACCTTATTGGATAATTTTGAAGGCACATACACATTTGTGATCAATATAGTTTCCCCTAAATATAAGCAAGAGACCACCAATGAAATTGAATTCCTACTTCCTAAACACCAAGATAGGGTAATGCTTCAAGGATTCCAAAAACAAGCCACTCTCCTAACATTACCAAGAGCCCCAACACACAAACATTGGCCACCTTGTCAAATCTTGTGGGAAACACTAGCCATATCTTCCACAAGCAACTTAGTTTCCTAAATGAAAACTATATCCGATCTAAGATCTCAAATAAGATCATGAGCAAATTTTTGTTGAGGGATGCCACTCAACCCCTAGCATTCCAATACATCACAATCACTTCAAAGAGTTAGAGAAATGAATGTTAATTGTTTTAATGACATTTTATTCCACTAATGACTCACCAATTAGCTTAACCTTATAGTGATCCTTTTTCCTTCCCACCTTAGAACCCTTTTTTGAGCCCTCTTAAGGGATTTTTGTTGAAGCCCTAACAAGAGGGGGCTTTCCTTTTCATATCATCTTTTGACCCTATTTCAAGAATAGTCTATGAAAAATAATTAACTTCTTTTGACTCCTTTTGCATCAATTCTAAAGGAATAAAATCTTCCCCATCTACATGTGTAATTGGATCTTCTCAAAGCTCAACATTCTTTTCAAGGAGATCAAAGGTAGAATTATTTTCAACTAATAATCTAGAGTTTGTATGTTAGAAAAAGAAATTGAATTAGAGAGCATTAAATTATTGCTTGAACGAGGTGCAAGCATACCTTGGTTGTCCTTAGTGATATATTGATCCATTATAGTTGCATCCTCAAAGCTTTCTAACACATCAAATATGTAAATAAAATTCCCTTTAATTAAATATTTTTTGACGATTAATCATTCCTCCTTTGTTGCGAGACCACATGGGAAGAAATCTAATCAAGTCAGATTGATCAATGGTAGTTGGAGCTTTTCCTTTTGCATTAGAATTTTCTTTGGTCTTATGAACACCTTGTTGAGGACCAAGAGCCTCAAAGACTTGTTTTGGAAAATTTCTCTGGAAAATGCCCATAATCATAGCATAATCAACATCTTAAAGGAAGAGCTTCATAACCCACTTGTTCAATCCAAATCATGTTTCACAAATGGATTTCCAAAGAGTTAAGAAAAGGGTTATTAAGATTAATCTGAACACAAGTATGACCATATGACGTAATCCTTCTCTCAAGGTTTGATGGGGACCTAGGGGCTTCCCAATAATAGCTGCTACAGAATGAAAAACATCTGATTTCTAGAATTCTATGTGTAGCTTGTGATCCAACATGCCAAGGCTTGATCAACATACTCGATTGATTGTGAAAATATGGCCCTCCTTTAAAGGCCTTATATCTGCCATGAAAGTAAAGAAAACAAAGAAAAAAACATTAGTATCCAAAAACAACTTCTAGATATCCTTCTGCCTGTCATGCATTACAAATCCAATTTTCCAAGAAATGCAAAATAGCTTGAAAACCCATGAACTTACAAATCAATACATGTTTAGGTAAGTAAAGCACATTCTCTGCAATAATTTTTGGATTGATAACCATGATGGGTTGTTCAACACTTTTCTTCAAACATCAATTCGTTCTGGAACCATTTTCCATACTTTAATCGATCCTCACATCACACATAGCTTTCATGAAAAAATTCATCGCATTTATATAAGTCGAACTCTTGTCCATCCAAAAATATTTAAAGGAAAAAGGTAGGGGACCACCTAGATCCCCACCCGAGCCCACCATTAAATAAGCCAAACCTTTGAAACATAAACAACAGAAGAAAGACTAGAGCACTGAAAGTTGGAAATAAAATATGGACAAAAACCAACAATGGGAGTTGAAAGAACAAAATAAGGATGGAAGAAGGATCCTTAAGCAGCTGCAAATCTCAAAAACAAGCATGCAGAGACATCCAGGGGCATGTGAAGGGGAAAACCCACCCAACTTCACCTCTCGGCTCCTCCCCTATTTGTCCACCAAAAATTCTTGTAAAATTTATCTAGGAAAGTAATTTTAATTGTTTTGTAAATTTGTTGAAATGTTTTTTTTTGAGATTTCTTCCATCTTTGCAATCCTTAGAATTGTTTTTCATGAGAGCTATGAGGAAACCTAATGTATAGTTACCTATCACTTTCATTCATTTTTTTCCATTTACTAATTTCCTATTGATGTTATTGTTTTACGATTGACATGTCTAAAAATTAAATTAGATAAGTACTCCAAAGTTAGAAAAGCTACATTGAGTTTCCTATTGATGTTTTATTCATTCTTCCATCTCATGTTTTATATTTCAGACTCTTGTTATTAATGCTATATAATTTCTCATACAATTATCATGATTCGTGTTTAAAGTTTTTACATCTATTGGTTTTGTACACTGGAACGATTGAATTATTGAGAGTTTTTTTTTGCATGTGTGATGGACAAACTTGAAGCTTATTTGGCAAGCTCTTGTCATAAAAGCATCCTATATATGTTATAGGCAAGCCAAAAATAAAACTAGACATAAGCACCATAATTTTAAACAAAAAAAACATTTCAATAAAGATTGGACAATAGGAGGAACTTCTAAAGTGAAGAAAATCAAGAACAAGTAAATGTTAGAATTGTGGTGGGGCTTCTTTTAGTGTTAATGTCATTATCAGATTGTGCACTATATACCAAAAGAGAAAGTTGAGGCACCGATCAGATGTCCTTGTGATAGAAACAAAATTCTCTTATATGTGTCACTGACATGCAAATATTCAAATGATATAGTGTAAAAATGGCAGTCAAATTTATTTTGTAACTGAAGTGCAAATGAGAGAAGAGGTGTCTCTAGAAAATGGAAGTGATAAAATTTTTTTTGTTGTTGTTGCAACTATGTTACTAATTCCAACAAAATTTATCAACAGTAACAAGTCTAAAATGGACGGATGTCTTCTCTTTAGTTATAACTCCTAAATAATTAGTTATATTACAATACAATTTTGTGTCGAGCCCTAATTTCATTTCATTAATCATTTCAAAATGTGAAATATATGAACTCAAAGGTTATTGGGAACTAAAGGCCAGGTTGCCATTGGTCTAGGAATTTGTTGTACCACTGTATGAAACCCAACGCTGGAACAATCATGAAGGTATGGATTCCCAAGGTCTACCACAAACAATTAGTCTAAATCCCAATCACACCTTTAAAACCAATATATTGAAAGGATGCATATTGCATTGAGTTAATTTCAGACAAGAATGTGCAAAATGTGTTAATTTTGGTTTTGGAGCTCGTTTGGGAACAACTACATGTTTTTGATTAGGTAAGTAGGGATTTGAAAGGATCCTTATACAAGAGAAAGATAGATCATGAAGCACAAGCAACAACAACTAACATTCAAAAACAACAAAAGATAATAGAAGGAACAAGACTAAAAGATCGACCAGCCCACCCAAAAGCAAGATGGTTTAAAAAATTATTCCAGTGAACTTTGTTTTATCTCATAACAAGGGCCCTTCTCCCCAAAACTAATTTATTTGGTATAGAGGAGACACACAATTTCTAACAAAACCATCTCCCATCCTTAAGGCAATAAACGAGGGGTCCACAACAAAAAATCCATTGGAGGGTACTCTTTAAGGCCAACTTTCAGAACTTCCTAAAAAATATGAGTAATGGAGTCCTCCTTAGCAACTTATTGATGATCCTTCTTCTTTCAATCAAAGTGTTGTTTCTTATTCTTAAGACAAGTAGTGGAGATATGACCCACTTTAAAACAAGAAAGATAAATAATCGAGGGGTCTTCATAGTGTATATGCTACACCCAAACTCCAAATTTTGAAGACAAGGTAACTTGAGTGGGAAGCTACTGATATTTCTCCACAAACACACAAAACCTAGCGAATAACAAAAACTTCATACATTTAGTGATCTTATCAACAGCACAATATTGCCCAAAAGAATTGGCAATAGACATGAAAATAGTTTCATGTCAAAATTCCATGAGAAGACCATGTAGATGGACTCAAATACGAAACTTGAAAGTTTCTAACATAGGGTTGAAATCAAACAAACAATTTTGAAGACTTAGACCATTTAAACCCAAAAATAGGAATAACTACATATTAATGCACCTAACCATGATTTCAAGTAGATCCACAACCTAAATCTTACAATCTAAGAAAGCTTTCACGTTGGCATTAACTGAAGAGGGGAGTTAAAATGGTTTAATTTAATAAATATATTTTAGGAGTTGTTAACTTCCAAGAATAAAATTGAATGTAACCTAATCTCAATCTTAACATGCTTGAAAGTTTAAATATCAGATGGCTTCATACTGCTTATGTTAACATCAAAGTTTGCATAAAGATTAAAAATATTTGCTTCAAGCTCTCCCACTCTGACATATGCATATAATTCTTCAAAAGAAATTATAATAAGTTTCCTAGAATAGTACAAAAACCAATCAATACCCATAGAACAAAAGGTTGCGGAATACTGCTCAAAGAAATTCCATGACCAATTAGTTGCAAAGTGATCTTGATTTGTAAGGAGGCTACTTGGTTTTGCTAGCTAACAAGCACTTTTTGTTGATTTATTATAATAATGCTTGCTATTTAATCCCGTAAATGTTTCATATATAAGTTGAAGAACTCCATTTTGTTTTCCTTTGCGCAAGTTAATTTTTTCCATGCCAAGTTGTGAACCAATCTTTTAATTTACAACGCGAGGTAGGGACAAACATAATCCTTGAGAATACCAGTTTATTTGAATACATGACATCTATATATCTTTATTATATTATTTATTAGTTCCTGCCAAGGAAACTATTGCAGAGGCTTCAACTATAAACAGTGATTAATCCACGTTGCATTGGCCAATCAAAATCAAATTTTTAAGGATTTATTAAATAATTGTTAATCTGAGATGCAAATGTGCTCAAAAGTTAATTGCTTTGAAATTTGTTTGCTTGTTATTGGCCTCATTAACGACTATAGAGGATTTTAGTTTCACAAGATGAGAGAGGACGTAGTTTGCAAAGGGCTTAGGTATTTTCAGTGTCATGCTACGGATTTTCCCTTGATAAATGGTGATTAGGGTTTTACTTATGTTAACGAGTTGGCATGGCAGCAGTGTTTGCATGCAAAGAAGACGTGGCTGGTCTGCAAGACATTGGTTGCCATAGTTAATGATGAGGGCATTAAAATATATGTTTGTAAAACATTCTCTCTAGGTTACATTCGCAACAACCTTCACTTTACTAGGAGGACTGGACTTAAATCTAGGAGGCAAACCAATAGTTGTATTTATCGATGCTTTTCTCTTCAAACTATTTGTAATTTGCGATGTGATCTCATTTTGTACTTACATTAATAATGATACATTAATGTGATGGTTGTGAAGAACGTAGTTTACTAGAATGTTTATTTCTTGGTTGTAACATTTGATGTGTCTTCTTTTTGACATTAGGTTTACATTTGGATATACATAGGGATACATGAAAACACTGTTTCTCAAGCAATTGGAAAACTGTTCTTTGCAAGTTCATTTTTGCAACTTGGGTGACCATAAATTGCACCAAATCCTAGGAGGTATCACCTCGGCCTTGCCAATGGTGGAAGTCCAACAATCTCATCAGTGTGAGGTGTCAATCTTATATCTGTCTCTATTTCAATAGCATTTGCTCCCAAAAAGTTAAAAACAAAATTTTTGATGTATTTGGGTGATTTTGAAATTATTTGTATCTAAGACATGTGCCTGGCCTAGACTGTGACTATTTCAGTTCATTTATGCTCTCTTGTTTCAGCTCAAGTATACTTGTATTCTTAAGGATTGCACAAGGCTTTAGCCAATTTTAGGTTATTTATGTGCACAACTAATGGGTTGTTTGTGTTCTAGTCTATAGAAACTATAACCTTTTAAATCCTTTTCCACAAATTGAATTTGGTCATATCGTGCAATCATGGCATTTCATGAGATCACATCTCTTTGAAACATTCTATCAAACAGTTAACATGTGTATTGTCTATGCTTTCTCTTGTGGCATAGATGTCTATGAGGACAGTTGCAACATTAATATCTGTTGAAAATCTACTTCCCTTTATGATTTTATGTTTGTATATACCATGTTCCAAAGCCCATTTTAGCACAGGCAAAGGGGATGATGCCAAAGGTTGAGGAATTTGGATTTACAAGTAGCGATTGTATTTGCTTGAAAATTTCTAAAGCCTTTTCAACAAAACCATTGTGCATATTCTGCAACCATTGCAGTCCATAATGACACATTTGTTTGAGGCATTTTTTCAAATAGGTCTCGTGCCTTGGCTATGCTCCTACATTCTTCCCTTGTGAAAGCATTCTTGAGAAAACGAATCTGCAACAAGAGTTATGTTGCAGCTACAGTCCTTGCCAGATGGCAAAATCATGCAAAACAAAAAAGGAAATTGGATACACCTAATACTCATCCAAGAGAACAAGTAGGCTACAACTTGATTCAATAACACTTGAGTGTCATAATGGTATGATGCAAATTTGGGGTGTTGATTATCCTATAAAATGGTTGATGATGCTTCACAAGAGGAAGCGAGGATTGCACAACATCAGCCATAAGATTTATGTATTCTACTTGTGGTTGTGCACACATTGCAGTTATTATTGTAACCAACATTTTAGAAATACCCATAAAGTCAATAGTCAGTATTCAACTACAAGAGAGAAAGCTGGTAAGTATGACTACGTAAAAATCAACCACTTTTGAATTCCAAATAATAGGTTTGTACATGCCAAATAAGGGCAAGCCTTCAAGTATTTGTGTATCAGCCCCTAAAGAATATAGAAACTGTCAAACAACGCATATGTTTACCACTTGTAAAATAGATCTATGTAATCCTAGACCAGGTATTATGAGTAGTAACTATACAAATCTTTGCTAAAATTGAGGTAGCTTTTGATAATTTGTGCCACACAATCTAGATAATGGCACCAACTGCAATGTTTGTTTGTGTTCTCTCCATGAAATAGAATTACCAAGCCAACTGTATACTTGCAAAACAAACCTCCTGTTGTGACCTATTTCACACATCGCCCCATTGCAAATGGGGAACCCCAAGATTTTAGTTTCGCCCTCTGCGTGGCCATTTTGGAGTTCAGAATTTGAGTTGTTTTTGGGAGTCACTCCAGCCAAGTCAGGTTTTTGAACCTGTTTGTGTGCCTAAACGGCATGGAAGGGATCAAAAGGGTTGGAAGACGAGGATCGCCTGTGCTTTTGGTCATTTCTGACACTTCCTATTTTTTAGGGATTCTGCTTTTTTGCTTTTTGCTTTTTGGCATTTTTAGACCATTGTGGGGTTCCTATTTTTTAGGGATGCTTTTTGCTTTTTTCTATTTTTAGAAAGTTTCTATTTTGGGAAAAAAAATCTATTTTAAGGTCCCACTAATCATGAAGTCAACACGCCTCCAGAAATCAACATGAAAATCAAGGTAAATTGGAAAAAATGACTGTCTAAGAAATTTGCCCATGAGAAGGAATGGCAGGCCAAGCATGAAGTCCACCCTTGCCTTTAGCAAGCCAAAGACAGGCACTGGTAGGCCAAGAGTGAAGTTTGCCATGTCTTGGAAAGGTGAGCCTCCAAGTCCGCCATAGGCAAGAGAAACCTCCAAGTCCGCCTTTGGAAGAGGAGACATGAAGTCCGCCCTAGAAAGAGAGAGGTGGATGGCGAGAAGAACCTCCAAGTCTACCCATGGCAAGGAAGAGCCTCAAGTCTGCCTTTGGAAGAGGAGACATGAAGTCCTCCCTAGAAGAGGATGACAAGGAAGAGTGTGAAGTCTGCCCATGTTAAAGAGGGGCTCAAGTCCGCCCTTGGACAAGTCAAAGTCAAAATGCGCCCATGTCAAGGTTGCCCAACTTTGGGAAAGGAAATGTTTCTACGACATTGATGAAGAGTACGCCTAGAGAGGAAGGATGAATGGCAAGGAAAACATGAAGTCCGCCCAACTTAGCCTGAAGAAATTTCTAAGGCATGAATAAAATTACAAAATGGCAGAGAAACCTCCAAGTCCACCCAACTCAGAAGGAGAGAGAAAATGGAATTTTTGACTAAGTATGGATGTCTAGAGAAGCCTAAAGTTTGCCTAGGAAGTTGAGAATTGGCAGAGAAATCATGAAGTACGTCTTGGCTAGACAAATGATTGCAAAATTAGACATTTTTCCACGGACAAACAAATTTGGCCAAGTATCAATATTTTAATGGGTTGGAAATCTAATATTTGGACATTTTTAATTATTTTCCGACACTTAGGGAATTTTTAATTAAAATATTCGATGCTTGGAGAAAATGAGAAATAGCTTGGAGAAATAATTAATTTTCCTTAGACGAAATTTAATTTTGCCATGATTTGAGGATTAAACGGATTGGAAAATTAATTTTAATGATTAATTTAATAATTTCCAACGATTTTAAGTGTTCAACACTTAGGCAAAATTTTAAAAAGGAAAGAAAATCTGAAGATTTTGGATAGAGGTGGCGCCAAAATGAAATTAGAAATTTGCCTTAAGGATTTCAAAAAAGATTAGAAACTTGCTAAACAAGGAGAAGAAAACGTTTCTAAAATTGAGAAAACTCAAGAGAAAAGAAAGCAGTTACTAAGGAAAATCGCACTTCTCAGCCATATAATGAGTTTTAGCAACTCATTATTCACAAATTCAATTGAGAAGGAGTTACCTCTCTCAAATCTACAAGAGATAAATTTTCAAAGAAGAAATAGTGAGAATAACATTGATCTTCCTCAGTGAAGGAGGTAATTTTAAGCAAGGAGGCGTGATTCTTGAAGAAATAAATTATTTCTTAATTGAAAGTCGCACTTCTCAACAAATTTGTGCACCTCTTGGGTTGGATTTTCAGAAGTTATAATTAATTCACAGCCAGAGGATGTTCTCGGAGGTTGATGACCAGCTGAGGAGAGTTGTCCAGACAAGCATAGATGTAGTTGGCCAATAAGGGGCTGTAGCCAGAGTCCAAAATCAATTCAAAATGGAAGAATATCACGGACACCAACCTCAGACACATCAACCTCAAGGAATTTAAAAGAAGGATGTACGGGCACGACAGATTCTTGCCAACACCTATTGCCAGAAGGATGATGAGGAATGGAATTGTTTAAGTTGTCGGATTCCCACTAGCAATTGAATGTGTTGAACTAATGGTAGAGTGCACCATTCACTATAATGCACAAGACAGGAAAATTGTTGCACCTGACGGAAGGATACTAGCTCACCTCAGAGAGTTAGCCATACAAGAACCCTTTGACATCCCTACATATCACAAGACTGCTTACAGAACTAAGGAGGATGCAAAGAAATTATACGATGAAAAGCTTGACCTCTGTGCTGCCAATATTAACAAGTCATGGTTGGAGAAACCAAGAGCTTCCACCAAGAAGATGCCTAAGAAGTTGTTGTGCATAGACTTCAAAGAAGATTATGGGGACATCATCATCTTGCTAAATAGAATAGTTGGCAATCCTCAGGGTGTGCCTTTTGAGACTTGGATGTACTACTTTATCAAGGACATCACTGAGGGGGTAAAAATGTTCAATTGGTCTCGCATGATAAGCAATAGCCTCCATGAGCAGCTGGTCAACCTAGAAAATACAAAGACATTTTATATGATCTCCTACGTCATCTACATGTTGGCTAGGACATACAGGTATGCAAGCTTGATCTGCAAAGGCGAGGTTGACAACAGAGAAAACGAGCTAAAGTCTTACGACTACTATCCACAGCTGCAACTGAGTGAGAAAGCCCATTTTAGACAGGCACATGACGCATTCCTCATGTACATAACAAGAATACTTCGAGGAGGAACGCACCAACGGCTGACTCACGAAGCCAAGAGTTTGATCGACAAATACGGGTCTTGGTTCATCTAGTATCCAAGATACACGTACATCAGGATCCAAGGATTCACTGGGAATCCATACAGATTGCTTATCTTTCCTACCAACAAGATGGTCCTGCTTGAGGTACTGAGACAGTTGGAGGAGTATCAAAGCTTCCAGAGAACAAAATAGAAGGCAAAAATCACCTTCCCCTTTTTTATAAGGAACATGCTGGAAACATGTCCGTCGGCACAGGTAGCTGAGACTGCCAGACTGGAGATACAACGGTACCCATTCACTACCTATCAGTCTAGAGATAACTTCAACCCACACCATCATATCAAGATTGTGGATGGGAGAAAGTATAGACATAGGGTCGAATTGGAGGACTTCTGGGCAGCTGCTACGGATGAATATGAGGTTAGACGGAGACTGTGGTCTAGATTGTCGGTTAGCTTGATCAGGGCAACTGAACTTTGCCGAGTTCCTGATCAGCTCGAGGATGATGGAAAGAAAGTACAGTCGTGCTTTGACGAGAGCTTTCCCCTGCTTGCTGTAAGATGGTTAGAACCCGAACATGCGGATTTGAACACCTTGATGAGACTAGTCACCAAGTACTCTCAATGGTGGGTCGATCAATAGATCCAAGAGCTGAGGCGAATGAAGATGACACTTACCTATGATAGGTTAAGTGAAATGGAATCTTACTCTTCAAATGTGGAAGCATCCCATGGCGTGGAGTTGATTGAAGCCACTACTTCCAACAAAAGGAAGGAGGTAGCTGTGGACAAGGAGCCTATTCAGAAACAAGCAAGGATAGAGCCTTCACTCTCTGCCACGTCCAGAAACATTGACGAGATATTGGCCACCCTTGATGATTCGTTGGCCAACATTAGGAACCCTTCCCCGATTACCGAGGATGATATGGAGCCTTAGCTGGATAATGATGAGCCGCCATCCCCCGCAGGCACGAAAATACTTGGATCAGATGATGAGATGGGTGCCCAAAATGATGATTTTCAGGAAGGAATGATTTCAGCCCTTTGAGGAATTTTGGACGCTCCAAACGGAGAAAGTGTACCGAAGGAGGATGGCATAGTGCAGCTCACAATCCTTGACTGGTTGAAAGAGATAATGAAAATATAGGTACCAGTTGAAGCGTAGGAAGAGGATGATGCTGCAGACTTCTTAGCCAGACTCGAACAAGTTTCAATCAAGAAACCGGTTAAGAAGTTCTCCACTATACAAAGGGATGAAGCCGACAATCGGTCTGTACAGATTGCAGTGCCAACGGTGGACAAGCCACGAGAGGATATAGCTCTGCACGAATATGCAGTCACTAGTATCGACTTGGGTCCAACCACAAAGGGCCAGGAAGTTGAAGATCTGGACAATTTAGTGTCCACCATCAATTCGAGGTTGGAAAAGGAGGTGGCGAAGAGGAAGGACTGCCAGCAGGAGATTGAGCGCCTAAAAGAGCACATACAACATCTGATCAAGCCACTTGATCAAGATAACATAGCAGCTCCCCTTCTCCTGAATTCTTCGCAGGAAGCAAGAAAGGACATAGAGGAAGACAGGGTCATAGCCAGAGAGGACAAGAAATGGATAGTGGTCAAAGGCACAGAAGCAGATACCTTCCTGGAAAGTTTAACATTGGTCTACGGTCAAGCAACCTCATTGCTTTCCAGATTGACTGCCTTGGCGGAAATGTGGGATGGTCTTCCAGATATGTAGGAAAGAATAATTTTGTGCCTTAGAATTCTCAAAGGGGTCCCAAAGCAGGAATTGATTGACGGAGGCATCATTGCGGTAGGCGCAACTTATGATTTCCATACGTGGTACTGGGCTTTGACGACACGGGGAGAGGTGTTGGAAAGAGTGAAGGTTGATGGACTCAGAGTGGAGGAGCAGGTTAGAGAGATCCAGAGAAAAATATTCAACATGGTTACAGACATACTAGACAAGGAGGTCAAATGGGAGAATGATTTTCAAATAGAAGGTTTGAAGAATAAGGTGCAAGAAAACTTCTTTTCTATCGCAGGGCCTATCTTGAAACAAAACTGGGTCAGAATGGCAAATTTCTTAGCCATCCAGGAGGCCTTTGAGAAGATAGAGCCAGAATGGGAGGATGTCTTTGTGAGGTGCATCGAAAGCATGGACGGATTAGAGTTTAGGATCAGAATACTCCCACAAATTACTATGGAAGAGGTTGCCTCTATTGTGTCCAGGTTCATCAAACACACAAAAACTTGAGAGGATAGGGATGTAATTCCTTGAAAGTAGCTCCGGGCGCCAACTCACTCTTTGGCAACTCATTGTTCATTGATGTTGATTGGGAAACCCTAATGAGGGTTTATTTGTTTTAATCTTGGCCGTTGGCTTATTTTAATTTGGGCCACTCTTTTATTTCTGAAAACTCTATATAAACTTGCATACTCTCATTTTCAATTTGTGAAGTGAGTAGTATGAGATTGTTGTGTTATATCATTTCTGTTAATAAAAGCTCTTGTGCATGATTTGCTTAGAATCACTTTTATTTTCAAGTGGTGTGCAAGGTTACATATTCTTCTTCAACACTTAGATTAAAGTTAATTTAGCATTTCCATTTGAATGTTTGTTAGTGAATGAAAGATCTGATAATAGTGGTTGATGAAATTTAGATCATACTTTTTTTGGATAGATGATTTTTATTCAATGTGCAAAGTTAGCCTGAGCTCTCAAATTGTGGATGCTTAAGTTCGGTTTGAATAATTATTAATTCAGACATGAAAATTGTTATCACCTCCGTTGAAGATTGCACCTGCTTTGCGTAGTTGTCCTAGGGAGGCGAAACAAAGTGTGGTTATTCTAGTTTCATCCAATCCTTGCTGTCTCTTGAGTTCTTAGGTGTAGTTTAGACTTCTAAACCCTCATCTTTTTGCATTTTTTTTGGGAAATCTGAAAAACCCCAATGGAAAGAGCAATCAACGTCAAAACAGTCTAAGTCCTTAGCTTGTGAATAAATTCTAACGTAAGTCCCTTTGTGATACCAGCATATCACAATTCCCATTGATCTTATCCATGTGTCATGACCTGATGAAAGAAACCTTGGAGTTGCTATATGATCTTTTTTGCAATCTTAGCATACGCAACAACTTTGTTCAAGAGAGGATAAAGTGTCTTTGGGTATTTTATTCTGTGTTCGGTGAGTATTAAAACACACACCAACACCTCCCAGAATGAGCCTTAGCATATAACCCATATTTCAATCTGTTTCATCAACATTTAATCTGAAATGAATTAGTCTTTGTTTTCTCAAAATTTTCCTTGTACAGCCTGTAAGAGGCACTTCAATTTTTGTGATTGTGGTCAAACTGTTATGATCATTTCCCAATTTCAAATGAGTAGAGCATGTCTTTTCCCCACAATATTAGGGGGAAGGGGATATCTTAAAATGTTGATTGTACAGACATTTAACTATCTTAGCATCTACTGCTTTCCAATGGAAATGATTATCATTTCAACTCTCTTTAGCATTTGTTGCTATCCAAGGGAAACAATTATCATTTTAACTATATTAGCATCTGGTGCAATCCAAAAGAAATTATTATCATCTCCTTTTTATTCTCTATGACAAGTCAAAGGTTACATGGGTTTGATGCCATAGTGGTTACTAGTTGTTATACCAGAATTATAGAAATTGCTACATGCCTAAAGTTACTTAAGCAGATACTTTATCTACCAATAACCTTCATGAGCATTAAATACTTATCCATTCAAATGCTAATGTTAGATGCCAGGCTAATATATTGTCATGTTAGCATTGGATAACATTAAGGTGTATTATAGGAGTGTTTAGTGTGTTTACTCAAACATAGGTGGTGTGGTAGCTGCAATTAATACAAGGGAAGATGAATTAATTCTTGTCCCGTTATTTTTTACCTTAGGTTAGGATCTCACTTCATGACTTACATGTTCCTGCATGACAATTTGTTGGAGGAAAGAGGAGTTAAAAAATACCAACTTTTCCATTGTGACCTGGTCTGACTAGGATTGTGAGGTAATGTTGGAGTCTGAAAGCATCTTGAAGGGCATACAGAAGCCTAGCTATTTGAACAAGTAGCTAACTCTTTACTTAATTTTGTTTTTGACTAAATGCATTTGGGTTCTTGTTCATCGAATTTCATGACCATTAAAAGAAACAATGCAATTCTGATTCTTTATATGACATTTTTTTATCAGAATATGGTTATATCATATCCACACCCCAGAGAAACATCTTTTCAGTAAAATCAATAACAATGTATTATTAATATTATCATTTAGCTATATGTTGATGAAAAAACTAAATAGATTGATATGATTTTGTATTAATATCATCCATGACCTTGTTATTGTTGTATGATAAACAAATATTTTTCATGATTGCAAGACAAATTGATTTTTAAATGATCTTTCATGATAACGATTGTTTTCCTTTTGTAATGAAGCTTTACATAACCTATTTAAACACTAACCATCCTAGTTAATAAAATTTGAAGCTACCTTAAAAAATTTCCTTGTGGACAAATGGATCAATTTGAAGCGTCCCTTTTGTAATGCATTTGATCAGCTTCGATGCAATCTTAAGGGTGTTGTACAGTTAGCTAGGCTTTTGTGGGAAGGTTGAGCTCACCGAGGCTTGGATGATGCCAGGAACACTACTAGACTTCTTGTAGATCTTATGAGAGAGACTTGGACTCAAATTGTCGATTACTTCTAGGTGTCCATCAAATGTATCAAAGCGTATGCTATCAATGCAAAAAAATCAAAAAAATTTGTAGGTGGAAGCTTTGTGTCAGAAGCAACTGTGCATGGATTTGGTAATGGGCTACTGTTCTAAACAACAAATGAAGGAATGGACACAGGGACACTGTTTATGTGGGTGAGGAGCAATAAATGCATGATTAAGAAACTAGGGCAACACATGGAAAATAATTTTTTGGTTGTGGTAATTGGTCCATTAAAAGAGTTGCAGCTTGTATATATTTTGAATGGGTTGTTTCAGATGTGCCTTTGAATTCTTAGATTGTGAAGGAGGTTTTATGGTTAATTAAGGAGGCACATAGAAGGGATAACACCAATTTGTGCCCATCAATCTATATCCGCCATTCAATTGTTTTCAAATATTGGGTGGCTCTTCTATAGAGGAAACAAATTTATTAGCTGTAATTTTCAGCATGTTCATGTAGAGAAGGGGGATTCACTACTCACGAGTTCTCTTCACTCAAAGAGCCTCTCAGGGCGAACTGCCCTAAACTACCTCAAAGGACAATGATGAGATTTCTAGAATCAGAAAGAGCAGATCACAGAGATTCTCTGGACAAACCGTCAAGCTCTCGGCCAAAGGACGTCAACACAGAACACGGACGACAACGCGGCATGCTAGCATCCCAGAGGTGCGCTGGCATCTCGTACGAACCAAAGAAAAGGTTTATCTCAGAGAACGAGAAAGTGAATGCTTCTACTCTAATTTTTGAGAACTTCTAGAATGTGATAAAGTAATAGAATGTAATAGAACAGAGATGAAATGAAATAGATGGTAAAGGTAAGGAGAAGAAGGGAAAGAAAACGCTTACAACCATTCAAGTGATGGAGATTCCAACACATGAATATCTTCAATACCTGCACACAAGAGAGAGAGAGAGAGAGAGAGAGAGAGAGAGAGAGAGAGAGATTGTTGGGGCTGTATAGGGGTTTGCCTCGGTGAAACCCCCGTTTTGATGTTCCCACCTCCATGGATAGCCAGAACCAAATAATAGAGGAGAGGATTGAAAGCTTACCACCTCCGCCCAAAGTGTTCAAGGCTAGTGGGGGAGAAAATGAGAGGAACTCAAGCCTTTGTTGCCGTAGTGTTTTGTTCCACACTTGCTCTATTGAAGTGATAGAGTGTTGATGTGAAGTGTAAAGTGTTGCTTGAGATTGAATATATGGTGAAGAAGCTGCTTGGATCTTGTCAAGATATTTTGGAAGGAAGAGGAGTCTCCAGAGGTCCTGAAGGGATCAGAGATAGCCAAATGAATGAAGGAGAGGTGAATTTGAAGGGAAGAGTGAAGAAAATGGCCATATTCGGGCCGGTTGGCTGAAGAGGGCGTTACAAGTCGACTCCCAATGGGAAATGTAATGCCTTTGCAGGCTCCAGCCGCAGGAATCTGTCAGGGATGCAAGCGCGCTACACGGATGTTTGTGCGCCACGCGGACGTCCTTGACAGTAACACCTCTGCCAACGCACAAAAAAGACACCAAGTGGAACAAAGACAACTAGATTATGTGGAATTAAGCCTCTGAATTTGGTTTTCTAAAGTGAAGAAGGGTAAAAGGGGAACTTGCCCAAGGGGTGCAAATTCGCTCCTATACAGTTCATACAAAGTTTTTAATTTCTTTGTATCAAATTGCAATGTACCCATTATTTTTCTTACTAAAACTTGGGTAAGGTCTTACGTCAGAAAGGTGGATTTAAAACTTGACTCTGTCATGAATGTTCATATTATTATTACCCTCCATTGATAAAAAATTAACATTAATAGAGCATCACATTGAATTTTTGACTTTGTTGTTTGCAAGGGGTTTTGAAGTTTATGAAGGAAAGCAACCATTTGGTCACAGGTTCAATTCTGACAACATTGATAATGCTCTTGGTCAAATCATATGACGAAGCAGAACACTTCTTATAATATTTATTTGTATTGTTTCCACATAGAATCATTTGGAGGATTGTATTTGTTTATTGGGAATCATCATTTTAATAATATGATTCAGTTCAATGCAAAATAATATTGTCATCTTCTATAGACATTATGCCTACATGTATTGTTTTGGACATTCCAATTTAAACCAAGTCAAATCAGATTTTCACATCAAAGTTCATATCTGAAAATCAGATTGCACAAGTGGAGAGAGGCAGATGATTTGGACCAAGAATGCAATAAAAGGAAGTTAAGCATCGTTAACAAATCTGTTTTGGTCTGGATTTTTCAATTGCTTCAAATATTTCTCTGAATCTTTTTGAACATTCTAGATCTCCCATTTTTTTGGCCTTTGGATTAGATTGAATTTTTCAAATTTGGCAACTATGATATTTGTTATGAAATATTATCCTAGTATTTGCACCATGATTTGCCATTATCTAGTCCTTTGTAGCCTAGCCCTAGTACTATGCAACAATTTACCCCTAGAAATATGCAAAGGACTGATTTTAAAGAACAGATTTTTAAATATGGCAAGAACACAATACCTCAACAATCAATGCATACACAAAAATTATGAAAAAAACCATTCTTGCACACTTTGGCAGGAACCTGCTCTGCATCATTTGTTATATTAAATGACTGCTATAAAGAGGGATCATAGGGCAATGAAATTTAAAGTAGAGAATTGTTTATTAAATTATTAGTGCCCTATGAAATTTAAAGTAGAGAATTGTTGATTAAATTATTAATGAAATTTCAAAACCATTATCAAATGGCTGGCTTGAACTGTATTATTTAGCATGACTTCAAAATGGTAAAGGAACTTTTAAATGTCTTCTTTCTCATTTCTAAGTAAGAAAAAAAATCATTCAAGATGTTTTAAATCACAATTTCTAGAAAAGGTTTTTCCACTCAATACATTTCAACATAAAGATACTTGAAATGCAATTCCATAGATGTTTGTTTCCTGTAATTGTTTACTGAGAATATTTTAACAATGTTAACATCAATTGGAAAATTGCTTTAGACGACAAGCAGGTGTGGCATGAAATGCCAAATAAATTGATTTACTTACAAATTTCTTTAAATAAGAACTTGCATTCTCTTCATGTGTAATCGCTCAATAGGATGTATTTTGTATTTTTACAAATATTACAGGTGAAGAAGATAAACCTGCAAGAAAGAAATGTTTCGCAAATTGTAAATATATCTTTAACTGACCGCTCTGTGCAATAAAGCATTACATTTTTGTGTACGTAAAGAATATGACCTAACAAAATTACAAGTAATATGTACTTGTAAACAAAAAAGAAGAATATATCACTATTATATTAGAAGAAAAAGTATATATGAAGACTGTAAATCATGACCAAAAGCCATTAGGATCATGTTCATGACGATGTTGGACTCTTGGCAAACCTCTGCTCCACACCTAAGAAAAGGTCAATCTAGTTTTTCCGAAAATAACCTAGGTTCATAGACTAAGTTGATCGTTGCTGAAAAGCTTTAACTCAAATCCAAATTTACAACCTTCACAGAACCTCTAGGGCTGGTAAAACTTGTGAATTGAAATTTTTGTCGAATTACCAATTCCTTTTTCTCTTATAAATACCAGTTCAAATGAAATGATACATATCTTACAAAGTGTTTCAATTACGACACAATTTCAAATTACTGAAAATTGAACAATTGTCCCACACCAATTTCAGTAATGAAAGTAACAGAAATCTCACTTTACAAATCTAACAATTGGCAAGCATACCTTGCTTGAAGAGGAATTAACTATAAAAAGTCCAGCAGTTGGTTTTCAACCAGCGCAGCACATTTTTCCAAAAACTTGCATGAGAAACTGGTGTTGTGTGGGAAATACATCCAGGTGAATCCGTGCCATCTCAAATGCTCGCAGCCAGTCATAAGAAGCTACTCGAAGAAGTAATGAATTACTAAACTTGCCTTCACTGAGTCAAATATCAAAATTTATATGAACAAATGCTCAAAAGGATCTTTTCCTTGAGATCTTTGCGACGGTGCTACTCGAAGCATCAGCAAGCCCCTTTTTATAAATAGCAAATAATGTCGCAGCTTCAGGATGCCCCTTTAAAATCTTGGTAACAAACTCTACCTCCCGGATACTCATGAATCTGTAATGCGACTTGATTTTAAGATTCTCAAACCCGTTCATAGTTTTCATTTTTTCCCAAACAAAAAACCTAGGCTTTATAGTTTTTTCCAAATTTTTAACCATTATTAGCCTATACTTTATCACGGCGTTTGGAGGAAGCTCCATGTTCTTAACCATAAAGTCCATCTTTGCCCGAATATTTTCTTCAGTTAAACCAAAGAGTTGAGGACAAAGCCTAAATAATTATATAGTTTCCCCATACGAGAGTCCACATTGTTGAAAATTATGAATTTTGGCCTCCAGTGTTGCCATACGAGAAACGGCCACAAGGATGAGAACATATTTGTACGATTAACTCCCTTTTCGATACCGATTTTCTAATGAGATCGACTTGAGCAGTCGTCAAACAAAGTGATACGCAGAATGCTCGGCCTTAAGACCAAAAGCTCGGTGAGCTCCACTCCACGAAAGCCGTAGCCCTCCCAAAATGCCAAGGAGGGTTTCAGTGTATTCTCCACGTTGAATGTTAGAATTGATGCATTTTTTAATACAGATTTGAGAAATAAATCCCGCGACTGATATAAATTTTGGAGGAATGTTACCGTGGGAATAAGCCTCTGCTCCAGGATGAGAGTCAATAGAACGGCCCAACTCGTCACGATTTTCGCCAAATGTTCACCATGAATGCCGGAGTCTTTCAGCAGTTGAAACTTATTCTGCGTCCCTTCTCTATCACTCGAAGTCAGATACCCCGGTATGTTCCTCATGATCCTTGCAATTTGATCTTGCTTGAAGCCATTTTCTTCTAAGATGCCAACAAATCACTCAACCTTATCGAGCGTTTCGAGCTTCTGCAACTGCAGGGCAGTTTTGAACATCCGAGCGATTTCCACGGAAGAGATGTTAAATTTAGTGGAAGCAAAGTGCGTAAAGGGGTTTTGTAAATGGTTAATGACACTGCCATTCTTCTCTGCAAGCGTTGACAATGGAGAGCCTGAGTGCCAAGGTAAAATGGATAGAGATCCAACAGCAAAGTTGAGACTGCGCAATGCAAGTAAAGAGTAGTTTCGTCTCTTCATTACGGCTCCTGCTATTGCCATCGCTTCTACTCTGCTAGGGTTTCAGTAAATTAGGGTTAGCTTGGCTTCATTATTTATCTCATTTTAAAAGGATTTAGAACATTAAATCATGCCAATTTTGCTATCTGCGATTAAGTGTCCTAGAAGTATTCATGTTCATTCCTCTAAATTGTATCGGAGCCGGCTAACTCCTAGACAAAAGACACCTATGTACATACAAAAACGCATGCAAAACATACATAACAACATACATGGAAACATACATAACATGATGAGACGTCGTAGTGCGGGGCCCGCTAGACGAGGATCAAAGTGACAAAACCAATAGACGGAAACAAACATCCAAAAAATGATAGGTACGATGTTGTCAAGTCGGTTTTCCCACCTCTTGCCAGCCGAAAAACGTGGGTGCCTCAGCTTGGTCGTGAATTTTCGCTTTCATCCGCTTTTTTCTGGCGTAGGAAAATTGGAAGGGGAATGACGTGGGTCTTTTTGGTTTGGAAAAGAAAGGCAAAAACACTATTTGTTTCCAGTCTGCACGTTGAAAGCTGAAGGTTTGAATGCACGTGGAGGAGTTCGAGGAGAAAACCAACCAAATCCAGATGCTATTTGGTAGTTTGCATGTTGTAAGCCAAAGTTTGGAGTGCACGTGGAGGAGAAAACCGACCAAATCGAGGTGAGGGGTGCTAACCAATTCGGTTGCAGAGGGTCTTATAACACCTTGTAATTTGTAATTTGGGAAACATAATGTGTGGGATTTCAGTTATTTGAATCTTCTTGTTTAAATGTATGAATGTCTTCAAAATCACACATTCCAATGTTGCGTTTAAATTTTGCATGATTGAAAAAAAAAAGTGCACAAAATAATTGTAATTTGGAAAACACAATGTTGGGTTTCAATTATTTGGATCTCCTTGTTTAAATGTAAAGGGTTGTCTCATGGTGGGTTGCTTGCTTCTTAACACCTACGGTTTTGCAACATGGAATCAAAACCAACAGACGGGAGGAAACAAAAATTATAAAACCCTCAATAGAAAATCACATAAATGATAACCCCACAACGAATAGTTGTTTGTTTCTTCAGAGTTCCCAGGCAGAATGGCAAAATGACAAATATTTCAAACGGATATACATACCTGCTAGCTCCGAACGCCTGCAACTCCTTCCCGTTGCTCTCCACCAAAACGTCGTTGTAGAAAATGGGACCTCGTCTGGGCTTTTTGATATTTGCAAATAATGGTTTCAAATGCCACGTTTTTTGGGGTTTTTGTCCATCCCGAAATATGATTTTTAAAAACCCGCTAGCGTTGGCACGTTTTCGGCGACGAGACAGGCAACAGCGGGACGGAGTTAATGTCTGACCATCAAGTCTTTCCACCGGTGCTATTTGTCTGTCCGGCCACCTTTTCCGTCGGGGCCGTTTTGTCCACCGCGTGGGATGGGGATACGATATCATGTTACATACATAGGTGCTTTTTGTCTAAGAGTTAGCTTTCTCCTACTTTATCCACCTTTTACTTTGATAATTATATGCTTATAATAATATATATTATTATCTCTAAACCTTTTATCTAAGCTTATAAGTAAAATATGATCCAAATTACTTTTGATTACAAACAATCATAATGTATACCAAGGAGATTTATCAATATAGAGCGAAAAACAAGTTTTCTATTTAATAATAATCTTGCAATTAGACTTTTAAACTATCTGAATAATTGTTTAATAATTAAGTTTGTGTTGATGATCCAAGAGAAGGAAAAGATGCTTACAATAAGGTTGTACTATCCATTTTTTCTGGCTGGTCATTATGTGTACTTGGGAGGTTGTTAAGTTATTCACATTAAGTATAAACATCGGATATCTAAGTTACTCATTGTTTTTACCTATGATGTGGGTATTGGCTAGTCACCCTATATATACGTGGCATATGCCAAAGCTAACTTCCATGTGTATCTATGAGGGTATACAAACTATTTGCTTATGTGTGTGCAATATAAGTGGGAGCTAGCCACATTGTGTAGTGTTGATGTATGATTGAGTCAATCATTATGTGAGCAAGGGATGTTGGAAAGATGTGATCCATATGTGGCTTTTGCATGCTCGTACACTAATAATTGACATGCAATGAACCCTTGATTGTAATGTGTTATTATTTTTTGGTAATTGGATTAGAAAGCAAAATCTTAATAAATCGTTGTATTTTAAAAGTGAGATTAGAGATATCACACAAGAGGGAAAGATAAGTTATCTTTGTCTTTGGTGTAGAACTACAAAGCCTTTGGTTCCCAAAAGAGATATGTAAGTAGGGTCATCACGAATGAATTCTCAAGGTTTAGGTCTAGGTCTAGGTCTAGGGATGATCCCAACCTTGGGAGCTTACCATATTCTACTGTGAGTATATGAGTAGTTGCATAGAGTTGTCACCATGGCAGTGGTTAAAAAAGTTATGAAGTTGCTTGGTCAATTAAGATAGTAATTGTAAAAGAAATAGTGGTCAACGAGGGGGCAATTATTACAATTATGAGTGATAAATGTATATTTTATTGTATTTAACTCTATAATATTATGTTTTCTAAGAAAGTTGAAATTGTAAATTATTAGTTAATGATCTCAAAGGGTGTCTTAAGTAGCCTAATGAAAATCCTCAACAATCAATAGTATATAACTTTGAAGTGTCAATTCAAGCAACTTTCATTAAAAATCTCATCATAATGTGAGAAGATAAGTCCTATAGTGTTTTATTTAATTTAAAAGATTGTTTGTTGTTTAATAAAATCAAGTTTGTTTGGTAAAAATTGTTGAAATCAATTTTGATAGATGATGTAATAAAAGAACATACCATTACCCTCATCGATTGTACTCACTTTTTTGTAAAAGAAAAATAATTAAATATTTTTTTAATCTTTAATCATAATTAATTAATTAAAAAATGTTAAGACATAATTTTTTGTTTTTGCTTTGCATCTTTAAGAAAAAATATCCAAACAGGTCAATGAATATGAGAGGCAAAATCTCCAAGAGTTTTTCTAAAGACCTCCTTTCATTTCATTCATGACTTTACAAACCTTATGTTCAAGCAGTATTTGGATATAGAAGTAGAACAATTCTATGTTATCAAGTAGGCAGAAGAACAGGCAAGGAGGATGCTGAAAAAGCTTGTGAAATTTGGCTTTACACCTACTAATTGCATTTGCTTAAAAGTTTCTGAAGACAGTTCCATTTTGTTTTCAAAGCAATTCTATTTTGTGCATATCCTGCAATCATGGCATTCCAGGAGATGGCATCTCTTTAAGGCATTCTGTCAAACAGTTCAGATGCCTTATCCATGCTTCCATATTTTGGATACAGGTCTACCAAGGCAGTTGCTAGACTGTAACATCTGACAAAAACCCCCCTTTCCTCTACGCTTTGATTGACGTTCATGCCCTGTTCCAAGGCTTCCATTGATGAAATAGGCATCACACAATGGATTTTGGCTTTGCCGTCAATTACATTTGCTTGAAAGTCTCTGAAGCCTTTTCGACAATTCCATTGTGTGCATATCCTGCAATCATTGCATTCCATGAGGTAACATCTCTTTAATGCCCTTTCGAAAGCAAATTTCAAATGAATGAATACCTGTATAATCGGTAGTGTCTGCAGTATCCCTGCCCTACATTCCCCTGTGGCTGCCTTCTCGTTCCCCTGTAACGAATCTCCACCCCTGCTTTCTTCCGCCTCATTTTGCGGTGTTTAAAAATAATAATTTGTGCATGCATTTAATGATTGGGTGAAAGATTTGTAAGGTTCAAATACATTTATAAGCTTTACGATTAAATTGCTAGTTTAGTCCAGCCTACCTGCAGAGTTACTTAACCTTTGTATCCACGCACTCATAACTGTGACATCTGCCCTAAAATCTTTGAAAATTATTGTGCTTTGATAACAATTCTTCTTGTGTAACTCTCTAAATTACTATGCAATGCAGACATTCTAATTTTGAAAGAATTCATGTTATACAGGTTTCAGGTGAATAAAACCCTACATTTGAAAAACAAAAATGCAAAAAAATTAAAAAATCATCATAACTCCACCTCTGATGAGTGCCTGAGAATGATTCGATTGTTTTTTCATGTCACAGATCTGTCCGCTTCTGAAAACCAGAGCAGGTTCTACAGCTTTGGTAAATTACTTTGAATTCAACTGACCTGTTCGATCTCAGCCATTGCATCTGCCAAAGCATAATTGATTGCAGTATTGACAATTATAAATGTATGGATACAATTACGAGAGAAAATAATAATATTAATACATTGAGATCGTCAATGCTGCACTCAATAATGATTTGGCAACCCAAATTTGAAAAGTGATGTGCGAGATCAAGCATTAAGCCTTCAATAATATAATAGATTTGGAAATTGGTCAAATTCGGTAGTACAGGCGAATAAGTACAGTAAGGAGGGAGGGTGGGGATTGTAGTACTCAGTAGTACAACATATTGTTCAGGGTTCGAAATTTTAATGGCAGAATTTGCTGTTTGTGCATATCTTTATTATTATAATCCACCTAAGCCAAAATGTCACACGTACTACAACAGTTGTCCATCTTCCATGACAGTTCATATATATATACACATATATATTTTATCATTGTTTATTTCATATACTAATACACTGAGCGGTTAGCTAGGGAAGTTAAACAACCATTTATTCCCTTTGAGAGAATACACATAGCAAGTTTATATCAATTTCTTGTTCACATTGTTCTTTATAATAAGATAGGTTGTTTAGATTGTTTTTATATATATTGAAGTTTATCTAGTATTTTATAAAGTTTGATTTGGCTATAAAGTAGTTGAGTTTTGTAATGTATGTTTTTAAAAAAAGGTTCAAGTTGTCAAATGGGTTGAGTTTAATTAGTTAAACTATTGAGGTTCTATTGTAGAAATTCATGTTCAAATCTCTATCATTATCTTTTTAGTCATAAGACTCCATATATGATATGATTGTCAATGGAACAAAAGATTTATTAATTGTAAACATAATTATTGACTACACAAATCTTTCTTCTATGTTGGTTGTGTGAGAGAGACACTCATGACCAATGAAGATGATTGGGAGATTTTACTTTGTCTTTGGCTAAGGAGGTGCCTAATTTGATCCTAAATGGTGATTATCTTGAATCTATTGTAAGGGAAACCAATAAGAGATCCCTACTGTGTTGATGTCTAGGTAAGACTCAAGACATTGCAAAGAATTGCTCTCTTTGCTAGAGAATAGTTTCTTCATGGTCACTTTTCAAAGTCTAGCTAATCAAGACATAATGTGCAACAATGGTCCCTAAATCATTGGCAAATGAGGTTATTGTATTCACCATTTATATCCTCTATTTGATCTAGCCGGTTCCGCTACCCTTCGTATCCTTTATTTGACCTAGCCACTTTCCCTATAACTAGGGATCCTTTACGGATCTATCTATTTAATATTTTACTAGTTATGTGACATCTTGGCCTAATAAAGAAGTTTGTTGGAATAGTAGGAGTATTTATCAAATTTGTGAGTTCCTTGTTGTCTAGTCAAATGACATATCAACATTAGGAGGTGTTGTGAGGCACCTCCTCTCTTGAAAAGAGATCTCAAGATCACCTCAAGGATTCATTCACTAGATCTTGGCACATAAGATAATCGAGTGGTTGATATTTTGATTCACAAGGGTTGTATGATAATTAACTATTTTTTTATATATTGCACATGATTAGTTAGTTTCCTTATGCTAATATATCTAGACATATAGAAAAAATCATTGAGGTAGATGACAATGTCAAATGCTCCCTTAGCAAGATATTAAATGGAGCACAATGCATAACTTAATTGAAACTGTATATACCTAAAAATGGTCACATTATAATAAGTCTGGAAATTAATTAAATACAAGTTATTTAATTAATCTTCTAATTCAATCTATTTATAAGTAAATTAAATAATTTATTTATATTGTTCATTTTCTACGTTCTTCTATCTTAATTAAATAAGTTTAGTTACTTATTTAATTTAATCACAAGTTTTCCATTTCTTCTTTATTAATTAAACGGATTTTACAATTTATTTAATTTAATTATCACATTGCTTTATTTTGAATAAAGTAAATATTCCAAATCATAATCTTCTAAATATCCTTCTTTTTTCCAAAATCATAAAATCATCTTTAAAACTTCTAAAAAACCATCTCACACATGATTAAATATTTTTAAATATTTAATTAGAAACTTCTCATCCACATCTCACTTATAATTAAATATTTTTAATATATTTAATTAGAAGCTTCCAAATCCACATGTCACATGAAATTAAATAATTTTATTATGTGATTGATTGGATTATCCTCAACTACCAGCTAATTCTCATAACTAAAAAGTGACAAATGACAAGTTGCCTTCATTTTTGAGTAAAAAGGTTTTGTGGGAAGAAAAAATCATCCTTCTTTTTCTCTACCTTTTATCTTTCTCTCCAAATTCTCTATCTCTCACCGTTCATCTTACCAAACTAAATCTCAACCGTTGATCTTTGCCAATTAAGCTTTTTCCTTCAAAAATCTATAAATAAGACCTCTTGTCTCTTTGAAAATCCTAGAAGTTGAAAGTTGGAACGGTTTGCATAACATGAGCATTATAATTGAATAATCAAGCATTTAGCATCTTAATATCTTAGTTTCATAATCAAAGCACAACATCTTAGCTTTTATCATCTTAGCATAAATAATCATGGTATAATAACTTGCATAATCTGTTCTTAGTTTCATTATCATAGTTTCAATATCTTGCATCATTTAGCATAAAAATTCATCTTACATATCATCTCATTCTCTAGGTTGTTATTCTATTGAGCTTTTGCTTACACAATTTGAGAGCAAGCAACTTAAAATGAATCTTTGGAGATAGAGGACAATGGGACGGCTTTGAAGAATCTGTTGGGTTTGAAGTTTGTTTAATTTTAAATTAGATTTTTTGATACAATGTTTCATTGGTGTGTTGTTTCACTTGTTTGTTGCTTCCACATATTCACACACACAAAATCCTAAACTAACTTAGAGGATAAAAATGATAAAATTAAAATGGGGGAAAGAGAAAGGGCTAAGAGTAAAAGAGGAGGGATGGGAAAGAAAAGTACCATTGACTTCCAAGCCTCCTCAACAAACACAAGAAATTGCTCAAACAACCATCAATCAAGGTTTAATGTGAAGGAAAGGGAAATGCAATCATCCAAGGAAAATGCCTCTTACAACAAAAATTACACCATAAGATGTGTACATTACAATATACTATTTAGAGAGCTAGTAACAAGCAATTATATTAAAAAATGAAACAAAGAAAATAAAAATCAACTACCATAAGACCATGCACATATTGCAAACAACAAAGTCATCTATAGATATGTATTAAGGCTTAAAATTATATATATTGTAGTGTCGTAAATTTCCACCCCTAACAATTTCACACTATGTTTAGCTCCCCTTATGTGCTTGGACCTAATTTTTCTTATAATGTGCCTATTTTTTGAAAGAATAAAATTGGGAAGAATATTTAATATTTATTTAACGATAGAAAAAGCCCAAAATATATCTCAATTAGGGCACCACCACCCTTGTCCAGCCTATTTTGGCCCAAATTTGAATATTTTACTATCAACGTTTTTACATTTGAAAATCTAATTCCATTTGTTAGATTTTCATACGTAATTTTGTGGAAAATAAAGAAATGCAAATAAATATAAGTCTTTTTCACCAACCAGAATACAATTTGAATATTTATTGACCATCCTAAAAAGCAATCAAGGAAATTCAAGGGTAGAATAAGAAACATTTTATAGAAATTTCATCAATCAAGATCATATTTCAAGGTAGTAGAAAGTAAGCAATTATAAACATGGAGCTATTATGATCAATCATGCCATTTTTATGAAGATGTATGAGTTATCCTCTTCATGCAAATTACAATAATCTATTATGTTTTGTGGACTAACCTATTATAGATCTCCAAGTCATTCAAGCATCTATCAAATAACCTTTGGTGGAAACACATGGTGTGGATATCAATTCGACAAAGATTTCATACCGAGGTAACATTATCATTATCATTTATTTTTTCAGTCAATTATTATTTTGGCCTCTACCTAACCCAAGGCATGCCCTCTTGATCATCATCATTTATTGTACATGGAGGTGGAAACACCAAAATGGGGTTTGACTTAAGCAAGCACCTATATAGCACAACCTTCCCCCCTCTTTTCATATGTGCAGGCTAGATTAGAAATTTTCACCAGTAGTAGGTCACATGAAACACATAGCGAACCATAACCTACCACCTAGAGTTTCTAGATCCCCAAAAAGTAGTATCTCTAGCCAAGGGTGCCATAGTCCTTGACCATCAAATTCATACCCAATTTTTAATAAGTTCCTCTCTATATCTCCTTTTTGTAATTGTTTTGATAGTTTCCATTTTCATCTATGCAATAAATTACATTTTCTGATCTAAGGTTTATATCAAATAGGCTTGTTAGAACACACATTAAATTTATCCTCTTTACAACTCAAGAGAACCAAACCCTATGTGTTTGGCTCTCCCTTGTGACAACTAGCCAAATCACCAAACTCTAGCTAGTTTGTGTTTGAATGATGAGTCAAAGAAAAAGGAGTTGATCCTAGTTATCTACTAGTTAGATCTAGGATCCCTTTTTCTACTCTACATTTATTGAACTCGACATATCCTACACTTACAACTTTTTCTAATTTTTATGGTATAAATTCTAAAAATTGATTCCAAGCCTAGGTTATTTGAAGATCTTGTTGTTGATTAACATTTATTTTATTTTCAAAATGGAGCATTTTCTCTCTTTGTTATAAAACAATAAGAACCTTGGTGAATTCAATTTAGAGCAATATTGAAAAATAGTTTGAATTTAATTACATAATTTCATATTTAGGTGTAGATATGTGAGTTATTTCATTGTGAAATCTAAGTGCAATCTTAGGTTATTTTCATTTATCAAAGTGCATACACATGTTATTGAAAGCATTGAAAAAGTAAAAGATTTGTATAGCGTTTTTCATTTCAAAAGAGAAAAAGTGTTGTCTTTCATCATTTTCAAGATAAATTTTGTTAGTTGCAACATTTTAAATTTTGGAAATTATCATTTGAACATATTGCATTGCTTTAAAAACATAAAATTTAATGCATGTGTGTCATTCACATAGAAAAATTAGGTTTTCATGCATTTATAAATAATGTGTTTGCTTTCCGAATTGAACATGTGCAACCTTAAATCCTCAAACACTATAGCTGATTTCTAGAACTTTAAATTGTTAAAATATTGCACCTCTAGTCTAGGGTGCCCACACCCCTATCCAGTTAGTTTGGCATGCTTTTTTTTATGGAAAACCTTGTTTGTGATTTTTGTTCAGATCCAAATCTTGTTTTTGAAAGTTGGTTTTGAAACTTCTAAATTTTGTTGTGCATTGCCAATTTGGCCCTAATTTACCTAATTCTTGATTCATTACCCCTAAAAAGGGACATAAAATATATTTTATTTTCAAAATTCTACTTTTGATGTAGCAAAATATGACTTGTCTTAAAAAATGGAAAACCTTGTTTGTGATTTTTATTCAGATCCAAATCTTGTTTTTGAAAGTTAGTTTTGAAACTTCTAAATTTTGTTGTGCATTGCCAATTTGGCCCTAATTTACCTAATTCTTGATTCATTACCCCTAAAAAGGGACATAAAATATATTTTATTTTCAAAATTCTACTTTTGATGTAGCAAAATATGACTTGTCTTAAAAAAATTGAGGCATTACCCTAAACCCCATTCCATGTCATCAAAAACAATAGACATCTACCTTTGATCGACCAAGAGTTCCTATGCATGAGAATATCTTGGTGGAAAATAATTTAATCATGTTGATACATTTATTAACTCACTTTACCTAATTTTAATTCTTCAAGTAATCATGATACTCATATTTTTCCCTCTTCCAATATATCTCCTACTTGTGAGGATATCTTGGCACAAGAGGATGCAATCATTGATACTCAAGTTTTTCCATCTCCAAATTTCTCTCCTACTTGTGAGGATATCTTCATTGCAAGAGGATGTAATAATTAATATGCATATGTGTCCCTCTCCTAATATCTCTCCTACTTGTGAGGATATCTTAATGTAAGTGAATGTAATCATTGATACTTATATTTTCCCTCTCCCAATATCTCTCCTACTTGCAAGGATATCTTGGCACAAGAGGATGTAATCATTGGTACTCATGTTTGTTGCTCTCCCAATATCTCCCATACTTGTAAAGATATCTTAGTGCAAGAGGATGCAACCATTGATACCCTATTGATAGAAGATTATCAATAAACAATCAAACTCAGTTGAAATTGTAAAACCACAATTGATAATCTATCCTCCTTATCATGTTCCTAAATTTCAAACTATGCCTTTTCTCATTATTGGACTTGATTAAAACCTATAGATACACCTCTTGGTTTTATCCCGAATTTTTCAAAACTACTCACTCCACACAATCATATAGACCAAAATGTGTTGCAAAAACTATATTATCATACAATTGATCACACATATAACACTCAAAATAACAAGCGACCAAAAAAAACATAAACCTCCATTCTATTTACTCAACCATATCTTCCCCACATACCTCATCTTCCTCAACATAGTGACAAAGAGTACAACCTTGTTGAGAAACTTGGTAATACTCCATCCAAGATCTCACTTTGAGATTTAATTCAAACTTCACCTACCTACCATGGTATGCTCCAAGAGGCTTTGTAGAAGATTTTTGTACCACATTTTATTAAATTGAATGATGTAGCAACCTTTTTAGATAGCATGAATACAAAAAACCTTTAGGAGCAGCCCAATTTTCATGTGGTGGTTATAATGATCAATATGTGATTTTTGTTTCAATTTTTTCCTATTATAATTCATTTAATAGTTCATTGCACAATGTTCAGGTGTTATATACTAGAGCCACACAACATATGCCATTTCTATGTGATTATTTTGAAGAAATTCATGAAGTTGCTTGTGGTACAATTTATTTAGTAAATAAATCAAGTGTCAAGCCTATTGGAAGATTAGGCTCAAATTTTCTAGCCTTCCAAATTTTGTACTTCATGATGTTTTGTATATTCCTCACTTGCGATGTATTTTTTCATTAGTATTGATTTGATAATAAAGACACTCCATTATATTGGATGATAGACAAGTAGTTGTTAGGAAGAAGTCAAATAATCAAACTACATTTACTGGTTGTGAGGATGGAATTTTATTAAAACTTTAGGGCACTTCAGCCCTTTCTAGGAGTTTTGCATATATTACCAAAGAAGGTAATTTATTTGAGTCTTTATGGCACATGTGAGATTTTGAAATGTTAATGGAGATGAGTTTAGACTTATACAAGGGTGTAAATTTGTTTGGGATGCCCTTAAAAAATTGATATATCTATATTAGTCTCATTATAAATTAGATTTTATTTAGTTACAATTGAATTTATTCAGTCTTGAGTTGAATAATGGAGATGTTATGAATTTGGCTTTTTAAATTCAAGCCATAAAACAAAATGTTTATGTTGTCGATGGGAAAGTTGAGATCTCTATTATAGCCTTCATAAAGGCCCTTCTTCCAACATATTCCACATACTTGGAGTCCCCTCAAACTAGTAACCAATTGAAGACCATCACTTTTGATCAATTGGTTGAAAATTTGGTAGAATGTGAGAAAGCTTTTGGAAGAAAAATTGATAACATTGGTGAAAATGTTTGTCAATGGAGATGATTTTAGAAATATAAAAGGGTGTAAATTTTCTTGGTATGCCCTTCAAAAATTGAGATATCTATATGATTATCATTCTACATTAGATTTTATCCAGTTAAAATTGGATTTATTCAATCTTGAGTTGAAGAATGAAGATGTTATGAGTTTGGCTTTTTAAATTCAAGCCATAAAACAAAATATTGATGTTTCTAGTGAGAAAGTTGAGATCTATCTCATTTCCTTCATGAAGTCCCTTCTTCCAACATATTCCACATACTTGGAGTCCCTTCAAATTAGTAACCAATTGAAGACCATCACTTTTACTCAATTGGTTGAAAAGTTGACAAAATGTGAGAGCTTTTGGAAGAAAAATTGATAACATTGGTGATCTAATGTTTATCTTTCCCACCATAAATACAAGCCTCCTAATAAGAAATCTTCTAGAGGTGTTCATAATGACAAAGGAAAAGGTAGGTGGAATAATAGAGGAAGAGGAGGTACATATGGCAAAATCCACTCTCAACATAACAACCAAAATGATAGGAACCACTTGTATTGTAATTTAGATATGGTAAAAAAGGTAGCCATGAAGTACATGAATGCAAAATTTCATAAGATAATATAGAATATTCCTTTAAAAAAGATAAAGCACATAGTGATAATAAAACTTCAAGAGCAACCCAATTTGCATGTGGTAGTGATAATGATCAATATCTATTTTTTATTTTAAATTTTGCCTATTATAATTCATTTAATACTTCATGGAATGATGTTGAGGTGTTAGATACTAGAGCCACACAACATATGAAATTTCAATGTGATTATTTCGAAGAATTTCATGAAGGTTTTTGTGTTACAATTTATTTGGTTTACAAATAAATCAAGCCTCAAGCCTACTAGAATAGGAACCATCAAGCTCAAATTTTCTAGCCTTCCAAATTTTATACTTCATGATATTTTGTATATTCTATTGCAAGAATGAAGAAACGATTGAAGGTGTTGTCATTGATGTCAACTGGTCAACTGGTTATCTACTAGTTTCTATTGGTTGTATATGTTGAGGATATTGAGAAAATTGTATAAAAGAAAGTTTACAGGTATTCAGTTGATGATCTAGTATTTACCCCTATGTTCATGTGGTTCAAATATGTTGGTCATGGTTGTTGAAGGTTGTTATATCCATATTTTTGTCGGTTAATTTGTTGTGAAGTTTGAGTTGTGTTCACCAGTTGTGAACTATGTTTTATTGGGTTCTAGTTGAGGTCCAAGAGAAATGTTGTTGGTTCAAATTTTTCTTTGATGAAGCCTTTTGACTTGCAGTTCTAGAGTTAAGATGTTTTGGTTGCATTGAAGATATTTTTGGTTTTTGGAAGTTTCGAGCTTAATTGTTCTTAGTTTTTTACACTAGTTTGGCTGACCTTATCTTAAGCACTATTTGAAGTTCATGAAGCATGTTGGATCTATTTTGGGTCTCGATGAAGCATGTGTTTAGGTCACCCTCATTCTGATTCCACCCTAGGATGTTTGACACTAACCTAATTTGAATTTGAAATTGGATGGCCAACTTTGGATCTTTTTTCAAGGTTGGAGATAGTATAAATATAGGATGAGCTAGTAATAAAAAAATGTACAAGAGGAAAGAAGGGAGATAAGTGAAAGAGTATATGTGACATTGATGTTATTTAGAAAGTGAGTGTGAGTTGTGTATGGAAGATCAGTGCAAAGCTTAATGTTGAGTCTCTAGATGTAGTGAGTAGAGGGTGAACTCTATCATTCATGTAAGTTTATCAAGTAATTGTGGTGGAATATTTTGTTGCATTGGGATTGTAGTCTCTCTGTAACAAGTCTTCTTAGTCTTCTTTGTATCTCTGTGGTAGTGAGCCCTCTGGGTTGTAGCCCTATTGTACAATGAGTCCTTATCTCAGGCAGTGAGCCTTATTCCAGGCAACGAGCCTTTTTGTAATTGGTTTTGATATTCTCTATAGTGTGAGTTAATCCTCACCATGGTTTTTCCCTCATTGGGTTTTCCACATAAATATGGTGTTATTGTGTTTATGTGTTGGATTTGAGTTTCTGTATTGGCATTTGATGATTAATAATTTAAGTAGTTTTAAGTATTAGTCCTGGTGATTGAATTAAAGATTAAAATCTATGACAATTGATTCACCCCTGCTCTTAGTTGTCCTAATCAACAATTGGTATTAGAGGTTGGTTCCTTGGTGAAGAGCTTACATGATTGAGGAAGGTCTAAGATGGCTAGCAATATGGTCTTTGATTATTTGAGGTTTGATGGAACTAATTATGGTATCTAGAAAGTTTTGATGGAAGAATCTCTAGAGTATTGCGGATATAATATGGAGAAAGCTTACAAAATTCCTTACACTCCTCTTGATAATGGTCCGAGTACACCTGAAGAAATCAAATTACATGAAGCGAAAAATAAGGCGAAATTCATCTTGAAGAATAGTCTGGTACATTATGAGTTGATTAAGGTTCATAATTTAAAGACATCTAAGGAAGTCTGGGATGCTTTAGAAAGAGCACATGATGGTGATGAAAGAGTTAAAGAGGCAAAATTGCAAAATTTGGAAACACGGTTTGATCTTATACATATGTTCGAAGATGAAAATATTAAAGATTATGTACAAATATTGGATGAGGTAGTGGCTGGAATACGATCTCGTGGTGCTACTATAGATGAAACTAGGATTGTAAGGAAGATTCTCAAAACTCTTCCTAATTCTTACAGTGAGAAGGTGAGTGATATTGAGCAGACTATGGATTATAAGACTTGTACTAAGGATTTGCTGTTAGTATTTTTGACATCTTGTGAAAGGAGGAAGTCAAGTCTAAGAAATGTAGGCAAATCAGAGACTACTTTTAAAGCTATAAAAGCCAAAGATCTAGATGAAGAGAAATTTTATGAAATAGAAGCTAACTTTGTGAGAAGAATGAGAAAAGGTTATAGTAAGTATGAAGGTAAGCTTCCCTTTAAATACTTTAGTTGTGGAGAAATAGGTCATTATATTGCAAAGTGTACGAAAAGGGCTAAAAGGAATAAACAAAGATATGAGAAAGAAAAGAAAGGAAAGAAGATTAATAGAGCTTACTATGTGAATGATAATGCTAGTATTTCAAATGAATGTTTTATTGGATGTTGTGGTTGTATTGATAATATGTGGTTGTCATTGATGTCAACACTATTAGCATTGATGACTTTGAAGGTTGTATATGTCGAGGATATTGAGAAAATTGTAAACACTATATTTTAGGTAGCCAGTAAAGCTGAGAAGCTCAGAGTGGTAGAATTTTTTTTAAGTTGATAATCAGCTAGTGCACATTAAAAGGTTTGTTTCTAAGCCTATCTAGTATGTTGTCCAAAATTTTCAAAGGTACACATCAAGATTTGAGAAAGTTATGAATATTTGTGTTTCTACAGTTACTCAGTTTTTGTAGCAGGTGCTTCTAGATGATGTGATCGCAAGTTTGGAAAATTTGGTTGTTATGTATGCTTATGAGATAATCAGTAATGTTTCTAGATCATGCTCTATCATTTCAACACATCCGCATTGATCAAAGTACTCGTGATTGAATATTTTTTCGAGTGTGTTCAAGCTTTTCATGTTCTTGGCCGACATGATGGTGATAGTGTGTTGCGGATCTCTATGGTCTAATGATTTATTGTTTGGCATGCTCGAAGGTGTTTATTTAGGTCCTCACTATGTTTTGACTGACTTGTGTTAGTGCGCATTAAGATTTATTCATGTATTAAGGCCGACAGTTGTAATTTACTCTTTATCTTTGGCCGACATAATAATTGATGTAAATTCGTGTAGCAGATATCTAAGCGTGATTTTTTTCCTTATTTTGATGTATGCTCAGGTTTGTATGTGTGGTATACATTTTTGAGTAAAGATAAAATCATTTAGGAGTAGAGGAAAGTGTGGAAGAGATTGAGGAGAGTGTGGAAGAGTTTTTTTGTGCCTAACCAAAACTATCATCAGGCTTTTGGAGAAGCTAATTTCTTAGTTCAAATATTATCAAATGGATTTAATCTGACAATAGTATGTAAGGCAGTGAGCCTTCCTCTGAGAAGTGAGCTCTAGGCAGTGTGCTTGAATGCATGTGCATTCCCTGTTTACTTCTCATTATACTTTTAATAGGGTATAATGTTGTGGACTAACATCCACCATGGTTTTTCCCCTAATAGGGTTTCCACGTATAAAATATTGGTGTTCATGTATCTTAGATGTGTTATTGATTTATGTTTGCAATTCTAATTATCAGATCTAAGATTAAAGATTGTTTAATGTTGAATAAGTTTTATTTTAGTAACAATTGATTCACCCCCCTCTTAGTTGTGTATTCTTGTTTTGCCAACAATTAGTATTAGAGTAGGTTCCTTTGAAAGAATTCTAATAGCTTGAGGTGATCTGAGATGACATAATACAAGAAGGACATTCCTATATTTGATGGTACAAATTACTCTTTATGGAAAGTAAAATGGAATGTCATTTGAAGTGTATTGGTGAGCCTTTTTGGAAGATTACAAAGAATGCATATACAATTCCTCATAATGGTCCCTCCTTTGAAGGTGAGATCAAGCAAGTAAAAGTTAATACCAGGGCTATAGAAGCATTGTTGAGTGCTTTGATAGATTCAAAGATGACAAATGTGCTAGGTTTGAAGACAACACATGAGATCTGGAAAAAGTTGGAAAAATTGTATGAAGGAGATGCACTAGTGAAAAGTGCTAAGCTACAAAGTCTGAAAGGAAAATCGGAGAGCATGAAGATGAAAAAATGTTTTCCTTCTCACAAAAATTAAATGAATTAGTGATGGACATTAGATGTGTTAATGGAACATTGGATGAAGAATCAATTATGGCTAAGACACTTAGATTTGTGCCCCCTTCCTACAAAACAAAAGCTCCTGCTATTGATGAACTCAAGATAGTAACAAATATAACAAGAGACATGTTGATTGGAAAACTTTTTGCCTTTGAGTTAAGTTAATTTGGTGAATCTACTCCTAAGACCGAATCTGCATTCAAGGCTACTATATCTGGGAAAAGCAAGCAGAGATATGATCTGAGAGAAAGTTCCAAAAGGACATTCAAGTATGAAACAGATTGAAAATGAAGAAAAATAACTTGAAGCATTGATTGTGAAAAGAGAAGCTACAGGTCATGGTAAGTACAAAGGAGAGTTACCTATTAAGTGTTTTTCTTTCAATAAGATAGGTCATTTTGCATCAAGATGTTCTGAAAGAGTCTCTAAGTATAAACCTAAGAAGATTAGATTTCAAAGGAAATGCTATTATGCTGAAGAAAGTGTTACAAATGATGAATCTGATAAAGAAATTGGAAATGAAGATGAATGGGTATTCATTGCTATCAAAGAAAATGGTCAGTTGTCCACTAAATCTACTAGTAATATGAATGTTGAGAAAGCTCTTGTAGCCAAAATTGAAGAGAAAGATGAGTGGGTAATTGACAACAGATGTTCACATCATATTACTAGTGATAAAATCAAGATTGTAAGCTTGGAAGACTATGGTGGTGGCGTTGTAAGATTTGGAGACAACACTTCTTGTGTGATTTGTGGCATAGGCACTATTTATTTTGATGGTAAGCACAATACTGATGATTTTCTTTATGTAAAAGGTTTAAAGAACAAATTTTTGAGTATTGGATAGATGGTAGACAAAGGTTACAATTTTAGTTCAAGGATGGCAAGTGTAGAATAAGGGGAAGTTATAGAAATATGAATGCTTCAGGTACAAAGACAAGAGGTAATATTTTTCACTTGAGTACTGCTAGTGGAAGTTGTTTAATTGCTCAAGTTGATGAAATTTGGTTATGGAATAGGAGGTTGTGTCATGTGAAATTTGATAAGATTGTCAAAATAAGCTCTGCTCAAGTGGTCAAAGATCTTCCTAAGTTAGTAAAGCCTACTAACTCTATGGGCAAAGAATGCCAAATAGGAAAGTAGACTAGAAATTACTTCCGAAGAAAATAGTATAAATCTAATGGAGTATTGTACTTGATACATACTGACTTATGTGGTCCATCTAGAATCAGAAGTCTTCAAGGTGAAAGGTACTTTATGCTACTTATTGATGATCATTCTAGATCGATATGGGTTGCTTTCTTAAGAGAAAAAATGAAGCACTAGAAAAGTTCAAAAACATCAAAGCTATGGCAGAAAATGAGACAGGTCAAAATATCAAATGCATAAGATTAGACAAAGGTGGTGAATTCACTTCCCGGGAATTCAATTCTTTTTGTGAAGAGCATGGAATCCAAAGGCAACTATCTGCCCCCCGGACCCCTCAACATAATGAAGTTGTTGAAAGAAAGAACAAAACCATTCTAGACATTGCTAGAACCATGATGTTGGAAATAAATGTTCCTCATTTCTATTGGAGATAAGCTGTAAGTACTGCTGTGTATACCATTAACCAAGTGAGTATCAACAATAATTCTTGTAAAACTCCTTTTGAGCTATGGTTTGGTTATAAGCCTACTGTCAAATATTTCAAAAATTCTAGAAGCAAATGCTACATTAGGAGAGATGATGCTATAGGCAAGTTTGATGCTAGAAGTGATGAAGGAATATTTTTAGGCTACTCTACTAAGAGAAAAGCCTACTAGTGCTTTAATAAAAGGCTGAAGAAAATGGTTGAAAGTGTAAATGTCAAAGTTGATGAAAATATTGATAGACCATCAAGATGTAATGGATATGATTCAAATGATCAACATTATAGTACTAATGGAAATAATTTTCAGACACATAATCAACTTCAAATTGTTCTGGTGAACCAAAAGAATCAAGAAGCATAAACTAGCAGAAGTGCAGAAGAAAGAACACAAGAATAAGAAGTCAAAGAAAATCCCAAAACTCCCAAGTACATAAGGAAAAATAATTCTAACAGTCAGATCATAGGAGATAAGAGCAAAGGTATGCAAACTAGAAGGATAATTTTAGAAGAGTATTTTCTAATTTATAAGATTGAGCGTAGTAATATAAATGAAGCATGCAAATATGAATATTGGATGGAAGCTATGAAAGAAGAACTAATGCAGATAGAGAAAAATGATACATGGGATCTTGTTCCCAGACCTCAGAACAAAAATGTAATTGGAACCAAATGGGTGTTCTAGAATAAGAAAAATGAGCAAGGTGAAGTAGTTAGAAACAAGGCAAGACTTGTTTGCAAAGGGTACTCACAGATGGAAGGTATTGATTTTGAAGAAAATTTTGCTCCTGTTGCTAGAATTGAAGCTGTAAGATTGTTTCTTGCTTATACTACTTTCAAGAATTACAAAGTCTATCAGATGGATGTAAAGTCAAAATTTCTAAATGGTGAGCTAGAAGAAGAATTTTATGTTGAGAAACTAGATGGATTTCAACTGATTGACAAAGAAAATATGGTATTCCGACTGAAGAAAGCCCTATATGGACTTAAGAAAGCTCCTAGAGCTTAGTATGCTAAACTGCATAAATACTTGTTGAAGCTTAGATTCAATAAAAGTATTGTTGATAACAATCTGTATTTCAAGTTGGATCAACACAAAGAATTGATCATTGAAGTCTTTGTTGATGACATTATCTTTCAAGGTGATGATGATTTGGGTTTGAATTTTTCCAATGAAATGAAAAATGAGTTTGAAATGTCAATGATAGGAGAATTGAAATTATTTTTAGGATTGCAGATTACTCAGTTAGATGATGGAATATTCATATCTCATTCTAAGTATGTGAAAGAGTTACTGAAAAAGTTTGGTATGGAATAATCAAAGCCAGTTAGTACACCTATGGTAACCGGATGCAAACTTACACAAAATGATGATTCTCCTAAAGAAAATTAGACAAGATTCAACTCAATGACTGGTGGATTACTCTACTTGACTCAGACCAAGCCAGATATAATGAATGTCATATGCATGGTTGCTAGATATCAAGCTAATCCTAAAGAAACTCATGTGAATGTTGTGAAAAGAATCTTCAGATACCTAAAAGGGACAATTGATCTTGGTCTATGGTATCCTAAGGATGATGATCTTATCTCAAGTGCTTTCACTGATGCAAATTGGACAGGAGATGTGAATAGCAGGAAAATTAATAGTGGTGATTCATTGTTCTTAGGGAAGAAGTTGGTATCTTGGTTAAGCAAAAACTAGAATTCAGTGTCATTATCTACTGCTGAAGAAGAATATATTGTTGCCACAAATAGTTGCACTCAAGTACTATGGAATAAGTAGATGTTGAGAGATGTTAGAATTGAGTATGAAGAACCCATTGCCATATTATGTGATAACTCAAGTGCCATAAATATCTCCAAGAATCCAATATTGCATTCAAAGACAAAGCACATATCCATCAAATATCACTTCTTGAGAGATAAAGTAAGTGACAAAGAAGTTAGACTAGAGTATATACCTACCAAGGAGAAAATTATAGACATCTTTACTAAGCCATTGCCTAAGGATACTTTTGAGTACCTCAAAGGAAAATTAGGGGTGATTTCCCCTCCTAATAAGAACTAAGTGACACAAATCTTTGCATCAGTTCATGAATTCATAGCCATATCATCTTCTGGATTGATGTTGTGGTGGCTCCTACTTAGGGGGAGTAGTTAGATGTGCTAAATATGTGGTTCAGATCTTGTGTACCTTTTCCATTGATGTCAAAGGGGGAGAGAATCAATGTGAAAAATGTGGAAGAGAAGCAATGTGAAAAACAATGCACAATCTAAGGGGGAGATTGTTGGAGAAGAGCTAGTTGGGATGATGGTATTTTTCACATCATGTGTTGCCATCAATGCCAAAGGGGGAAATTGTTGGATGTTTTGGTTTTATTGTTGATATGTGGCTGTCATTGATGTCAATACCATTAGCATTGATGATTCTGAAGGCTTTATATGTCGAGGATATTGAGAAAATTATAAAAAATATATTGCAAGCAGTTAGTAAAGTTGAGAAGGTCAGAGTGGTAGAAATTGTTGTAAGTTGATAATCAACTAGTGCGCATTAAAGGGTTTGTTTCTAATCCTATCTAGTATGTTGTCTGAAATTTTAATTGGTATGCATCAAGATTTGAGAAAGTTATGAAGATCTGTGTTTCTACAGTTACTCTGTTTCTGTAGCAGATGCTTCTGGATGATGTGATCACAGGTCTGGTAGATTTGGTTGTTGTGTATGCTTCTGAGATGATCAATAATGTTTCTAGACCATTCTCTATCAGTTCAGTACATCTGCATTGATTGGAGTACTCGTGATTGAACATTTTTCTGAGTGTGTTCAAGCTTTTCATGTTCTTGGCCAACATGATGGTGATAGCGTGTTGTGGATCTCTATGGTCTAATGATTTATTGTTTGGCATGCTCAAAGGTATTTATTTAGGTCCTCACTATGTTGTGACTAACTTGTGTTGGTGCACATTAAGATTTATTCATGTATTAAGGCAGACATTTGTAATTTACTCTTTATCTGTGGCTGACAGAATAGTTGATGTAAATCCGTGTAGCAGATATATAAGAGATATTGTTTTACTTATTTTGATGTATGTTCGGGGTTGTATGTGTGTTGTACATGTGTATAAAAAGATCAAATCATTCAGGAGTAGAGTAGAGTGTGGAAGAGATGGAGGAGAGTGTGGAAGAGTTTTTTTGTGCCTAACTGAAACTGTCATCAAGCTTTTGGAGAAGCTAATTTCTCAGTTCAAATCTTATGAGATGGATTTAATCTGACAATAGTATGTAAGGAAGTGAGCCTTCCTCTAAGCAGTGAGCTCTAAGCAGTGTGCCTGAATGCATGTGCATTCCCTATTTACTTCTCATTATACTTTTAATAGGGTATAATATTGTGGACTAACATCCACTATGGTTTTTCCCCTAATAGGGTTTCCACATATAAAATCTTGGTGTTCATGTGTCTCTGATGTGTTATTGATTTATGCTTGCAATACTAATTATCAAATCTGAGATTAAAGGTTGATTAATGTTGAATAATTATGATTTTGGTAACAACTGATTCACGCCCCTCTTAGATGTGTATTCTTGTTTTGCTAATAGATTCAGAATATGAAGATCCAGATGACAATGAATGTTTGTTCTTGGCGATTAAGGATGAACCCACTTCTACTAATTCAAAAAAACAAGGGAAAGCCCTTCGAAGGAGAAGGAGAAAAAGGAAGGTACAATTATCTCTTCCCTACATGCTAAACAAGAAAATATTTTTTGGGTTGTTGATAGTGGTTGTTCACATCACATGATTGGTGATAAGGGTGAGTTTGTTAAGCTTGAGAAATATGATGGAGGCTTGGTTATGTTTGGAGATGGTACTAGTGCTAAAATATGTGGGATAAGTTCAATAAGTTTTGATGGAAAGTATCATACTAGTGATGTTTACTATATTAAGGGATTAAGGCATAATTTGTTGAGCGTTGGTAAGATATGCATAAAAGGATATGATCTTGTGTTTAAGGATGAGAAATGTGAGATCCAAAAAGGATCTGGAACATTGATTGCTATAGGAAAGAAATCTGAAGGGAATATTTATCAACTTAAGGGTGTTGATGGATGATGCTTTAGGAGTTATATAAATGACAGTTGGTTATGGCATAGGAGAATGTGTCACATGAATTTTGATAACTTGGTAAGGATTAGTGTTGTTCAAGCCATGAGAGATTTACCAAGAATTACAAGGCTTGTTAATGTTATTTGTAGGAATTGTCAGTTTGGGAAGCAAGTAAGAAATCATTACAGATCAAAGGAACAATCTACTACTAGACTATTGGATTTAGTTCATACAGATATTTGTGGTCCTATGAGAGTGTGAAGTCTATTTGGTGAAATGTACTTTATGCTTTTAATTGATGATTATTCTAGATATACACGGGTTACATTTCTCAGACAAAAATCAAATGCATTAGATAGATTCAAGGCTATGGTTGAAAATGAAGTGAATTTGAGGATAAAATTCTTAAGATCTAACAAAGGTGGATAATTCACCTCCCATGAGTTCAATATGGTTTTTGAAGTGCATGGAATAAAGAGACAATTATCTTCCATGAGAACTCCTCAACATAATAGATTTGTTGAAAGGACAAATGGACCAGTACAAGAGGCTGCTAGATCAATGATTACTGAGGTTGGTTTATTGTAAGTTTACTAGAAAGAAGCTATTCACACCGTTTTTTATGTATTCAATCGAGTTCAAGCAAGATAAAATACTAAAAGACTCCCTATGAGCTATGGCATGGAATAATTCCTAGAGTTAAATATTTCAAAGTATTTGAAAGAAAATTTATATCATAAGAGATGAAGAAACTTTGGAAGAAATTATGGAAGAATAAGATAAAGATGAGCAGAAGAAGCTAGATGAACAGGATGAAAGAGAAGAAGGTGCTCTGGTGATGTCCCCTAGGACACCAAAATATGTATAGAGAAATCATTCAAAAAAATAGATTATTGGAGACAAGACAAAAGGAATGTTAACCAAAAGTCAAGTTGTTGCTGAAGTAAATTTGGGTTTATTTTCTGAGATTGAGCCGAAGATAGTAATTGAAGCATGTAAAGATGAACATTGCAAGGAAGAGATGAAAGAATAAATTTTGTAGATTGAGAAGAATCAGACTTGGGAATTGGTCCCAAGATTGATAGACAAAAATATCATTGGATCAAAATGGGTATTCATAAATAAGTTGAATGAGAATGAAGAAGTTGTCAAAAACAAAGTGAGGCTTATGCGTAAAGACTACTCACAAGTAGAAGATATATATTTTCGGGAAAAAAATTCCCTGAAATCAAGAATGGAAGCTATAAGGATGTTTTGGCATTAGCTACTTATAAATATTTCAAAGTCTGTCAGATGGATGTCAAGTCAATATTTCTGAATGGTGAGCTGGAAGAAGAAGTTTACATGGAACAACCGAAAGGATTTCAGTTAATAGATCAACCAGATATGGTGTGTAGATTGAAGAAAACTTTATATCGATTGAAGCAAGCTCCTAGAGCTTGGTATGCAAGGTTAGACAAGTATTTATGTCAGCAAGGATTTAACAAAGGTACAACAAATAGTAATTTATAGTTTAAGATTGATAATGAAAAAATATTGATTGTAGTTGTATATGTTGATGATATTATTTTTGGAGGAAATGCAAAGATGTGGAAGATGTTTGTGGAAGAGATACAAAAAGAATTTGAACTGTCTATGTTTTTGGAGATGAATTTCTTTCTTGGGCTACAAATTAATCAAATAGAGAAAGGAATTTTCATCACAATCTAAGTATGTGAGAGAGATGTTGAAGAAGTTTGGGATGGATGGTTCCAAAATGGTATGTAATCCTATGGTGGTTGGTTATAAATTAGGTATATATGATGATTCACCTAAGGATGATTAGAGAAAGTATAGATATATGATTGGCAGATCATTGTCTTTTACTACTACTGAACCAAATATTATGTATGTGGTTTGTCTAGTGGCTAGATTTTAAGAAGATTTGAAGGAAGCACATGTTGTTGTTGTTGTTAAAAGAATATTCAGATATTTAAATGACACTCAAAATTATGGATTGTAGTATCCTAAAGATACTGAATTTACATTTGAAACCTTGAAAGTGGTGTGTGCTCCTCTTTTCTTCTAGGGTTTTGGACCTAAAAGGAAAGAGGCTATTTTCTCTGTTTCACTCAAAAACAACCCTTGAGATTCCAATGCAAAGGTGATTGAAGTATGACAGAGGGTGTGTTCTAGGGGATGGAATGATGTAAATGAGGGGTTCACCACCAAGTTTGGACTTGGAAAAAGAAATGTTTTAAAACAAAGTGTAGTATGCAAGATGATCTAGAAATGTAAACAAACAACAAAAAAAACTTATAAACTAGAGATGTGCACCTGGTAAATTGGAGAAGGACAAATGGAGGTCTAAAACCATAGAAAATTCACTATTGAAGCCAACTAGGACTCATTTGCCAAGCTAGGTGAATTAGTCCAATATCGGGAAAACCGTACCGAAATAGGTTTCAGACAAAAGGGTACTGAGATCTACAAAAAACTCTAACAAACAACAATAGTGGAACTCATTCACCAATAGTGGTGAATTAGTCTACCTTTGGATTTCTAGAAATTCAAAGTTGGATTTTGTAGCCTTCGGTTTGCTCTATTGTTCCCAATTCATATCCAGGCCCAAAACTACTAAATTCAACTTGTAGGTCTTCTCTAAGATCCTCCAATGTTTGTTCACAATCTTGACAACTTTTATTTTCTTTGACAACTTGATGATAAATTTTCCAATATTTCTCTTTGATAAATCTACAACCTAGACTTGCAAATCACATGCAAAAAGAGGGAAAAATGGTTGTTGGGTTAGAGAATGGGGGTTTACCTTGGTCAAACCCCTTGTTGGTAATTAAACCTTGAAATAGAAAGCAAATGAAAAGGAGAGGGATGAATGAACAAAATGATATGTTGTAACTCACCAAATCCTTGAAATGGAGTGCTGCAAATATGCTTGAAATGGCCACAATGGATGTAGTTATTGATTCTTGCTTGTTGAAGATAGATATTGAATGTAAATCTTTCTTGGATCATGAAATCTACACCCAATTGTAAGCACAATAACAAACATGATGAATATGATCTTTGACATGATTATTGATCTTGAAGAATTCTCTTGAAAGCTTGATAATGTGCCCTTGAAAGCCTTGAATACTCTTGCTTAAATGCTCTTGTGAACTCAATTTTCTATTAGGATGAGTAATTGAATGCTTGTGGGTAAAATGAGAGAAAGAACCTTGTATTTATACCCAATTATGCAAGAATTCCCAAAATTACAACAATACAAGCCAACATTGAATCTTGGAGAATAAAATCTAGCCAAAGATTTAAATTAAATTTGATTTTTGAGTTAAGGGGGACTCATTTGCCACCTTGGGAAAATGGGTCCCACCTAAGGGGAATCATTCCCCTATAATGGAGAATGTGTCCCACCTTAGGAATTTGAGGTGGGTTTTTGGGGATTTGATGTTTTAAATGCTATTTGTCGAGATTATCATAAAAATTACACCAAAATAAGGCTTGTGGATACAAAAAGGGGCCAATTAAAGCAAACACAAGCCCAATTATTGATGACAAGCCTAGAGGAATGTGAAAGTGTGTAACAAAAAATTGCAACACTTTACAATGCACCAAATAAGGCAAGGCTAAGAGAAATTATGATGGAATTGAAGTTAATTTTACTTAGAATTCCTAGAAAAATGTGAAAGTGTATCACAACAATTTACAACACCTTTACAAGGCATCATTCAATTACACTAGTTCACATGGGCCCAAGACCTAATGCAGATGTGTTATCTACATTACAACATTAAATCAAGGCCACACTAAGCCAAAATCCACAAGAAGGAGCTAAACAAGTGTCAAAAAGGCTAAGGACCCTTTTTTGACGTTACATTTAGCCCCCACTTTAGTGAGAGCATGAACTTGCTTCAAACTCACACTAAAGTAGACAAAAACACATCAAGGGAGGGTTCTAATGTACTCATACTAGTAAGATGAGATAACAACAATCAAGAGGGATGATCAAGCCCCCATGATTGAGATCCCATGACGAACCAACACAAGTAAAAGGGAAAACATGTGAAAATGATATAAAGAAAAATGATAAGGCCAATCATACAATGCCAAAGTCGAGAAGGAGATAAAGAAGAAAGTAGGAACAATATTTGATCATTTTTCCAACGTGATGTGGATCAGATCTAGGTTGTTTATTAAAAAAAATGCATACTCACTTTGAGGCGATGAAACTCATGGTTGTATGTCGGGTGAGAAGTCCAAAAAGGGGTGAAAAAATATACACTCATGGATGGTATGTACTCACACACACAAGTGGCTATTTGGAAATTCATGCCATTGGTTGGGCTTCCCGCTCAGACCATACCAAAGTTATACCTCCTGATAAGTTTAATAAGGTTCCACAAAAAGAAGTGATTTGGTTTTTGAGCTTTATGAGACAAGCAAAACTTCATATGCTTGGCGCTCATGAACAACAATGATGGGTCCACATGCATACAAATTGTGTTATGCAAGGTGGCCATAGATTCAACATAGAAAATGTTCAAAGGAGTCTTGCTTAATTTGTGCGAAGTCTTTAACTTAGGGAACATCATGTCTAATGTCTCCAAGAGAGAACCAATCAAAGAATAGAAAATTCACAACTTAGGGGATGTAGTGTGTCACATCAAGCCACTAAGAGGAATGCAATATGCTAAGAGATATCACACTCATGAAAGACATCACACCTAATGTCATCCACAAAGCGAAAGTTGCATCATATGAAGCAAGAAGGCTACACTAAGAACCATGAAAAGGAAAAATGTAAAAGAAATAATGCCAATGTATGCCCCCACTTTAAAGCAATTACTAAGAACCATGTTGTGAGAAATTACTTTAAAGTGGAAAATAAAAAATGCTAACAAGAATAAATACATGAGAGCCAAATTGGAAAGCTCTATGCCAATTCATATGTTTCCAACTAAGGTCACGTCATGTGAGAGAGGAAAAAAAGAAAAAGAGGGGTTGCCCCCAAAATGAAAACACCAAACACAAAAGGGATCTACGGATTTGGGGTCAGTATGTTCTTTTCTGCAATGTTTTGTAAGGAGAGCTCATAACTGCCATCATCCCTCAAATACACATAGAACTAGAAGAATGACACAAAGAGAGTGAAAAAAAAGAAAAACCTCTTGGGTCAACATGGAAGAGACATAGGGTGTCTCGATGCCTTGCATCATCCCCACAAGGAAAACATAAGAAAAGAAGGATAAAAATGAAAATAAATACTTTTGGGTCAACATGAAGGAGACATGGATATCTCAATTCCTTGCATCATCCACATAAGGAAAACACAAGAAAATATAAAGAAGCGAAAGCAATTCATGACATAGAGAAGAATGAAGGTATAGATAGAGGAATGCTGCAAAGAGAGAGAAAATAGAACATTATGGGGGATTACATTATGCACATGTAATCACACAAAGGGGAAAAAATGAGAAAGAAATAATGCAAAAGACTAGTAAGGAAAGTGCAACTTAATCTATGATCAAGTCATTCACCTCCCAATCATGTTTCATGTATAGAAAAGGCAAATGACTAGCCAAAGGGACAAGAGAAAGCGCTGAATTGGGAGAAGCTCCAAGTTCAAAAGATTTGTTATTTAAACTCATAGAAGAGGAAAACAATGTGTTCAATTCATTATGCACCTCTTCATCAATTTTGGCATCCTCGTTGTCATCATCTAAGTTAATCACAATAGGAGGTCGAAGGATAATATCCATAGAAGATTTCAACTCTTGTTGTGAAGGATGCATGGAAATTTCTTGTTGTAACTGGGGAGGGAGAACATCATGCATTGCTTCAGTCAAGTTTGGATCTTGATTTCCATTTAACTCATCATGGAACTTGTGAACAAGGGCATGATGTATATGTCTACACTCCCTAACACCTTTGTTTCTTTTAGTTTTATTTTCAAGCTATATAAGAGTAGTTTGATCAACCATAGGTTGCTTTTCTTCCCTAAGAGGAGGAACAAAAGGAACCATGGGGGGTTGTTCAACCTCTTTCTCTTTGACTTTGTAAACTTGTTTTATTCTTGGAGGTGTGGCAGGGTTGGTTACATTATTTCTTGGTCGCTTGTAAGAGGTAGGTAAGGTTTTTGTTTTAGGTTGGTCTTGGTTTTTTTGATCTTGTTTAGGTTCAAGCATGGTCGGCTTGAAGGTGGATGTGGACATGTTTTGAAGAGATAAATCGATTATCTTCTTTGCCTTGAACTTTTGGTAGGACAAGAAAAATAAGTCTTCTTCTTGGCTTGATAGGTTCCATGGGCTTGGGCCAAAAGGCATATAAGGAAAAGTTTCCATTAGATGACAAGGGGTTAAAGCCACTATGGAGAACAATAAATATCTCATTGTCAAAGAGAAATTTCAAGAATTTATGCACAATCGAAGGGATGAATTTGATGGAGCATAGCCATGGATGGACAAGCTTCACAAAAGATTGCTCCAACTATGGTATGATGGAGAATGTAACATATAATATTTTTGGTCCTATTTGTAATGGTAGGGTGATTGATCCAATCGTAGGGCACACACAACCATTATGTGCTTTGATGCATGCTCTCTATTTTTCATACTCATCTTGATAGAGCTCGTGTAAGATTAATAATTCCTCAGTGATCATGTTCTCTCCATAGGTGGGATCTATTAATATCCCATTAGTGGGCTTAGCATAGATACAAATGACTATGTAAAGAGGACCATTGAGAAAATGCTTAAGTATGTCTTTAGAAGGGAAAGAAATATCAAGAGGACTCTTAGTTTGGCCCTTATGAGGGATGATGTCTATCACCCCTATCATTTCATCAATAGGATTGACATTAATAACATTATTTGGAACATAATTAGTATGTTCGTCATCTGTATCAAAATTCATCACATCATTCTTAGGTGTGTCACTAGCTTTAACAAATGAGATATTATGTTTTGGCATAGGATTGGTAAAAATTTCTAATTTTTGGTATAGAAGGGCAACAAACTTATTGCCTTGATCATTAGTACCTACAATGGATAGACGACCAAAATCAATGAGGTCTTGTACAATATGTTTAAGATGCTTACAATGTTTCGTGTCATGTCCATTTTGTCAATGAAAATGGCAATACACATTTTCTTTAAATTTTGGTGGCAAAGGCTTATTAGGGTCAAGTTGTCTAATGGGAGGTAAGGTAATCATTTGCTAGTTCAGGAGTTGTGACATGGTATTATGAAGGGTGTTAGGTAGGGGAGTGAATTGTATTTTTGGATCTCCATAACTAAAGGGCATTGTGGCTTTGACAATAGTAACTTGGTTATGGACATTTTGAGTTTGTTGTTGAGGAGGGTTGAACTGAAGGAACCCTTATTTGGTTTTCTAAAGGGTTGGGAAGTGTTTTGGTGTACATTCTTGGATCTTTCAACTCGGCTAGAAGTGGATTTTGTATTGTGACTAGAAACTAAATTTTGGTAATCTCAAAGAGCAGTACACAAGTGCATGAAGGATGGGAATTTCATCATGGTCAACTTGTCTTGGATTTTGTTTTGCAAGTTTTCTATAAACATATTTTGAAGGTGTGGGTTGGAGATCTTGACATTGACTTGGGAATAAAGTGATTGTGGGAGATAAAGCAAGTTATCTTTTCTTCCTCTTTTTGCTTACATCTCATCAAGTCGGCCAAGGTTAGCTTACGAGTCATCTGCACTTGGAAATTATTTACAAATGTATCAACAATTTCATCAAATGAAAAAATTGAGTTATTCGGTAAAGAAGAAAACCACTCCAAGGCAGTGTCTTTCAAGGTCCCAGGAAAGAGTTTATCCAAAAGTTTATCATCATGGAGAAAGTCACTACATAGGGCAGTGCATGCATTAAAATGGTTAGAAGGATCTCCCTTCCCTCCACATTTCTCAAATCTAGGCATCACTACACCTTGTGGCATCAATGTGCATAGTATCTCCAAGGATAATGGACTAATCTTGACGTAATGTGTGGGTGGGCCATTTTGATTTTGGTTGATGGTGGAAACATTTTTTTGAAGGGATGACATGGTTTGGAAAATTTGATGTATGAGAGGATCATTGATTATGTTATGAGATGGAAATGAAAGTGGTGATGAAGTGTATGTGTTTGTGGAATAAGTGAATGGAATGCTTATAGGTGGTAAGGTAGTAGGAGCTATAACATGTGATGGAACATAGGAATTAGAGATGCTAGCTAGAATACCCGAGGAAGGAATCACAATACTAACTTGTTGCATTGTTGTGACTTGAGGAGGGGTGTATATAGGAATTGAGGGTATTGTTATGGGAGGAGGAATGAGTTCCTCCTTGGCTTGAAGCATTGTTTGCAGGAAAGGGGCAACTAGTGGTTGAGGGAAGATGCTTGCCAAAGATTTGCACTATCTTTTTCGCAAGGTCAAGGCCATCTTTAGTTTCAAGCATACAATGAATGATTTCAATTGTAGGAATCGCAGTGGTTGAAATGTTTTTAAGGATAATTTGATGTTGTAAGTTCACTAGGTCCTCATGAATGTGGATTAGGTTTTCTTGTATAACACTATCATTCTTTGGTTCAACTAGCATGTTACTTGAAGGCAAAGAGTTACCTAGGGTGTTATCCATGCCTAGTGTACTGGTGTCAATACTAGGAGTGGAAGCTCTAGATAACCCAATATCCATAATGATTGTGCTATCATGGGATGACATGAGTCTCAAACTTCCTCTCACTATGGTATGATCAATAGGACAACAAACACTCATGCAAAATCTACTAAATGCAGCATGGGTGCAAATGCAATGTAATATAATAAGAATGAAAAGCTTGTAACTGAAGTTCTAGAAAGTAAAATTGAAATGCGGAAGCAACAAATAGAAATTCAAAAACTGAACTGCAAATGACAAAAATGCAATGCAAAATATGCAAAGGGATTAATTCTCCCAAGGTGGCGAACGAGTCCAGGTATGAATTTTCTTTATTTTTTTTAGAATTTTTGAATTGAATTTTATGGTTTTTATGTTTTCTGATGCAAATATAAGATGCACATGCTTAATTTTATTGATTTTTAATGAGATTAAGTGCAATGATGCAAGATAAATGATATTTTCACTAATGCAAAAATTGAAACCCTAGAATGCAAATTAACCAATGCAAAACCTAATGCAATGTTAATGCAAGCTAAATATAGGATGTAAATGCATTCCAAATTAGAATTATGATGCTCTAAATGCAAGTTCACCAAAATGAAACCTTGAAAATGGTGTGTGCTTGTTTTCGCTTATAGGTTTTTGAACCTAAAAGGAAAGAGGCTATTATTTGTGTTTCACTTAGAACAAACCTTGAGATTCCAGTGCAAAGGTGATTGAAATTTGACAAAGGGCATGTTCTAGGGGATGGAATGATGTAAATGAGGGGTTCACCACCAAGTTTGGACTTGGAAAAATAAAAATTTGAAAACACAGTGTAGTATGCAAGATGATCTAGAAATGCAAACAAACAACAACAAAAAACTATAAAACTGGATATGTGCACTTGGGAAAATGGAGAATGTAGAATGGAGGTATGAAACCCTAAAAGTTCACTATTGAATCCAACTAGGACTCATTTTCCAAGTTGGGAAAATTAGTCTAGTTTTGGGAAAACTATGCCAAAATAGGTTTTGAACAAAAGGTACTCAAATCTGCAAAAACCTATGACCCTAGTTTTCTGGAAATTTAAAGTTGGATTATGTAGCCTTTGGTTTTCTCTATTGCTCCTAATTCATATCTAGGTCCGAAACTGCTAAATTCAACCTGTAGATCTTCTCCAAGCTCCTCTAAGGTTTGTTCACAATCTTGAAAACTTTGTGTGCTTTGACAACTTGATGAAATTTTTTCCAATCTTTATCTTTGATAAATTTGCAACCTAGAACTAAAAATCACATGCAAAGAGAGGGAAAAATGGTTGTTGGGTAGAGAATGGGGGTTTGCCTTGGTCAAACCCCTTGTTGGTAATTAAACCTTGAAATAGAAAGCAAATGAAAAGGAGATGGATGAATGAACAAAATGATATGTTGCAACTCACCAAACTCTTGCAATGAAGTGTTGCAAATATGCTTGAAATGGCCACAATGGATGTGGTTCTTGATTCTTGCTTATTGAAGTTAGATCTTGAATGTGGAGCTTGCTTGGATCATGAACTCTACACCATAATTGTAAGCACAATAAAAAACATGATGAATATGATCTTTGACATGATGATTGATCTTGAAGAATGCTCTTGAAAGCTTTATAATCTGCCCTTGAAAGCCTTGAATACTCTTGCTCAAATGCTCTTGTGAACTCAATTTTCTATTAGGATGAGTACTTGAATGCTTGGGGGTAAAATGAGAGAAAAAACCTTGTATTTATACCCAATTATGGAAGAATTCCCAAAATTACAACACTACAAGCCAGAATTCGATCTTGGAGAATAAAATCCCACCAAAGATTTTTAAATTAAATTTGATTTTTGAGTTAGGGGGACTCATTCGCCACCTTAGGAAAATGGGTCCCACCTAAGGGGAATCATTCACCTAGAATGGTGAATGAGTCCCACCTTAGGAATTTGAGGTGGGTTTTCAATGATTTGATGTTTTAAATGCCATTTGTTGGGATTATCCTAAAAAATACACCAAAATAAGGTGTGCAGATGCAAAAAGGGGCCAATTAAAGCATAAGAGGTCCCAATTATTGATGACAAGCCTAAAGGAATGTGAAAGTATATTACAAAAATTTACAACACACCAAATAAGGAAAGGCTAAGAGAAATTACAATGGAAATAAAGTTAATTTTACGTAGAAATTCTAGAAAAGTGTGAAAGTGCATCACAACACTTTACAACACCTTTACAAGGCATCATTAAAGTGCACTAGTTCACACGAGCCCAAGACCTAATATGAATGTGTTATCCACATTAGAACACTAAATCAAGGCCACACTAAGCCAAAATCTGCAAGAAGGAGCTGACCAAGCATGGAAAAGGCTAATGACCATTTTTTTAATGTTACAACACTCAGTGCCTATACAGATGCAGATTGGGTTGGATGTGTAGATGACATAAAGAGTACAAGTGGTGGTGCATTATTTCTTGGATGTAGATTGGTGGCATGGTTGAGTAAGAAGCAAGATTCAATCTCCTTGTCTACTATTGAAGCTGAGTATATTGCTACTACATCTTGTTGTACACAAGTTCTATGGATGAAACAAAAATTAAAAGATACCATAGTGCTATATGATGATCCCATTTCTATCTTGTGTGATAACACAAGTGCAATTAAAATTTTGAGGAATCTTGTGATGCACTCGAGGACAAAGCATATATCTAGTAGATATCATTTCTTGAGAGAGAAGGTCATGGAGAATGAAGTAAAACTTGAGTATGTTCTAACGAAGGATAAGATTACCAATATTTTCACGAAGGCTCTTCCTAAAGATACTTTTGAGTATCTTCGAGATAAGTTAGGGGTTACTGCCCCTCCTTTCATAAACTATATGTACATGGAGATGAATTAGTCTAGTCGATTCATAGTTCTATCTTTCTTGGACTGATGTTTTGGTGGCTACCTCTTATGGGGAGTAGGTAGTTTCAAGTGTTGTTATTGTGAGTATTTTGTTTTCATGTCAAAGGAAGATTCAATGAACATATCTTTTGTCTTTGCCATTGATGTCAAAGGGGGAGAGAAACCATGTGAAAAGGAAAGAAAGATAATAAAAGAAAGCAGGTAATGAGAAAGATGATCTTCTAAGGGGGAGAAGCAAAAGGAAAAATCCTCAAAAGTATATTCAGAACTGGTATGGTGTCTTTGATGGTTTTTCACATGTGTTTCCATCAATGACAAAGGGAGATATTATTGCAAGAATGAAGAAAGAATTGAAGGTGTTGTCATTGATGTCAATTGGTCAACTAGTTATCTACTAGTTAATGTTGGTTTTATATGTTCAGGATATTGAGAAAATTGTATAAAAGAAAGACATTTACAGGTATTCAGTTGATGATCAAGTATTTTACCCTATGTTTGTGCGGTTCAGACATGTTGGTCATGGTTGTTGAAGGTTACTATATCCAGATTTTTGGCTATTAGTTCGTTGTGAAGTTTGAGTTGTGTTCACCAGTTGTGAACTATATTTTTCTGTGTTTTGGTTGAGGTCCAAGAGAAATGTTGTTGGTTCGTATTTCTCTTTGATGAATTCTTTTTACTTGTGGTTCTAGAGTTGAGATGTTTTGGTTGCATTGAAGATATTTTTGGTTTCTGGAAGTTTCAAGCTTAATTTTTCTATGTGTTCTACATTGGTTTGATCGATCTTGTGGTAAGCACTATCTTCAAAGTTAATGAAGCATGTTGGATCTATTTTGGGTCCCAATAAAGTGTATGTTTGGGTTTCCCTCATTCTAATTCCACCCTAGGATGTTTGGCACTAGCCTAATTTGAAATTGAAATTGGATGGTCGAATTTTGATCTATTTTCAAGGTTGGAGATAGTATAAATAAAGGATGAGCTAGTAATGAAAATGTACACGAGGAAAGAAGGAAGATAAGTGAAAGAGTAGATGTGAAATTGATTCTATTTAGAAAGTGAATGTGAGTTGTGTGTGGTAGATTAGTGCAAAGCTTAATGTTGAGTTTTTAGATGCAATGAGAAAAGGAAAAATCTATAATTCATGCAAGTTGGTCAAGTAATTGTGGTGGAGTTCTTTGTTGCATTGGTATTATATTTTCTCTGTAACAATTATTCTTTGTATTCTTTGTATCTCTGTGGAAATGAGCCCTCCGGGTTGTAGCCCTATTGTACATTGAATCCTTATCTCAGGCAGTGAGCCTTATCTCAAGTAGTGAGCCTTTTTGCAATCAGTTTTGATATTCTCTATAATGTGATTTAATCCTCACCATGGTTTTTCCCTCATCGGGTTTTCCATGTAAATGTGATGTTATTGTGTTTATGTGTTGGATTTGAGGTTCTGCATTGGAATTTAATGATTAATCATTTAAGCAGTTTTAAGTATTAGTTATGGTGATTGAATTAAAGGTTAAAATCTATGACAACTGATTCACCCCCCCTCTTAGTTGTCCTACTCAACATATTCCTCAATTGCAACGTATTTTTTCATTAGTATTGATTTGATAATAAGGCCACTCCATTATATTGGAAGATGAACATGTAGTTGTTAGAAAGAAAAATATTCAAACTACATTTATTGGTTGTGAGGATGACAAGTTATTAAAACTTCATGTCACTTCAGCCCTTTCTATGAGTTTTTCATAGCTAATCAAAGAAGGTAATTTATTTTAGTCCTTAAATGGCATGTGGGATTTGGAAATGTTAATTATGATAGCATTTTATCATGCAAAATAATGGTATTGCAGTATTTCCTACTTTTCCTAAGACAATTGAAAAATGTGAAGCTTGTATTCTTGCAAAATAATATAGAGATTCTTTACCTCACCCTACTTGGTGAGCACACAAAAAATTACAACTCATACATTTTTTTTTATGTGGGCCTTGGTCCTTTACCAGTGACTCCTTTAGATGATGTAAGTATTTTATATTTTTCATTGATGATTATAGCTGCATGACTTGGATTAATTTCTTGCAGAAAAAATCTAAAGCTTTTGAAACTTTAAAGACGTTTCACATTATGATTGAAAATAAAGAAAAATCTCAAATTGGTACTCTTTGAATATACAATGGTGGATAATTGTGTGGCTAGAAGCACAAGAAACAAATAATATACAAAGTACTCGGTTAAATGGAGAGGAAGGCCTATTGAATATTCATCATGGTTATCTGAGTTTGAGGTTAACCATCTTGGTTCCCTCTAACTCTTGAGAAGTTTCAAGGTCACTTTTTCAATTACCTCGGGTGTCTGATGCAGGAGACCTCAGGGTGTAAGAGCAATCTTGCATCACCCCAAAAAAAAGTTGTTTCTTTTTAATAAGGGCTAAATTTTTTAGGGTTATTATTTTTAGTAATTTTGCATTTATGCATAGTTGGATACAAAATATTACATAGACCTCCATGATGGTGAAATGAAGCCAATGGTGAAGAAATCACTTCAATATCTTTTGTCATTTGTGAGATATTAAAATTTCAATTTCCAAAAATCTTGTTAAAATATTCAAATTAAATTTTGAGGCCCTCAGAGACTCTACATGGGCTTGAAAATTGGCAAAAATCCAAAGTATTGTACCTTACGAATAAGTGCCTTCTCATGATATTTCTAAAAAGGTATTATAATTGAGAATCCAATGGTTAGATCGAAAGTTATGACCCCACAAAGTTGTACTGACAAATTAGGATAAATTTTGAAATATCTTCTTGTGGGAGCTACACTTTCTAGAAGATTCTAAGGTGGTTACACATTCCAGATAAAGGATGTGAATGGGGGTTACAAAAGGGGAGGAAGAGTAGAGTGGGTTGTGGCTTCGATTTGCAGATTTACAAATTTATGTAATAAAAAATCCCATGTGTTGTCAATTGTAATGTTGTAATTTCATTTTCATTTAAGTGATAATAGAAAATCTTTCCTTCTTGCATTTTGACTGTGTGATTCTTTGTTGTTGTTGTGAGTTTCAGATTGTACAGGGAGTACCCTTCATCAAGTGGTATCAAATTAGGAGTGGAGAGTGATCATTGAATGTGAGGCAGTCTATACCAGGACTTGTGGTTGTGGCTCTATGATATAATATGCCTCCACAAAGAAACCATGGTGGGAGAAATGTTTGGGTAACAAAAGAGGGTTTTCGAGCCCTCCAAAGACAAGTTCAAGCATTGCAAGAGGAGCTAATTTCATAAGAAGAGATGAAAGTGAAGATGGGGCTGAAAATGAAGAGCCATTCAAAGAATAAGCACATGATGTAATAGATCCTAGAGAAGTCAAACTGCTTAGGGCCATTTCCAAGATTAGAAAGAGGCCGAAGGTAGGAGTTTTAATTTATTTGGAAACCTAATCTAGAGGAGTTGATTGATTGGGTCAATGACATGGAAGAGTAATTTGATTATGAGAAAATAAAATATTTGGAGATGGTCAAATTTGCAATGACCAAGCTGAAAGGCCATGCTAGCATATGGTGGAAAGAGGTCCAGTTGGAGAAAAACAAAAGAGGTAAAGAGAAGATAACTATGTGGGATTGGATGGTGGTAAAACTAAAGAGGAAATTCATTCCTATGGATTATGAATTGGATTTTCTAAGGAAGATGCAAGGATTGAAGCAAGCAAGGAGATCTGTCAAAGAACACAAAATATTTCTACAAGGTCTTGATCAAAATAGGCCATTCTAAGGCCAACAAGAAGAAGGTTGCACATTACAATAATGGGTTAAAACCAACCATCCAAGAGGAGTTGATTTTGGTGAGGATGACCAAAATTGAAGATGCATATCATTTTTCCTTGAAGGTGGAAGAGAAGCTTAACAAAAGGTTCGAGAGCAAGCAAAGGGGTGGAGGTTATGGTGGAAATACTAGTGGAAGGTCATATAGAGGCCAATATGAAGATCAAAAGAAGACTAAAGGATCCAATAGAAATCCAACACAAAAGGGAGATAATACCTATCCTCCTCACAATCATAATAATGGAGACCAAAGAGGAAGAGGAAGATCTAGATGGGGATCAGGAAAAGGAGGCTTTCATGGAACTTTTTTTCAATGCAAAGAAGAAGGACATAGAGCCTATGAGTGTCCTCAATATCATGGGAGCATAAATAGAAGACCTAAAGGTAATGAACAAGTTTCCCATGTAGATGTAGATGCTCAGTCTTCACCTTCTGAAGACGCTAAAAGAGGAGAGGCCCTTGTTGTCAAAAGAGCCTTGCTGAATGAGGAGAAGGAACTAGATTAAATAAAGAACCTATTCCACATCGATGCAAGTGTGAAGGTAAAGCTTGCAATGTTACCATTGATGATGGAGATAGCACTGTTAATCTTGTTTCAAAAAAATGGTTATTGAGTTGCAGAACTAGTGAGGAGAAGGCATCCAAATCCATACTGGATTGCACGGTTGTAGAAAGACCATAAAGCATTGGTCAATGAGAAATGTTTGGAAAATTTTAAGATTGGTAACTATCAAGATGAGGTTTTGTGTGAAATTATACCTATGGATGTTTGTTGAACATATTGTTAGCCAGCTTGTGGTAGTTTGATCGATGAGTTGTGCATGTTGGAAACACTAACACCTATTCCTTGACGAAGGATAGTGTTCGTCATAAGTTGAAACCTCTGAAGGAGGAAAAAAAAAAGGTATGTAGTAATGAAAAGATTTATTTGGTTGATGGAAGAAAGTTCCTAGAAGGTATGAGGCATGAGAATATGTGTTTCACATTGACCCCTAGAGTTGATAAAGAAGATACTAATGAGGTACTTGTAGAGGTTTCAGATTTGTTGAATGAGTTTCAGGATATTGTTTTTGATAATGTACCTAAAACTTAGCCTCCAATAAGGAGGATTAGCCACCAGATCGACTTGATTCTTGTAGCCTATTTTTTGAATAAGGCAACTCATCATATGACTCCAATAGAGAGTGAAGATTTGAACATACAAGTGCAAGAGTTGTTGTGAAAGGGATAGATCAGGGAGAGTTTGAGTCTATGTGCAATACTTGTAATACTAACACCAAAGAAGGATGGGGAATGACAGATGTGTACATATTCTAGATCCATCAATAAGATCACCATTAAGTATAGATTTCCCTTGCCAAGGATGGATGACTTCATGGATTGTTTGAGTGGAGTTGAGTGCTTCAAGCAGATAGATCTGAAGAGTGGTTATGACTATATCCAAATTAGAGAAGGAGAAAAATGGAATACAACCTTCAAGACTAAAGAGGGCTTGTAAAAGTGGTTATTCATGCCTTTTGGGCCAACCAATTCCCTAAGCACCTTCATGCATCTCATGAACAAGGTATTGAAAGAGTTTTGGGTAAATTTGTCATTGTTTATTTGGATGGTTAATTTAATTTTTAATGAGATATTGGAGGAAAATTTGATGCATATCAAAAAAGTTTTTGAGAAGTTAAGAGAGGAGAAGTTATTCATAAATTTGAAGAAGTGTAGTTTTGTGAAGAGATATTTTGTGTACTTGGGATTTTTTGTCTCAGTAGAGGGTCTTAAGATGTATCCGGAGAAGGTGAAAGCTATTGTTGAATGGACTACACCAAGGAGTGCTATGGAGGTGAGATCTTTTCATGGTTTGGAAAGTTTTTAAATAGAAAGTTTATCAAAGGTTTCAGTAGTATTTGTGCACTTCTAACTAAAACAATGAGGGGATAGAAAAGAGTTTAAGTGGACTACAGGGGCATGAAGAAGTTTTGATATGTTGAAGAAGAAAGTTATAGAGAAAATTGTTTTGGCACTTCCAAATTTCAACAAGGTATTTCAAGTAGATTGTGATGCTAGTGGCAATACAATTGGAGCTATTTTGAGTCAAGAAGGTAAGCCCATTACTTATTTTAGTGAAAAGTTGAATGATGCAAAGAAGAAGTATTTTTTTATGATGTTATGCTATAGTTTAGGCTTTGAAGAAATAGAGACACTATTTATTGCTAAAAGAGCTAGTTTTATTTATTGATCATCAAGCTTTACAATATTTAAATAGTTAAAGGAAGTTGAATCAAAGAAATTTGAAATGGGTTGAATTTTTACAGAGTTATACATTTGTTTTGAAGCATATGAGTGGAAGATCTAACAAAGTTACAAATGCCTTAAGTAGGAGGAAAAAATTATTAATATAAATTGAAATTGAAGTTGTTGGGTTCAATGAACTCAAGAGCTTGTATCCTGAGGATCTTGAATTTGCAAAGGCTTGGAGAGCTAGCATGGAGCCTATCACTTTGGATAGGACGAGGTGGTTGGATTTTACAATCCAAGATGGCATGTTGTTTTGAGGGAATCGATTTTGCATTCCAAGGAGTTTCATGAGAGAGAAACTGATCAAGGAGAAACATAGTGGAGGATTAGCTGGACACTTTGGTCAAGATAAGACCATTGCTATTGTTGGTGAGTGTTACTATTGGCCATAGTTGCAGAAATATGTGAAGAAGTTTGCACAAAATTGTACAACATGCTAGATGGTGAAAGGGGAAAGTTGGAATATTGGATTGTATCAACCATTACATGTACCTGAGAGGCCATGGGAGGACATATACTATGGATTTTGTTCTTATTTTTTCGAGGACACAAAGAGGGCATGATTCCATATTTGTGGTGGTGGATAGATTTTTGAAGATGGCACACTTCATTTTTTGCAATAAGACCAATGATGTTGCTCATGTTATAGAGTTATTTTGCAAAGAGGTGGATAGGCTACATGGTCTACCCAAGAGCATATTTTCAAATTGAGATACCAAGTTTGTTGGGTATTTTTGGAGGACACTATGGAAGAAGTTGAAGACTAATTTGAAGTTTAGTTCTGCACACCATCCACAAATTGATGGAAAAATGGAGGTGGTAAATAGGAGTTTGGATAACCTACTGAAATGCTTAGTAAGAGAGAAACCCAAGTGACCACAAGAAGAATTTGGTTATAACAATTTTTTCAATAGGAACACTGGTAAATCACCATTCTAGATTGTGTATCCACGAGTAGTCCAAGAACTGCTTTTGAATTGAGAAAGATGGATAAGGGACATAAAAGTAGTGCTGAGGCTGAAAATTTTGTGGAGCATCTGAAGAATTTGCATGAAGAGGTGAAGAAACATATAAATAAGATGAACTCATAGTACAAGGCCAAGGCAAATAAAAAAAGGAGGTATAAGGAGTTCTAGGTAGGAGATAAATTCATGGTTCATTTGCGAAAGGAGAGGTTTCTAGTTGGCACATACAACAAGTTAAAGATGAATAATTTTGGACCATGCAAGATCTTGAAGAAGCATAATTCAAGAAATGCTTATGAGGTAGAGTTTTTGAATGAGATTCATGTTTCACTTGTGTTTAATATTGTTGATTTGACAAAATATCATGAAAGAGGATAAGGAGAATGAATTTATAGAGGCATAGTGGAACATTCCAACACCTAATTTAGAAAAGGAAGAGATAGAAGAAATTTTGGATAGCCGTGCAAGTAGAAGCACGAGAAATAGGCAATATGCAGAGTACTTGGTGAAATGGAGAGGAAGGCTTGTTGAAGATTCATCATGGTTATTTGAGTCTAAGGTTAACTGTCTTGGTTTCCCTCTAAATCCTAAGAAGTGATAGGGTCAATCTTCAAATTACCCTGGGTGCTTGATGCAAGAGCATCCAGGGTGTAAGAACAATCTTGCATCATCCAATTTTTTTTTTTTCTCTTCAATAAGGGCTAAATTTGGTAGGGTTACTATTTTTAGTTAGTGTGAATTTATTCATGGTTGGATACAAAATCTTACACCGACCTCCAAAATGGTGAGTTGAATCCAATGGTGAAGAAATCACTTCAATATCATTTGTCATTTGTGAGATATTAAAATTTCAATTTCCAAAAATCTTGTTAAAATATTTGAAGTCAAATTTGAGGCCCTTAGAGGCTCTGTATGGGCCCAAAATTGGCAAAAATCCAAAGTAGTTTACCTTGCAGACAATCGCATTCTTGAGAACTTTCCATAAAGGTATTATAATTAAAAATCCAATTATTAGATTGAAAGTTATGACCATACAAAGTTGTACTACTAAATTGGGATAAATTTCAAAATATCTTCTTGTGGGGTTTACACTTTCTAGAAGATTATAGGGTAGTTACGCATTACCGATAAAGGATGTCAATGGGGGTTATAGAGTGGGAGGCAAAGCATAGTGGATTGTGGCTCTGATTTGTACATTTGTAGATTTATGTAATGAGAAAGCCCATGTGTAGTCAATTGTAATGTTGTAATTTCATTTTTATTTCAATGATAATAGAAAATATTTGCTTCCTTCTTTCATTTTGTTTGTGTGATTCTCTATTGTTGTTGTGAGTTTCAAATTGTAAGGGGAGTACCCTTCATCAATTTATATAGTCAGGATGGTGAAAATTTGTGCCTCTTTATGCTATTTCTATTCAATGTTCTTGATTAAAATCTATCAAATTTACTTGCACTTTATTTATGTAAAGTGGTAGGATTTCAAAATAAGATATTCCAACCTAAAATTCAAATGTATTAAATTTCAAAGCATTCAAGGATTCTAATTAAGACCAATTATATAGAAACCCTAAGTTATATGGTTTTGGGTAACACATAGGTTAAAACAAATGAGAGTAGAGGGCCTAGTAGAAAAAAAAAATTGGGAGCATGGGATACTAAGGGAATGAATAAAAATGTGGAAGAGGATTGAAAATCATTTCTTGAATTTCTTGGTAATAAGCAATAGTTTATGTTTTAGAGAGGAAATTAAGAAGTCATTACAAAGCTATGTGTGCAATACACGTCAATGATAAATGATTGGAGGTTAACACAAACAAAGAAAAAGGGAAAGAGTCAATGTTAATGAGTTGGTGTAGAGGAAGAGGAATTTTTGTTTTAAAGAAAGTTATAAATGCAGTTGACAAGAACTTTAAATGACTAAGCAATAGCGATTGGAATTCACTAGAAAGGAAAGTCAATAGAAATATCCAAGTGATCTATCCAATAAGCATCTATAATAATGAAGTTGACAAATTCAATATTGATGTTTGTCCAAAAGTGGTCTAGTAGAGTGCTTGCATGGGTTGTTGACTTGTTCATTAGCAAGGAAAGACTGTGCTTTTGTATGCATGTAAGCAGTCTTTCTTGTGCTAATTTATTTTGTAGCATGTCAATGTTAAAGTCTTGTGTACTACCTCAATCTTTCACCTAAGATATTAAATGATGAAAACTAGATGAATACTTTTCATGTTGCAAGTGTGGCATTTGCATGTTGCATTCACACATGCACATAATATGTGATAAAAAAAATGATTTATAAGACACCCGATGCCAATTCACCAAGCATGGTAACACTAGTGAAAGATTTAAGTTCCATATTGTGTGACAAAGTATCCATAACAATCATACAATAGGATAAATTTTCCTCTATGATGGAGATTAGATACTAGACCACAATCATGTTCTCTTACAAACATAAAGAATAGAATAAGAGTAAAATCCACTCCATTGCACATGAAAAGATGACACAATCAACATCTAAGAAGATATGGGAATGAAATTCACTCACTCAAATTACCTATATAAGAAGTAGCCCTATTAGGAGATACAAGGTCTCAACAAATCAAATCATCAACTAATTGATACATAAACACACACAAATTAACCATAATGACTATGAATTAGGGATCTTCTTACTCCAACAACCACCAATACCCTATGAATTAGGGATCTTCTTACTCCAACAACTACCAATACCCACAAATGAATAAGAGATGATAAAGATGGTATGATGACACATCCCACAACCTCCACAAAGAACACTAAGTCCATAAGATTGTTGGATGTGACAATAAGACTCTAGTACATGCACACCAAAGGGTAGGTACGAGGAGATCAATATCTCTCAAAATACTCAAAGGAACATGTAAATTAATATGCTAGCCAAAAAGAAGACCGTCAGGAACAATTCTCCTTTAGATTTTTTTTAAACACCAATGCATTTTGAGGACTGTAGTGCACCTTAAAGACAATAATGCTCCTGTACTATATTCATTCAATTGTATTGTAGGCCTATTCTTCTATCTTATCAGGGTTCACTAGAAATAACTTCCTAAATAAAAAACACTAAATATTCTAAGGAACTCAATTCCATGATAGAGAATTCAAAGCCAAAGATAGATGAACAAGCTCACACATCTACTATCATGTGGATCAACATGTGGATCTAAAGGACCATACTCACTAAAAGGGCTAGAGAGATAGGGACCTCAAATGCAGATCTAATCCACTAGTCTAGACTATACATTCTAACACGAAGCTCCTCAAGAACAAGGATAGGACACGCAGAGCATCCACAAAAAATGTACCAAATCTCTAAACGCACATACCTCTTTGCAGGTACACACATCTGTACACACATATGATAAGCAACTAAGGATACAACCATCATGTGGGGGACCATTTGCAACCATCCATTACTTTTTCTACCAATACAGATTTGATGGAGTGAAACACCCACAAATAGAATGAAAAAAACCAAAAAAACAAACCTCCTTTTCAAGTTAACAACATTTATGGATTCTACCAATGCTGTGTTGCAAATCTTGCTGCTTCTTACAGTATGCAAAGGCGTTATTGAGTACAGCACCGACAATTAAATGTAAAACAGCAGAAGCTTAAACATTTAATACTCTGAAATCATCAATGCTGCACTCAATACGCATTTGCTAATTGAAACTTGTTGGAAATAATTTTGGGAGTTGTCTAAGCATAGAAGAAAGCTTAAGTATTTGTAATGAGCAGATCAAATAAAAATTTCATTGTGTAGTACAAGCTGAAAAGTACAGTCTGTGGGAGTGGCGTTCGACTAGCGTAGTACTACTACTAAGGTAGTTTGTCACTTTGCTTTTAACTTTGGGCATGAGTATGTGCTTTAGCAGTAAAGTAGTTTGTCAATTTAGGATTTACTGATGTCTTCAAATCATGAAATTACATCTTTTATTTTTGTCTACAGGAATTAGAAGACAATGTATTTAGTGTTTTTGTAGTCCTTGTTAAGGATTGTTTGCTGTGTTTAGCTGACATCTTGTATTCTTAATTTGTAGGTGCAAGTGGTGTTTTTTTAATTGGATCAAAGTATTATAAGAATGGAGCTATCCATAGCGAGCTGAAAAAATTATACAGTCAATAAAAAACACAGTGAAAGAGGTTGTAAGAAATTTTTTATATGAACTGCAAAACAGTATTACATTGGTTAAATTTGTTGTTGAGCTGAAGCTTCAAGACTTGTTCCTTAACTTGTTGGAGCTGATCCATGACTTAAGCATTCTTTTTACACAAAACTTGGAGTTGTTAAAAAAAAAAAAAAACCACCTAAAGAAATATGTCAAAGTAAAGCTGATGATAATTGCTAGAAAAAACAGTAGCACATCTATTCCTCCATATATGATTTAAAATAATTTGTCTAATAGAATCAACAATCACATCATTCTGCATACCAAAATCGTAAATAGCTTCCTTCCAGTTTAAATCATGGTTAAAGATCACAAAGAAGCCTCTAAGCACAACAAACCATTGTTTCTTGACATGCATGCAATCCCAAAAGATATGTTTCATATTTTCAACATATTGGCAAAAAGGACACTTGGTTGGTTGAATCATTATACATTTCAACATATTCCCAACAGCCAGCTTGCAATGTCAAATTTTCTAAACCAACACTTGAATATCAAAATCAGCTTTAAATTTCCATATTTGAGCACTCATTTTGGACCAAAATTCAGAACTAAATTTGCATTTCCACTTTTGATTTAGATGATGAGTAAGAGGCCAGCTAGGAAGGATTGCTAAATAAACCTTCTTTAGAGGAAAATAATTAAAATGACTAAATGACAGCCATTTTCAATCCTTACGAAAATTACACATCCTTTGAGTACAAAGTTTCATAGATAGATCAATAGGAACTAATGGTTGAAGAAAAATCAATAATTTCTTGAACTTATTACTTAGCCCAAATTGTTCCTTAATACTTGTCCAAGAGGACCAATCAAAAATATTAAAGTCTCAAATATCTTTAAATTGATGAACCCCTTTTTTGAAAAAAATAATGAGCATCTCTTGGACAGCTAATGGCCAAAGCTAAATCATGATAGTTTAACAATTTATTCCATCATATTGAAGTTAAAGAAAATTTGAAACCATGATGCAATGAAAATTCATTCCATTTTAAAAAATTACAAAACCTTTGCCATGCTTTCGAAATTGATTGAAGAGGAAATGAAGCCTTGATTTTAAAAAATGGAGACAACAATATTTTATCTCCATTTCTTTTTAATTAGCACTTTCTTAATTCGATGACAAACTAAATTTTTTCATGGGTCATCTCTGTTGGTAGCTCTAATGATCCATTTATTAGGAAGAGATGGACCTTGGGTTCTAGGATCAATAAGCCTGAGGCCTCCTTTACATCTTGGTTGAGTACAATGAAACCAAGAAGAAGCAATAAATTTAGCATTACCATCTCATTTTGACCACAAAATTTTTCGAATAATTTTGTTTAATTATTTATAACCTTGTTTGGATGACATCCAGTAGGATGAATAGTACACATGGGTAGCAATGAGTATTTTATTAACAACTTGATTTTTTCTAGTTAGAGATAACAATTTCTTACCCCAATTAAATAGCTTATTCTTAAGTCTATTTAAAGAATAGCCCCACATATCAGAAAGAGAGACCCCAACCTAAAATGATTGCCCAAATATCTAGTTATCTTTGCATGTTTGATTTTTCTTCAATCGTTGGAATCCATTGAGGAATACGACCAAGTCAACACACAAGAAATTTAGTCTTCTTATGAGCTGATTTAGAACCTAAAATAGCACAACACAAGTTCAAAATGTACAAGGTATTGTTTACTTCTTCAAAATTTTGCAAAAACATCATATCATCATCAACAAAATGGGAGTTAATAATCGTTTTACTTTGAAGAATAGAAATGCCCTTTGTTGGAAATATGAGCATGATGGTGCATGGATGGATGGTGTATGGTGTATGGTGTATGGTGTTTCCGTTGATGTCAACCCATTGTAGAAATGCAAAAGTGTTGGTCTAGAGAAGACCAAATGGTGTGGATAATTGGCTAAGTCTCATAGTGAAATTTCAATGTTACAGTGAACCAATTTTAAGGTCAACATTGCTCTACTATGCAATATCTTATCATATGATTCTGAGGTGTCAATAATTTGTATTGAAGATGTTCAGATCCAAATTTTTAAGGTTGCATGTCTTCCAAAGTTGAAGATAATGTTGACAGAGTATTGAGTGTGTAATGGCAGTGTTATAATTGGTACAAAGTGAATATTGGAATGCTCTACATTCCACCACATATGAATATTATGCTATGCGGTTTTGAGGAAGTGTTTATGGATTTCAAAAGTATGTGTGCTCTAAGTGGTGAGTGTTTTGGTGGTCTACGTGTTGAATTATGAATGAACAGTTGGTTCATTCAGTTATTGCTTCACCAATTTTTCTATGTGGTGTCGACCTAAGGATTTTGGGATTGTGCAAAGTTAAAGTATGTAAGGAGCAAATTTATGAGAATGATTATAGGTCATGCTCACCTATTTTGGAGGTGTACACATTTTGGTTTATTTTGTAAAGCTTGTGGAATGGAGTTTTAAGCCGATAGGTTATGTGATGCATGATTCATGTAATTAGGCCAACCTAGAATTGATGTTTTGGTTGGTTGTGGTATATATGCAAGGTTGATTCATTATGTGAAGATGATTATGTGTGTGTAGACTATGTACATGTCAAATTTGATGTAGTGTGAAGTGTGAAAGGGGCAATGGTGACGTATGAAGTGTGTTAAGTCAATTGTTAGGCTTAATTGGAACTGTACCTTCGACATGTTGTAGATGCATTATTAGCAGTTTATTTTGGTAGTCAGCCACCCTTTCCTCTATATTTTTCTATTCTGGGTAGTGATCCCTTGGTAGTGATCCATTCTTTCTTTTTGGATAGTGAGTCCCTAGACAATGAGTCCACCATTTTGTAATCTACATTGTAACCAGTAATAATATATTGTAAACTGATCCACATTGTGGTTTTTCCCTTTCAAGGTTTTTCCATGTAAATCTAGTGTTCTTATGTTCCTTGATACGATGCATGATTTATATGTTCCTTTCCATTACTGAGGTTTAATGTGATGCTTTGAATGGATATTTAAATTGATAAGGTTAATAAATTAAAGTGAATATTTGTTGGCATATTATTGTCATTGATGTCAAAAGAGGGATCAAAGAAGGTTCTTCCAAGCATATGAAGAAAAATCAAAGACCAAATTCTATGCGGGTCTTATGAGAGCTTCTCAAAAATGTGATGATCACGTCTAGAGGATGTATAATGAACTTAGAATTGGAATATTTATGCTCTCTGGATGTTTTAGGGTTTGGCAATTAAACCCTAAGGTTTTATAGTCATGGCATCTGAACAAGGTTTCTATTTTGATGGTGAGTTATATTTGGACGTTGCAAGGTGCTTAAGTCATAACTTAAGCCTATTACATCATGTGGGTGATCGACCCCCTTCCTAGTGTTTACTAGCTTGAAAAATGTTTCTAACTATAATATATCCTAAGTCATATGTGAAATATTTATCTTCGAGAAGATTGACGATGATGGTTAAGGAAACAAGATCTAACGGCCTCCCCACCAACCCGTTGAGCCTTTGGTAGGCCCCAACTAAGTCTCACAGGGTAGCGGACAACAATGGAGATCAACTATTGTTGATCAAACAATGATAATGGCGGGACCTAAGAATGTGGAAACAACAAAGAAGGATGATGACATGGAAACAAATGGTGTAGAATGATTGAATGATACATCAATTCACATTGTCGTGGTGAGTTGAATGGTGATGACAAAAGTGACGGGTTGCGATAACCCGCTAGCCGGCTGAGATTCAGTGGGCCCATGGTTAGAGCTCGCAGGGTAGCGAGCAAGTGACACATGTCTTCCTGGGACCCAAAATATGTGGTTGCTACAAAGGAAATCGATCATGACTTTTTAAAGAGACTAATCATCCAACAGTCAAGTTTTAAAGGTGTGATGATAAATGGTGATCGTAGGATCATGGCACAAAGTGAGGATATCAATGGTGCACATTTGGAATATGAAGAAATACAATGGTCAAGTATGTGTGAATAGGAGTTTCAACTAGAAACTTGCTCTACTCAAAGTTAATTGTCTCAACTAGACCAACAACCAATATGATTGCAGATTTGATTTAGAAATCAATGGCATAGGTCATGATGGATACTGAGGTCTAAATCAATCGAATAAACAAGAAATAAATTAAATGCATATCTGATTCTAGGGTTTGACAAAGAGATGATGTGGGAAAATTCTCTGTAACTAAATTAAATTTTGTGCAACTTAATAAATTGAAGATATGTACTTGGAAGAGAATCCCAAGGCAATCACTGATGGGTAGTAACTTTACAAAATAGATGATCTAAATATTGTTGATATGTTGAATTAGAGTGTGTGTTGAAGAGAAGAGTGTGTGCATTGTACAAAGAGAATTTTGAGCTCATTGAGGTAGACAAAGAATGGACTAAAAAAAAAAGGGAGAATAATAGAGTGCATAAGAGAGGGATGCAGAGTAGAGAAGAGATTTGTTGTGGCAATAATAAAAACTTGAGCAATTGTAGAGGAAGTTGTAATATTGATTTGTGTTCTTTAGAAAAAAATATAATATAGTTTACTGTGAATATGATTGGTGGGTGCCACTAGATATTTGGGTAGGTGCTCGGATTAGGGAGTGGGTGCTTCCTTGGAGTAAGTGCTCCTAAAACTAGGTGATTGGTGTCTCCTTAGGTTTGGTGGGCCCTTAAAGTATTGTAATTAGACATTGGATTATGAGGTTGGATTAGGATAGTAGCTCCTAGCAACATTTTCTCATCGTGGTTCTTCCCATCTTGGGTTTCCCATATATATCTTGTGTTATGTGTTGTGTGATTGTGTGCTTGTTTAAATGTTTTTATCTCATTCTTTAATCTGCACACTAAGTGTTTTTAGAAGTCAGTCTACTCAAAAGGTTTAAGGGTTAAAATTTTAATATCTATCGATTCACCCTTGTCACAATAGATTGTTGTGTTCCAAAAATTGGTATCAAAGCTCTAGGTTCCCTAGGTGAAGCTTAATCATCTCAGATAGATTCTAGAAGTTTGAATACAATGAACAATGGGGAAGGTTCTTCCACAAATAAGCCACCTGAGTTTGATGGAATAGATTATGCTTTTGGGAGCTCATAGATGAAGGGATATTTGGGATCTCTAGGATTTGATGTTTGGATGTTAGTCAAGAACAACTATGTTCCTCCTCCTAAGTTCCTCCCACTGATGTTGTAGGAGAGAAGGAATATGAGAACAATGAAAAAGAAAGGTTTTTCATTATGAACAATTTGTCTAGATCTATGCATGGCAAGGTCATGCATTGTCAAAGTGTGCATGATGTATGAGAAAAATTGAAGAACATCTATGAAGGAGATGAGAAGGTGAAGTTAGAAAATCTTCAAGTGCTGAGAGCTAGATTTGAAGGCCTAAAGATGACTAAAGAGGAGAAAATTGCAAACTATCTTCTGAGAGTTGAAGATATAATAAACTCTATTAGAGGATACAAAGAAGAAGTGAAAGAAAATGTCATTGTACTGAAATTTCTAAGGTCAATGAAAAAAAAATATGATCCCAAGATCTTTGCAATAAGGGAAAGGAGAGAAATAGACAAAGTCACTCTTGATGTGTTGTATGGTATATTCACTACATATGAATGAGGATGGGAGATGCAGATCCATCTAGGAAGGAAGCTACTTTCAAAATTGCCAACAAGGAGAAGGATGTATCTCCTAAGAAAGACAAGGCTGAGACTACCACATCCAAGAATGATGAGATTGATGAAGAAGAGGCAAATTTCATCAAGAGACTTAGAAGAGAATTTGGCAAGTACAAAGGCAAGTTGCCCTTTAAATGCTTTAAATGTGGAAAAGTGGGCCATTTTTTTGCTAAATGTCCATACAACAAGAAAGGAAACTTTGACCAAGAAGTGGATGGTAAAATGAAGAAATCCTATTATCCCAAGAGAAGAATTTTTCAGAACAAAAATAAAAGTCTATACATTGAGGAGGATAGTGATGTATCAGATGATTGTAATAGCTCAGATAATGAGAAAGATTATGCCTTCATTGTAAGAGAAAATGAATACCTTCTCATGGAAAAAAAGTTTGAGGAACAAAAGGATGGAAAGGTTGAAAATATCATTGAAGAAGGTGAAGAAGGAGGGGTTAATATGGAAGGAGAAATCATTTGTTCCCTAGATGAGATTGAGAAATTAAAAAGAGAAAATAAGTGCCAAAAGAAGCTTACACAAAAAGAGGTAGACAAATTAAGCAAGGATCTTGAGGAATCTATTCAGAATGTGGTAGATTTGAAGCTACGTCTTGAAGAAGCCAAAATAATAGAATATGTGATTAAGTCCAAGTTGCAATCAAAGGTTGACTGGTGCATGAAGCTTGAGGAAGAAATTGTGGCCCTAAGAAAAGATTTAGAAAAAGGAAAGGAGAAAATAGAGAAAGGACTCACGCTAAAAGGCAGATCGAAAATTCTTGATGAATTGTTAAGAAACCAAAAGCCCTCTAATAAAGAAAAATCTAGACTAGGGCTTGAGAAAGGTAAGAGAACACTCATAGAAACTTCTACAAAATTATATGAAAGATTTAGGGTAGAAGAAAATTCTAAATTTGTCAATGAAAGTGACTGCAAAGTGAGTGAGCTCAAAGAGAAACCTATATCTAGGTTAAGAAAACATATGAAGAAAGGAATCCTACTACTGATAGGAAAGTCAACTAGCCAGTTCCTAAACAATAGAAGAAGAAGAAGCATAACATAACAAGAATAGATGTTGATGGATTTGCAAGAGTGCATGATCCAATGAGGCCAAGACAAAGAAGACCACCTCATCCAACTCAAGGAAACACTATGACCAAGTATTCATAATACTTCTATGGTTATTTCTATGCTTGTAATCAATTTGGTCATAGGGCTAGAGAGTCTAGAGTAGCCCCTAAAAGGAGTACAAAATTTGTAAGAATTTTTGTTTTTTGCTCCTTTGATGGATATGAATATAATCTATTACATCTGCAACAATTTCGGTCATGTAGGTAGAAATTGTAGAACAAAATTTATAAGTCCAAATGTTCAGTCTGAGAAGAATAAAATCATACCTCCTAAATTGAAAAAGAAAACTAAGGTTCCTGAGAAAGAGGAGGAGAAAGTTGAAAAGAAACCTAAGAATGTGCACAAAAGGAGAAAGACTAGAGTTTCACTTAGTCTATGATTTCCCAAACAAAACTGCAATCTAAAAAGAAAAAATTATTGGTAATAGATAGTGGTTTCTCCAAGCATATGATTGGAGATAAAATAAAGTTCATTAAAATCAATAAATGTAATGGTGGATGAATGAGTTTGGGTGACAATACAATAGTTAAGATATGCACGAAAGGTATATTGTGTCTAGATAGCAAAAATCCCACAAAAAATGTCATGTATTTTGAGGGACTGAAGCACAACATGTTAATTGTAAGTCAGATATGTGACAAGGGTTACAAGGTCACATTTGATTTAGAGGGATGCAAGATAAGAAGAAATGAGAAAACAATTGCACAAGTATTACAAACTAATAGCAATCTTTACAATCTTTGTGAAGTAAAATTTTAGAGTTGTCTGATAGGGCGAGCTAATGAAATCTGGTTGTGGCATAGAAGATTAGGGCACGCAAATTTTGATAATTCTGTGAAAGTAAGATCAAGGGGTCTAGTAAGACACATGACTAAAATAACACCTGCAAATATAATATGTAAAGAATGCCAACAAGGAAAACAAACAAAGGCCAGTTTTCCAACCAAGGAATACTCAACAACTAAGTCTTTACAGTTGGTCCATATTGATTTATGTGGACCTACAAGGAGAAGAGGACTAGAAGGAGAAAGATACTTCATGTTGCTAATAGATGACTACACAAGAACGACATGGGTAACCTTTTTGAATGACAAGTCACAATCATTTGAGAGATTTAGAATATTCAAGAGAATGGTTGAAAAGGAGATAGGTAGGAGGATCAAATTCTTAAGGTCAGATAGAGGAGGATACTTCAAATCAAGTGATTTTGTTGAATATTATGAGGCATATGGAATCAAAAGACAATACTCTACACCAAGAACTCCTTAGAAGAATGGAGTTGTAGAAATAAAGAACAAAGTAGTGAAGGACATGGATAAAACAATGTTAAATGAGGCCAAATTAGTGTTGTGCATATTTTTGCACACATGCCCTACCGAAGGTAGGGACCCCCTTTCTATTGCTCCTGACAGGTCATTTTTGCTCTCGATGGGTTGTTTTTCTCTCACCTCATTTTGTGCACCCCTATTCCCAAGCCTAGGTTGGTCATATGCATTAAAATGACTAAAGTTCCCTTTGATCAATTTTTCCTATCTGAATCGCTAGGTCTTTTTCTTTTGAGAGGCCCCCCTTTTTTATTTTGCCTTGCTCCTATTGGCTTGGTCCTTGCATGCTTACTTCACATTTTCCTTCATTTTTTGACTTTTGAGACAAGTTGACTATGGATTTGGGATGTTTGCATGATTCCTAGGTGAACTGCCAAGGTTTCACTAAGTTTTGTAAAGTTGTGGAAATTCCTTTGTGGGTCATCGTCCCTCCGTCGTCGTCCATGAGAATTTCCTTACGGGTCACCGTGTGCGGATTTCCATGTGTGGATTGCCTCTTTAAGGGCAGTCAACCCTTGACTCCCCTCACCTGGAAGGCTCCACATTCGATTTCTTTGGTTGTTCGTCATTCGCTAGTTGTCCACCCACTGTCCGTAGGTTGTCTGTTGTCCACTGTCCATCCACTGTCTGCCACTTGGAAGGCTGCCCCTATAGAAGCTTGTTCGTTGTCCATTGTTTGTCCATTGTCCCTTTGTTGTCCATCATTTTCCATTCATCGACTGTCCATCATCGGTAGTCCGTTGTCCATCCACTATTTGTCGCTTGTTGGGCTGCCCTTGCAAAAGGTTGTCTACCATATGCCATTCGTCGCCCATTCATCATCCTTCTGCCATCCATTGTCTGTTTACTGTCCTTCCACCATTCATTGTTTGTTTGTCGTCTTTCATCTATTGTTAGCTGGTTGTCCACTGTTTGTCATTTGTCGATTGTCCACCATCCATTATCTATCATCCGCCTTTCGTTGTCCGTCCACTATTAGTTGGTTGTCCACTGTTTGTCTACTTTCCGCCATCCGTTGGTTGTCCACCATTCACTGTCATTCTAACCATCAACCCTAATCATATTTTAATCATATCTTCATCATTCAAATTTCATTCTAACCATCGACCCTAATCATATTTTAATCATATCTTCATCATTCAAATTTCATTCTAACCATCGACCCTAATCATTCCTAATCATCCAATCTTATCATCTCAACATCATCACCAGCCTAGTCCTAGTCAATCAACACTTGTCAAAATGGCCCTAATCATAAACAAGCCCAATCATAATCCTAAGCCCAAGATCATAATTCAAGGAGGCCCTCTCCCTAATGCAAACAATGAGACAAAACCAAAACCTAAAATCATACTTCGAGGGGATCCTCCTAACACCTCTATTGATGACATGAACTATGTTGCATACCTTAAGGAACAAATCAACATGCAAGAACTTAAACACATGTGCAACACCATGCCCACATTCAAAAAAAAAGTCCTAGCTTCCCAAATTCAAAACCTCCTTCAAATAGCTCACCAAATACCCTAATCCCTAGACCACCAAACCATACAAAGACTTCAAACCCTCTTCCAAAAATTTCAACAAATTAAATCACCTCAAATCCAACAACTCCTAGCTCAATCCAATGAATTCATTGCTACTTATCAAATCCAACAACCACAACATCATTCTTGATACATTCATTATCAACCAATGCTACCTCAACCTTACGTGTCATTCCCTTCCACCTCATACCAATATAATCCGTCCACTCCTTCACATGTCAATGCCACATGAACCTATCAAGCAACATCACAACAAACACATGTAGAACATAATTTCTACCTCGCAACAAGCTCAAACTTCCTCATATTATAATGCAACCATTGAAAAGGGGAACACTAATCTAGGTCATACACCCTATAAGTACATCATACCACTATCCAATCAAAAGCCTATCCTAAATCCACCATGTCCTAGTCCTAATCCAATGGTCCCTACACTTTCCAGTGCATTAACCCCTTCATTAACCTTACCATCCTCTAATCCACTTGGCAATACATCAACTCCAATTCCTAAGTACAAACATTACAACAGTTAAACATGTGGAGTTTCCCAAATCCACCAACCCACTCAATCCATTCACTCCTTCATCCAATCAAAATCAAAACCCTAAGCCAACACCTTCCACCCCTACACCTATAAAGGGTGTGACCCAAGGGCTACAAGAAATGAATCAATTGTCACCATGTCATTCAACACATATAATTGAACATACAAAAGATTCTTCAAATATCACGCCAATTCCTTCAAGCCAACCATGCCATCCACGACCCCTTGAGCCAATTCAAGAGTCTCCCTTCATAAGTCCAAGTCACCCTCTATCATGCTCCTATGTTGTTGACCATCAAGAAAATGTCAAGTGTCTCCATGAGAAATCTCCTTCCACCTCCATTCAAATTAGTCATGAGGTATGTCAAGAGAACAATCCTAAACATGAGGAAACATTACCCCCTCATCCACATAAAGATCAACACCCTCCTAATGATTTCGTTCATAGCACACCTAATCGTATTCATGATCAAGCTCTCATCTTTGATCAAGATCCATTTTATGATCAAGAAGACCATGATGATCCTCTTACCCAAATTTATGAATTCCATGGTCAAGAGCTTGCCACCTCACCCATCCATGATGCACAAATATCCACTACCCATGATGAGACAAGTGGCTCCCAGGAAAACATAGGAGACCAAACCATTAACTTGGATCTTAGTGAACACAATGCTAATCAAGATCCTAATGATCCTTCCATGTCCACCATTGACCTTATTTCAAAACCACCATCATATCCACTTGTTTTATCCGCTTTCATACATAAGTGTTCCTCCTTAGGACATCGACAACCATTGTCCATCACTTTGCTTACTTTGCCTAATAATCAACTCAAATTTAGTTTCTAGACTACACCTAGTCCTATAGTCAATCACATGCTCCGAAAAATGAATTATCAAGGAAAAGGCTTAGGCCTTCTTGAACAAGGATTCTTGGAGCCTATACATGTCAAATTCCCTCCTCCATGCTCATATGGCCTTGGATACACACCCCAAGGTCAACAACCTAATTATATTGGTACTTCACCCATCCATCCTAAGTCCACTTTCCACCAAAACCCTTATCATATTCCCAAAACATATGTTACCATTCCACCTCCATTATCCTACAAGTTTCAAAAGCATGTGACCATACACCTTCCACCATCCAATTTACCCCCACTTCTTCTAACTCCACATATCTCTCCATCCACTTTTCCTCCATTACTTCCAACACCTAATATTCCAACCATTCATAAATACCTAAAATATCCTAGTCATGACCAACAAATGCACACATTGTGTAAACATAAATCTTCTACTCATTCCATCCACCCCATGGGATTCCAAAATAAACATTTGGATGCCTCCTTTCATAAAGCCAAAAATCCTAAGGGTCCTAGTCCCTTAGGGTACAAAGGCAAGAAACTAAAGAAAAATACATTAAAAAATCCACCCAAACCCATACTTCCAAAAGAAAAGTCAAAAACTAAAATGATATGGATCCCTAAACAAAAACTCAAGTCAAATGAGGCATCCACCTCTCGAAATCCCAACCATCCTCCTCATCCCTTCAAAATTGTCATTTCGTACAAAAATATCAAATTCCTCCATCCCACATGAAAATAAAAAATCATAAAACACTAAGTCTATGTGGCTCCCTAAATGCTTACATCATCCATCAACTAAGAAAACATCACCATTTCTTCCTACCCCACTATCCACTCAAAAGCTTCACTATTTTTCATGGTGTGTGCAGCCTTTGGTCATGATTCCTTTGCATACCTCCACCATCCCATCATTCAACTATTTTCCTACATATTTCACTCACCTTATCCCTATGGTTCATGATTTTGCATAAAAATTTCACCCATCTTCCTTGCATTAGTCCTACATAATCCACATCATAATCCACTTTCAGTCCTACATAATCCACATCATAATCCACTTTTGGTCCTATATAATCCACATCATAATCCATTATCGCACCTTCATACTCCACTATCTACGTGATCCATCTCACTCTCACACAATCACCCTACCAACATCGATGATCATAATGACTTGACATGATCCATGTTATGACATCACACTCTAATGGGACTATCACCTATCATGGAACTAGATGCTTGAGTCCCTCTCGTCCATATTCCACCTCTTCTATTCAAAAAGGTCAAAAAGGTCAAAAAAGTAAAAATAAAATAAAATAAAAAAGTAAAGAGAAATCCCTTCGTCTAATGGTGAAAACTTGGTAAACAGGCGCCTTGGATAAGTACCATGATGAAAAATTGGCAAAAAGGTGTCATGTGTACAGATTGATCTTTTATGCAACTTACACTTGGGGGCACAATGTCTCATCCAACCTATCATTTTCATCCTATCATTCCCTATCATATCCTACCATTTCCATGTCACCTTATCATCCTTACCCACACCTACATAAACCTAGCAAGTCCATTCATCCTATCTTCCTCCTTTTTGATCTTGATAAATATTGGGGGTAAAAATGCTGACACAAATTTTGGATATCTTTTGATATACCTCATCCTTCCAAACAAGCCTATCATTATCATATTGTCATAAGCCTTGTCAAGAAAAATTTTTAAGTATTATACCTAGAATGGGGCATGTTACTCATATGCGACATAGTCTTTGGAGATCACATCCTTTCTCTCTTATGATGCATACATCCATTCCATTCACTATGACCTATCCTTTTATCCATCCATCTAGCATGAGCCTTTAATCCCTTATCCTATCACCCACCCTTTCGCCCATCAATCCCATCTATCTCCTTGCACCTAGACTTGGTTTTCCCTTGTCATTGGTATCTAGCACAAAGGCTACCAAAATTTTCATCCATTCACATCTCAAAACATTTCAAAAAATCCAAAATATCAAAATATGTCAAAATCCAAAAAAAATTAAAATATCTCAAAATCCAAAAAAATTAAAATATCTTAAAATCCAAAAAAATAAAAATATGTCAAAATCCAAAAAAATAAAGACATGTCAGAAACACAAAAACATTCAAATAAAACTCAAAAATCCCAAAACAAAGTCAAAGTCAGTCATGCCAGTCAGTCCATGTCATTGTCGAACTACATTGCCTTTACGACTAAACATAGGCAAGGCCATATGTCGATGAGCCTCTGAGGCCACCTAGGTCAATCCTTTAGGGTTTCTTGTGTCAGTCACAATAATTCAGACATTTTCGTTAAACACATAGACAGTCATCAAAACATTAGACAAGTCACACATCAACAAGATAATCAAGCCAACATGGTCATCAAGTCAAATCAAACAAATTATCAAAAGAGTGAAATTGTCAAACCAGTCAAACTTATGTCTTATACATGATGTGTCCTTCTTGAAACTAGGCATTTTCATTTAGTCAAACCTCATCATTTTTCTTATACAGGTGGTCACATGGTCGAAACCAAAGTCGACATCTTAGACGACACATTTCCTCTCCTAAAACCAGGCTCTGTCAAACAATCAACCTGCCAATCACCAAGTCAATTCACCATCAAACAAATCAAATTTTGGCAAACACTCTAATTGGCTATTGACATGGTGGCTTATTTTGTCTTATCTTTTCTCTTGGCTTTGTATGTGAGTTAAGTTATTAGTTCCTCGAGTATGTCCCATGAAGGATTTAGAGGAGCAATGATGTCTCATGACTCTTTTTTTTCTTTGATTGTTGTATGTGGATTGTCTTGGAAAAAAGATTGGGGCAACTTAGCCTTTAGTATGAGTTGGGACATTCCTTGTTTGCAACTGTCTATTTTTTGCAAGTGGATGATCTTGCACACCTTGGTCTAAGTCATACCATGGTGTTTTTTGTCCATTTGTAACATTTTACCGCCCAATGATGATTAATGCAACACCTATTTGTACTTTGGCCAAATATTGAAGGTTTCTTTCTCCATGATACCATTCCTCTTTTCCTCTCTAACATTTCTTCTAGTTCACATCTTCATCCTTTTGTTCCTCATCTTCTAGTCTTTTCATCCATTATGATAGCACACTCGTGTTCTCTAAACCCACCTGTCCTCTCGAGGGGGCATACTGCTACCTCCTCGTCATTTTTCCTCATCTTATTTTTCATTGGGGCATGTATTAAATTGAATTTTCTTTGTCACAATGCAATAAAATGCATTATGACAAAAAGGGGCAAAATGTAGACACATAAAATTGACCTAGGCCTGCAAACTTTATCTTTTCATATTTATTCTCAACATAATTAAAATATTTAAATTATGTCCTATAGTCCAAATTCAACTATTAATTAAATAATTTTCAATTATTTAATTCATTCATATCTTTTATTCCTCGACTATTTAAGTAAATGAATTACATTTATTTTATTTAAATACACTACTAATTTCTTATGTCTCTCTATAATTAAATACATTACTAAATTTATTTAATTATTATTTGTCCACTATTTCTTCTTGATTATTTAAATAAATAATTTTATTTATTTATTTAAATACGTCATTAATTCTATTGTATTCTTATAATTAAATAAAATCCTATAATTTATTTAAATCATTGACCACTTTATTCATATTCTTCATAATTAAATAATTATCTTTAATTATTTAATTGTCTTATTGACTTTTTCCCCACCAAGTAAATAATTTAAAATAATTATTTATGTCACATGACCCCACCACTTTTGAATTAAATTAATTTTTAATTCAAAAGGTCAACATCACTTATTGAATCAAATACTTTTAAATTCTTATTTGATTCTCTAGCAATTTCATTTTCCTTGCCCAATATCTTCTTGTCACATGCATTGCATTCTTGACCTTTGATTTGATTTTCTCAAAATCAAATCTTAGCCCTCCATTTCAAATTTTAACCTAAGTTTGCCCTAACCCTAATTGCTAGTTGTCACATGCATTTACATTCTTTGATCTTAGGGCATCTCTCAAATTTGAATCTTGACCATTCATCCAAAATTGACTTTTTTATAAAAAGGAAATGTCAACCTCATTTAGAGGCTTTTATCATCTTCTAACTTCATCATTTCATCATCTCACAGTTCATGCTTCAAAATTTAGGCTTCCACACTTCTTCATGCTTGTAGAAATGTGAGTACACTTGCATTTTAGATCAAAATCCTTCAATATTTGCTTAGGTCTTATCATAGTCATAGTTCCTCCTTTGTACTTCATTGTTTAGCTAGGGTTTTGTTTACACATTTATCTTTATGCTAACTTAGATTTTTGCCTTGATTACAAGTTGAACTAGATGCATAATCATGAGGTTAATCTAGTATAGAGGAAAACAAAACATTTTGATTTTGATATACACTATCTAGATATTTTTATATTCTAAGGCATGTAAATCTCACTATTTCCATCCATTGGCATATAGGATTTGGCCATATCTAGTTAAGCATTCTCTCTCATCATTAATTATTGTTTATGGCATGTTTATGCTTACTATATAAGGTTATCTAATCTTATCCATTTCATTCCACTCCATCTACACCTCACATTTAATCTTTAGGTTTGTGTGTATAATTTTATGTTTATTTACCTAATTAGCCTAAAAAAACATATTTTTCATTTTCAAGTATTAACCCAAATTGAATTTGAATTAAAATTAATAGAAAAAAATGGATGGAAAGGGTGTGAGAAATATGTGAAACATGCAGTAGTTTTTAACCTTTCACAACATGTATAGTAAAATTATTTTTGAACAAATTTATTTTGGTGAATAAGATTATATTATATTATTTTATAAAATACATAACATATCATATATATATATTTTTTTAAAATGATGGAACATAATATCTATAAAATTTGTATATTTTTTGAACAATTTTTTGGTTTTAATTGGATGCAAAATTATAGCCTCCCTTAGAATTTATAGAGAAAAAAATTATATAAAATAATTCTTTACTATAAATCCTTTCATTAATATATTATATTTTTAGGAATGGTCAATTATAGCTTTATTTTGTATTATTTGATTCCCCTATCCATGTATTAAATCAGATTTCAAGACATTCAAATTAATATTGGGATCCCATGATTATCTAAGAATTAAAGTGGATTATACGCAATATCCTCACTAAAATTTTACTTTTAAGATTTAAAAATTATATAAATCAAAGTTTATAAAAAATCACACAAATTCAACACAAATTAGTAAATCTTAAATTGAACCCCGAATGCCTATATATTTATATATTGACATAAATCTGATTTTTACATTATATATTGTATTTTTTTGATAGTCATTATAACATCTACAACAAAAAAATAAAAATATAGAAACAATTTCTTCTTAAGCATGCATAATATTATAGATTTTTCCCAATAAACTATGCACTAAAATTTGACAATCAAACACTTGAAATCTTCGTCTACAATTAAAAAAGTAGTTTCATATACAAAATATACTTCTATAGTAACAAACATAAAAACAAAAATAATAGTCAATAATAATAGAAACAACCACTCTTAAATCTAGACAAAATCTCCAAAATTATCACAACAATATCTTTGAATTTTGTTCCAATTAAAAGTTGAAGATTTGCAAGATAGTTCAGATGATTTTTATTGAATAATTAACAAATAAAAAAAGAAAAAGACTGATCTATAACACCAAACAACCTTCTAAAATATAGTAATGACAAATTCACCATCACCAATTTTAGGACATAAAATTCACTATCAACAAGTCACTACGGAAAAATTCACCACCATGAAAAATTCACAAGTAAAATTCAATGCCAACAATTCACTGCTGCCCCAAGTAAATCACATTAATTTTAATGAGGTTAATTTTCTGTGACGGTGAATGGTGAATTTTACTTGGGGTGAATTTGTGATTGGTCGTGAATTTTCCATCAGTGAATTGGAATTGCTAGTGGTGAATTGTCCTAGTGCCCTAAAATATACATCAAATCTAAAAATGAAATTCCAGGCAAAGTCTTCTCAAATCTAATATCAAATATAACAAAATGCACAAATGGAACAACCTACAAATATTATAAATTTTAGAATCTCATATACAACCTTGAGTAATATTGCCTCTTGAAACAAATGGGTAATTTTGAAGGTGTTTTAATTCAATAAATAAAGAAATGTATTACATAAAAATTGAGAAGATATGAAAAAATATTAAAAAAATCATTTCTCAATCTCCTTTCTTAACTCGCAAAAATATTAGAATGAACATTTTTTTCTTAAAATTAAATTAATTAATAATGAGACTCCTCATTTTCTCTACATTTCATTTGAGTAAGTTGTGTTTCAATTTTGTAAAACATAAAATTTTATTTGATATTGATATTATATTAGATCAATTTTTTTAAAAATATTATAATTAAATTTTTTATCCAATTATATAATTATTTTACTTTTTAATAAGAATTAAAAAATATATATTATAAACTAAATATTATTTTTCTTTAATAATCATACATTTTCCTTTGATGTTAAGGGTGTAACCCATTTTTAAAATTTAACAAGCATATCATATTATATCAATTGTCAATCTACGTAGTACAAGCTAAAAGTACAGTCCATGTGATCGTATTGAGTGTACTACGAAAGTACCTTAATGAAGCCTTTCTTTTCTGATTTCTTTTCTACAATCACGTGTTTTTGTTTAAGTATTTATAAGTTTTTATATTTAAAAATTCAGTAAATCTAAAATTACTTAAATATCTGATTCATTAAAGAGTACGAAGATAAGGGTTTCTTTTATTGGAAAGAATTATGAAAGTTTTGTACTTATCATTCTATAATAATTTTTTAGTTAATTAATTTTAATTAAATAAATTATTTACATAAATAAAAATCAATGTGAATTGAATAAATAATAGTTGGAAATAGTAATCAATGTTAATTTAGGAAATTAAACATGAAAAAAACGTATATTTATTTATAATGAAGAATAAAATTTACTGTCATACGTAATTTAGTAGTCAAATATAAATAAATAGGATAATCTTGATATGCTCATTACTTGCAACTCTATGCAAATCCTTAGATTTTCTATGGATTGATTCATGAATCTAGATAGATATTGTGTCATATGGAGCTGATCTCTAACGAATGGTCTAATACTAGTGTAGTGCAATCTTGCATGATTTGATTTGCTAAAGTGTAAGTATTGACTATATTTAGAAATACATTGAGAAAATTGTCAACTCGCAAGAGGCAAGTTATCTTATATCAACACCTTAATTAGACTAATTTTATGATCATGAAAAATGTTGATCTAGACAATAAACACGCAAGCAAGTAATCTAGATGATAATTATTATGCAAGTATTGTTCCTTTAAATTCATCAAGTTAAAGCATTCCTATTGATTGCTCTAAATGTCTTAGGTTTTTGAATGATAATAGACTACATAATCAAATATCAATTAATATGAATGTCTTTAAATACAAATACATAACATATCATTTGATGAGTGCATTCTAATGGTCAATTGAAAGGGAGGAATAAGTAAATTTCAATTTTAAAAATTATAACTTAGGGTTAGATCTGTGTATTATGCAGTCACTCAAGTGCATGCCACAATTATGATTTGAAACAAGGAAATATATATGGAACAAATATGTGGGAATAAATCTAAATAGGATAGCAGCATGGATGAATGTGTGAAAAATTTTGTAAGGAAGAAAAAAAAGGAGGTGGATAAGGATTGGGAAAGGAGCCAAAATTTAACTAAAATTGTGCCACATGTCCCTGTGTAATTGTGTTGAGGTATTTCCTTAAATCAGCTCAAAACTAAATAGGCTTGCATGAGTATGGATTTCTTACCATTACATTTGATCCCCACTCTAAGGTGCATGTAAATTATAAATGAACATATATTTGGTTTCCATGTAAATTAATGGACCCAATTGGATATTGTCACATGTGTTTCATAATACTAATGTAATTTATTATTGCACCTAGATTGTATTAAGTTTACTTAGGTAATTTATTCTTATTATTTACGTTGGAGAGAATAATAAGTTTAAATATATTCTTATTGTTATATGGGATTCAACCTTTTTCTTTTTTTGTTGCACTTGGAAACTTGGAAGTAATCCCTTAGATTTTAAATTTCAACCTCAACCTCATGACATTTGGAAACTTGACTAATCCCTTAGATTTTAAATTTCAACCTCAACCTCATGACATTTGGAAACTTTTAGACTATATATTGTAAATTTTTCCTTCCATTTAAATGGTCCTTGAATATAAACATTTCTATTCTTATTTTGTTTGCATATTAATTTTATTGTCATAAATCTTGTTGTATTTTTCTTAGATATATTTAGTGTTTTAGAATCATTATTAAATATAACATGATATTAGAGCAAGTCAATCTAGTTAAAATCTATTTCAATTTGGGATATTATTTTATCTTTTTTCACCTAGGGTTCATAGTCTTGCAATTCAAGTATTTTGAATCAGACCACTCATTATAGGATGCCTCTAAGAAAGAAATATTTATTATGTTGTATTTAAAATAATAAAATTAGATAGATTAGAATTTTATTTCATCCAAATTAGACACCATGAAATCAAGTAACAAGCTTTTTCTTATAAGTTTTGATTGGGCATTTATAGGTTGCACATATTTTAGAGAATTTTTGTACAAAAAAGAGATTACCGTTGTGTTTGAAGTAGTCAAGAACCTATAACTTGGCGACTAAATAATCAATTTTTTTGTAATGTTAGTCAATAAAAAAATTAGGCCCTAGGAATACAACCCAAGGCCATAGGGCCACACTATAGGCTAATGTAGGTAGGTCTTTTATTTGAAAAAAAATGAAAAAAAATTCAAATAATTTAAAAAAAAAAAAATCTTGACCTACTTAAGGGGTATGCAAGTACTCCACACCCTACCACCTCTTTGGGTGGTAGGGTTGTGATCTAACCCCTTCTACCAAAAATTGTGGTCTAACCCCTTCTACCAAAAATTACATGGTTGGTGAATAATAAAAAAAATTGACATAAGATTTGAAATGAACTACTACCACCAAATTAGCTTATTAGGCCAAGCTCCACTTCCCCACCTAGTGCCCTACCATAATTCAATTACTACCTACATCATAGTTCCACCTCAACCCAACTAGAGCTCCAATAGCTAACCATCTAAGTTGCATGCCACTAGTTCCTTGCCCACCCACCACCACCCAATTTACCATGAGCCATTAGTCCACAAACCAACTACCACCTAGAGAAACAACACCACCAATATACTACCCATAAGATTCTAGCTTGCCACTAGTAAAATACTCCCCTCCGTTATAGTTTTCACTTTTATAGGTGAATTTTGGGAGGGCTATATATATATATATATGGTAGAATTTCATGCTATTTACAATAATGTAACTTATTTTTGCTAAAGATACCTATTTTTTCTAGAAATTTTTCTTTTGCCTTTTTCTATAAGTCCTATTTTTTTATGTACTTCATAGTGGTTTTATTCATTTTATCTCATTCCATGTAGAGTTGTAATTTTAACATTTTATGTTTTTCTTAGACTCTTTGAAAACTTGGAAAACATAACTTTTTGTGTAAATAGGTGTTTTACCTATCTAGTTGTCTAATATGTCATATTTACATGTTAAGTCCACTTAGGTTCTAGGTGTGTTTTTCTATAAATCTTAGTTGTATAAATAAGATCTTATCATATATTATCTCTTTTGGCTTTTATTTTAAGCCCGAGTCCTAGGTCATTTAATAATGTTGACATAGTTGTCTCATTATATAGGATTAAGACACATGTCAAGACCTTGTCTAATCATATCTCACATTCTTGCCTTTATAAGCTAGACATCATATGCACAGCATATTCATGAAGTTGATTTAGTCCAATACCACTACAATCTTGAGTATTGTTGTTGGCCATAATCTTGCATCCATTATTGCAAACTCATGTTCTTGTTTTCCCCTCTTGTAGGCAATCTTAGAGGATTGAGTCCTTGAGTGACTCTAACATGGCATCTGACCTTCAAATTTGTGAAACCCCCTTCTCAAATCCAAGTGTGGTTCAAGCTTGAGATATTTTGGGTACATATTGGGACAAAATAATCATCATAATTGAGTTTAGAAGGCCCAAAAAGCCCTATTTTTATATAGAATACTTGATATTTTGGAGAAAAAAATTTGGTCCATTTTTTAGGGTTTGATTGGGGGTTGTAGAAAAAGTGTATAGTTGTATGAAACCTATATAGTATGGATCTGTACAAACCATAATATGGTGTACCAATCATATAGCTCTATAGGCATCGAAACATTCATAGGGTATCTTGGTATAATATTCTTTGTGGTCTTTGTTAGTGGGTATGACGACTAAAATCGTCTCTGCGCAATTAGGGTATAGTTCAAATTTAAAATATAAATTTAGATTTTTTTTAATTAAAAAATATTCATTACTAACCAAGCACAATTATTTAGTACATGGTCACACTAATAATGAGTAGTAGGTTCCTTGTGAAAGCCCAAGGGCTTAATAGCCATGGGGGGAGGGGGTGGTGGGGCGAGAGTTGTCACCCCACCACCACTCCACTCAAGTGGTGTCACTACCGTGGTGGCATAATTTTAAAAAACCAAAGCACTTTTATCTCAGATGGTCGGTCATATTGCCAACCTATGACTAGCCCTTAGGGGTTTAACTTTTTTCCCCTAAGCCCTAGAAGGGCTTTTTTTTAAATGCCACAACTTTTCACCAATTTGTCAAAATTTTACAAATGAGATATTAACGAAAAGCTAGTTTTGAGAGCTTCATAGTGATGTAATCCATTTTTTAAGATTTTTCCTCAAGTGAATTTTATTGTTGATAGAAGTCATATTATCCTTTTCGGATCTTCGAGCTCATTAATTTTTCCATATTATCGAATTTTATTATTTTTGGAGCATTGGAAAGGTATTAAGAAGCTCTATATTTATATCCATGCACTTTTTCCATATTCAACCCCAAGTATCTTTTATTCAAATTTGTGAAAATTTACTTTTTGGTTAATTACTTGGACATACTGACACTCAGAGAAGGTTTGGCCTCTTGGGAAGTCTTCATTTTTAGTCTAGATCATATTGGGAAATTGTACTTTTAGTTTGAGGATCTCATCCTGAGATGTATTTTTCCATCTTTAATCCATCTTGGTATTGTAAATTTTGAAACATGATTCTACCATTATAATTGCACTACATGTATAAAGTGTCAAATCATATTATTGGGGGGATTCTTGATTCTACCATTATAATTGAAAAGAACAAAGAACAAACAACATTTTTATGAGAACATTTAAATCCTTCCTCTTATCATTTATACAAAGAACAAAGAGTATTTTTATGATAGCATAAATGGTATTTATCATTATTTTAATTTAAAGGTTAACCTTCATGTATTTGCATTTCTTTTTAGTATGTTAAAAGACCAGTGAAAAAAGAGTCTCATTTTCTTATATGGTAATGTATGACAAGTTTTCTAGTGCCAATATTTACCATTGCATTTAGTGAGTGCAAGAGGCCAACATGATAATGGTTATCCTATGAAGAATTTAGGTAGGGTTTGTTGTGCATGGGTCATTGAAAACCTAGCTCACAAAAGATGCATGACAATATTTTAGAAGGGGGCACAAGGCACCAGTGAATGGGGGGTTGTGATTATCATAAAAAGGATAAGAGATAGATCATTGATGAATCTTTGGTTCACTTCAAATAATATCAGATAATTTTTAAAATCGAAAAGTCAATGGCCCTGAGATAATCACTTAATTTTGTTTAGGATCAAAATTAAGAGCTCTTGTAGGTCAAAATATTAGCATGGATGCAAGAGATACAAACCCTCTAATGTGTTATAAAGCTCAAATAAGCAACCTATGAGCAACCTAGGGTTTTCAATACAAAAGTGAAATCGAAAGTGGGTGAGAAGAAGGTGAAATGTGATCTCATGGTGATGGATTTTGATCAATTACAATCTAATGTACATTTGAAAGTCAACCTATGGTGATGGATAGATGTTTATAGATGACATAATTTCAATTACAATCTAATGTACATTTGAAAGTCAACCTATGTGTGCAACTATTATTCAGTTACTTCACATTGCATATCTAATTAGTAGGAGCAGCTACCAATAGCATTTTCTTTTCATTGCATTCCATAAGACCAAATTGCTTTGACATATTTCCTTGAGGAATTTTTTCAAACCCTCTATATAAGTTTAGATTAATTCATCTATTATGCCATTTTTTTGATTTTTTAAATTCAAACTCCTACAAATTAAAATTTTATATGCAACTTCCATCTAATTCGATGTTGAATTCTATGTATAACAATAAAGATTAATAAAATTGTCAAATGAATTTGGTCTATACTATCAAAATAAAACAAAAAAACTCTATAAACATCTACCTAAAATGAAAAATTGTGAAATCCATTAGTCATGATGGAAATGCACTGCTATAAGCAATGCAAATGGAATTCATAAGAAAGTTTGTGTTAAGTTGATATCCTCTATATAAATTTACATGAATTCATCTAAATTAAATATCATTTTTTCATTTTTTTCTTCAAACTCCTAAAAAGTGAACTTCGTAGTGCAAATTCCATCTAATTTAATGTTGAATTCTATGTATAACAATTATGATTAATAAAATCATGCAAGGAATGGTTTATATTGTCAAAAGTAAATAGAAATACTCAATATCAACATTTAAATTGTACCAAAATGGATATAATACCTGAGATAATGAAAAATGATGTAGAAACCTCAAATTGTCTCCTTCTACATTGTCTAGCATGCAAATTGATGCTAAAAAGGTGATGGATCAAGCCTAATTTGTTACGACAAGAAGTCAAGTGCATAAAAAGGAGTTTCTCAATCGAAAAAAGTGTAGAACCAGACAAATGCACAAAATTGTGGGCTTGAATCATGGGCCAACTTCTTTTTTACCATTTCTGGAAAAGCCAAATCAAGTGCTCACCAAATTTGATGCAAAATGTGACATCAAGTATGGCGTGTGCCAAATGTTCAATTTCAATTCTTTGCAATTTTTGATTTCTAGTTTGGTGAGCGCCAAATGTTGTGTTCCCATTCTTTGCAGTGTGGTGAGCGCTAAATGTTCTATATAGAAAATTTGTAATTCTGTAAGCCTCGACCGTAAACAAAGACCTACGGAGGGGATATAGAAGAGTGGGATTAATAGATAGAGAACACTATAAGACTGTTTTAGGAGGGATGATGTCACAACCCCTATTTTGATATGGTTCATATTTTCAATCGAAAAAAGCCAAATCAAGTGCTCACCAAATTTGGTGAGCACCAAATTTGATGCAAAATGTGACATCAAGTATGGCGTGTGCCAAATGTTCAATTTCAATTCTTTGTAATTTTTGATTTCTAGTTTGGTGAGCATCAAATGTTGTGTTCCAATTCTTTGCAGTGTGGTGAGCGCTAAATGTTCTATATAGAAAATTTGTAATTTTGTAAGCCTCGACTGTAAACAAAGACCTACAAAGGGGATATAAAAGAGTGGGATTAATAGATATAGAACACTATAAGACTGTTTTAGGAGGGATGATGTCACAACCCTATTTTGATATGGTTCATATTTTCAATCGAAAAAAGCGTAGAACCAGACAAATGCACAAAATTGTGGGCTTGAATCATGGGCCAACTTCTTTTTTACCATTCTGGAAAAGCCAAATCAAGCGCTCACCAAATTTGATGCAAAATGTGACATCAAGTATGGCGTGTGCCAAATGTTCAATTTCAATTCTTTGCAATTTTTGATTTCTAGTTTGGTGAGCGCCAAATGTTGTGTTCCAATTCTTTGCAGTGTAGTGAGCGCTAAATGTTCTATATAGAAAATTTGTAATTCTGTAAGCCTCGACCGTAAACAAAGACCTACGAAGGGGATACAGAAGAGTGGGATTAATAGATAGAGAACACTATAAGACTTTCTTAGGAGGGATGATGTCACAACCCCTATTTTGATATGGTGCATATTTTACAATGTTGGATTAAATTATTTGGTGGTGAAATACAAGTGCAATGAAATAAAAAGGAATTAATCATAATTTAATTATAGATTTTATTTATTCCAAATAAATGATAATACTTGGTTAATTTAGAATAATTGTTTTTTTTATTCCAAATTGAATGAACTTTCTTTACTATTTATATGAGGTAAATATTTAATTTGCAAGCAAATAATTTTTCTTTATTTGCTTATTAAGGATAAATATTTCTTTTACAAATTAAAAATAACTTTTTCTCACTATTTACTAGGAGTAAATTATTTAGATGCAATTAAAAATATAATTTTTTATTATTATCAAAGGTAAAATTTGCACAAAAATAAATAAAATGATTTTAACTTCAAGATTCGGTTACTGGGAATGGGGAGGAGAAATCTTTAAAAGAAGGGAGAATCATTAGCTAAAGGACACAATTGTTATCATAACTTTACTTGTTCTTCTCTGCAAAAATGGAACTAAAAATTGGGCACAGGGAAGCATAGCAAAATAGGGACAGTGGAAGCAAAGAGGAAAAGTCATAAGTGTGAAAAATCTATTGCAGTTACTGATTATTAATCTCCTATCTATAAAGATTATTTGACTGCCGAAAATTAATTCACAGCAAATACTAAAAAATAATACAACTACAACTTCACAAATAAAACTCACAGGAATAGAGAAGAAAACATGCAAACTAATAAACACAATATTTTTGGACAAATTGTCCTTGGAAAAACCCCGGAGGGAAAACCAGTACTGCAGATGAGGAATTATATTAATCTTCAACAAATCAAGAGATACAAAAGAAACTGCTTGCCTCTCACTGACAAAGCTCCGGCAATATTCTTCACCGGAAATTTTCTCTCAATTTCTCCTGCTGAAATTCCACTACTGCTGCCTCCAATGCTATCACTGCGCCCTTGCTATCACTACAAGACTATTTGCTATCACTGCAAATATTTCCAACTTGTGTCTATCAGTCTTGTGTTCTCCAAATGCCCAATGACCCCCTTTTAAACTATTCTCATTGGAAAACCAATGGCCAAGATTTAATCTCAATCAATGGCTAAGATTAATTAGACTCTAACAAACCCTAACTAACTATTTTCTAAAAGTCTCTAGAGGAATCAATTATTTAATTAAATAATTAAATATCTAGACCTAACTAACTTCTATCTAGAAGTCTCAAGAATTAAATGCTAATTCTTGGAATTGGAGAAACAACTGTCCGAGCTACAATATTAAATTAACAATAAGAAGAAGAAAATCAATTGCAAGTGAATGCCAAGTATTTCACAATGTGTAGATTAAAGATTGGGTAAGGATAGATAGAACTCATTCATTTTAAATCCCAATTGCTTATATCTATGGAAATCATGTACTTAGAGTGCAAATGTACAAGTTTTTGTATTATATTCAAGATTGTACAGGTCTACTTCTTTTGCTTATCCTCATTGTAGTTTATAGTATACATATACATCTCTTTCTATATAACTATGGGTGAATAGCATGCTACCATTTTATTGCAAACTGAAACCCCTATCAGAATTAACAATATATTTCAATGAATTAACGAAATGCTATTCTTTTTGTATCATTTCCAAAACCCATCCAATTATCATTGTCTCATCACGTGTTAACTCATCACCTTCCCAAAATCATTTCCATGCATATCCTCTAGTGTTTTCAACCATAAAATCAATAGTATGCATTGTTCTAAAGCTCCCAATTTAGCGTACAGGTATGGAATATATGCTAGTAGAGGTTGTGGAATCTGGTTTTACATCTATGAAAATCCCTTTCATCAAATCCATTATGTGCATATCCTGCGATTATGCACTCAGGAGCTCACATTTCAGAGAGGTTTCATAACTACAAAAAAATACTTGCATTGCGTGTCTAGCCTTTCAATATAAACTTGTGGTACTGATGGACACCTTGGTCAAGCCTTGAGCCTTGCAAAATGATAATGACGTGGTTTTGAGAATGTGTAGAAATTGATACTTGAATAATGTTTGAAAGGGCGATGCAATGACCTAGTGCAAGAATTAGGGGGGAAGGGATGGAAGTTGATGACAAAGAGAATGCAATTGGAAAAGGTAATGAGGAGTAGTGTTGGTTTTTAAATCAATAATGAATTTTAGAAATATTGTTGAATTGGGAGTAATTGACAACTTTGCTCATTCTAAACCTTCTTTTCGGTGGAGTATTATTTTTTTAACTCATTAGGAATTGAATCTAAATTCGATGGAGAGGATCAATGTAATTACTTGAAAAGTATCTATGGAATATTTAACATCTAGTATTTCATTGAAATTACTTAAAATATATTCTTACATCTTTGAAGAAGCTAAGATCGTGGCTTGATTATCATGTCTAAGATCACATCATTTAAAGAATAATTGAGGGAACTTGATAGGTATGCAATAATATTATATTTCATCACTTGGAAGTAACATTGAGAATCTTGTTTATTAAAAAAATTAAATAGTGGTGTGTTTTTATATAAAGTTTTCTTATCGTCGTTGATGTAATAGTAACTCACCATGCCAAATCATCATGCTTGTATCATGTTTGCATTTGAACTAACATTTGTGATGAAGATTTCACGATTCAAGAAGCGTTCAAGCAAGATCTGTCACAATCAAGCAAGAGCTCAATGTTGGAGTTTGCGGTGATTTGAAACATCGTAATATGATCATTCTTTATTCATTTTTCTTATTTTATTTCATTTCAAGGTTTGAATACCAAAATAGGGTTTGACCAAGGCAAACCCCTATTCACTAACAATCTTTGCAGGTCTAGGTGGATTGACACATGGATGAGAAAACCTTTATGATGTAAACATCATAGGGTTGGTCGAATATGATGTACCTGTAAGTTATTTACTTTGAATAAAGATGATTCTTTTTTATACTGATAAATCACTTATCTGATCTTGTTTTGATATACCTTGATTCATTGATATGAATATTTTTTCCATTTGAACTAGTGATGAAAATTATATAATTATTCCTCTTTATTACCACCCCTACATACTTATAGTATTATTTTCTTATTGATGAAGCCTCTATGAATCATTGAGTTAGAAGTAAGAATTCTTGTTGTCTAGGCATGTGTGCCTCCTAATAGGCTTAGGTTTACTTTCATGAAACTTTATGTAATTGGTTTATGGCTTTCAGTATACTTGTGTGATATTTGAGAGGTCATTGGAAATAGGATGGTCTTATTTGCAATTACTTGGGCGTAAATTATGTTAGTGTTGGCATTGTCGTGACTTCATATGTAAGGATGAAGCATTGGTGTAACTTAGAAATGTTGCTTGATAACTTATGTGTTTTGTAAAAGGAATTCATCATGCTCCTTGTTGTGAGTGATTTGCACGATAACCTGGAAATATGTAAATAATGGTCATGGCAACGTGACTGTATGAATATGGCCCATGAGCCAACTTGTAACCATTGGGATGTTGTAGCTAGTAAGGCACTGCCAGTGAGGCATTTCATTAAGCTAGTAAGGCACTTTTATGAGTGGTTTTTCACCCCTACAAGGGTTTTTCACTCATGAAATTCTCTATGTTATAGCTCTTATGTGGATGCATTGATGATCTTGTTGTTTCTATTATTTGCATTACAGTATTTGAAATTATGTGTATTGAGGATCATTGTGAAAGCCTTCATGGCTAGAGTATGTAAAGGCACAACCTTGTAATGATATTATTATTGACTCATTAATGTATGTAATCTCTTGTGAAATGATAATAGAGTAATTTATTAATTCATCTTTTTGACACCTTTCTATAATTAATTAGATCCCATTAAATTATTTATGAAATTAAAGGATATTTTTTGTTTGTAAGTGAGTTTTTCGGTTTTTACAGATGAAGATGTAGAGAAGGATGAAGAGGCTAAGAGGATTATTTTGTAATTAAGTTTTTTACAAACATCACCAAGAGTGGCACATTATCTTCAATTTTATCCTTCTACATGTGAGCATGCTCCTACTCAATCATAATACCTCTTGATTTTAATACGTTAAACCCTTAACCCTTAACCCTAATCCCTCAACCTTGTACCTTAAACCATAATCCTTCAAACCTCAAACCTTAAACCCTCAACCATTAAACCCTAATACCTCAACCCTCAACCCTAATTGCTTAGCCTTAATCCCTTAAATCTCAAACCTTAATCCCTCAATTATCAAACCTTAATCCCTCAAACCTCAAACCTTAATTCTTGAATCCTCAAACCTTAAACCCTCAAAATTTAACCCTCTACCCTCCACCCTATCAATTAAACCCTCTACCCTAATCCTTTAAAGCTTAAACTATCAACCCAAGTAAATCATAATACCTCAACCCTCAACCCACTACCCTGTGAATTAAACCCTCTACCCTAGATACCTTATATAGATACCTTATATTGTAATCCCTTATACCTCATACCTCAAACCTTAAACCCTCAACACTTTAACCTTAATCCCTCAACAGTCGACCATTGAAACCTCAAACCTTAAACCCTAATACCTCATCCCTCAACCCTCTACCCTATCAATTAAACCATCTACCCTATACCTTAAACCCTAATCCTTCAAACCTTAAACAATCAACCCAATTAAACCATAAAATCTCAACCCTTAACCATCAAACCTCTACCCACTACCATATGAATTAAGCCCTCTACCCTAGATACCTTATACCATAATACCTCATACCTTGTACCTTGTACCTCAAACCCTCAACTTTTTAATCCTAATCCCTCAATTGTCGAGCCTTAAAATCTCAACCCTTAAACCCTAATACCTCATCCCTCTACCCTCTACCCTATCAATTAAAACCTAAACTCTAGTTGTTCAACCTTAATCCATGAATCCTCAAAACTTAAAACCCTAACCCTTAAACCATAATAGATCAACACTCAACCCTCTATCCTCTACCCTATACATTAAACCCTCAATCCTATAATTTAAACCTTAATCCATCAAACCTCATTTAAATATAATCCCTCAAACCTAAATTAAACCCTCTACCCTATACCTTATACTGTAATCCCTCATACCTCAAACCCTAAAGCCTCAACCCTTCAACCCTAATCCATCAACCTTCGAACCTAAACTCTCAACCCTTAAACCCTAATACCTCAACCCTTAACTCTATACCCTATCAATTAAACCCTCATCCCTAATTTCTTAGCCTTAATCCCTCAAACCTCAAACCTTAATCCCTAAAACATCAAACCTTAAGCCCTCAAAACTCAAACCTTAATTCCTTAATTTTCAAACCTTAAACCCTAAACCCTAAACCCTCTACCATATAAATTAAACCCTCTACCCTATACCTTAAACCCTAATACCTCAAACCTGAAACCTGAAACTGTCAACCCTTAATTTGTAACACCTCAACCCTCAAACCTCTACCCACTACCCTATGAATTAAACTCTCTATCCTACATACCTTATATTGTAATCCATCAATATCTCAAACATTAAACTCGAAAACCCTATTCCCTCAACCATTAACCCATAAACCCTCAATATTTAAACCCTAATACCCCATCCACCAACCCTATACCCTATCAATTTATCCCTCAACCCTAATCCTTCAATCGTATACATTAAAACCTAATCCATCAAACCTAAAACCTTAAACCCTAATCCATCAAACCTCAAACCTTAATCCCTCAATCCTCAATCCTCAAAACTTAATCCCTCAAACCTCAAACATTAATACCTCAAACCTCAAACCTTAAAACCTCAACCCTGAACCCTCTACCGTCTGCCCTGTCAATTAAACCCTCTACCCTAGATACCTTTAGCCCTAGTCCCTCAAACTTCAAACCTCAAACCTCAAACCTCAAACCCTCAACTCGAGATAGTCTACCCGAGATAGATGAGAGAGAGAGAGAGTGATACTTGAGAGAGAGATTTGTCTATGTGGGGTGGGAGGGAGTGAGACTTGAAAGAGAGAGACTTGAGAGAGAGAGCGAGTTATCTAGTTAGGGTGGGGGGAGAGGCCTGAGAGAGAGAGGGGTTGGGAGGGATTTTTTGAGCGAGAAACCTAAGAGAGATGGAGAGGGAGAAACTTGAGAGAGAGATGATAAGGAGAGAGAAAGATAAAGACATGAGAGAGGGAGTTGGAGTAAGAGAGTGAGAGAGAGATATAGGGAGTGTGAGGCCTGCGAGGGAGAGAGATAGGGAGTGTGAGAGAGGGGTTTGGAGTGAGATATTTTTCTAGTTAGGGTGAGAGGGATAGAGACATGAGAGAGAGAGAGGCCTGAGAGGGGGAGAGAGAGTTATCTAGTTAGGGTGGGAGGGAGAGACCTAAGAGAGGGAGAGGGGTTGGGAGGGATATTTTGAGGGAGATACCTAAGAGAGGGAGTGGGAGTGGGAGAAACCTAAGAAAGAGACCTGGGAGAGAAGGAGTGGGAGACATCCAAGAGAGATAGCTGAGAGAGAGATGAGAGGGAGAGAGAAAGATAAAGACCTATGAGAGGGATTTGGAGTGACAAAGAAAGAAAGACTTGAGAGGGAGAGAGATGGAGTGTGAGAGAGGGGGTTGGAGTGACAAAGATTTGTCTATGTGAGGTGGGAAAGAGTGAGACCTGAGAGAGAGAGAGAGACTTGAGAGGGAGAGAGAGAGTTATCTAATTAGGGTGGGGGGAGAGTCTTGAGAGAGAGGGGTTGGGAGGGATTTTTGAGGGAGAGTCTTGAGAGAGATTGAGTGGGAGAAATTTGAGAGAGACCTGAGAGAGAGAGATGAGAAGGAGAGAGAAAGATAAATAAAGACCTAAGAGAGGGAGTTGGAGTGAGAGAGTGATAGAGAGAGACTTGAGAGGGAGAGGGAGAGGGAGTTTGAGATGTCAGAGATAGAGAGAGAGGGAGTGTGAGAGAGGGGGTTGGAGTGAGAGAGATTTGTCTAGGTAGGGTGGGAGGGAGAAAGACATGAGAGAGAGACTTGAGAGGGAGAGAGAGAGTTATATAGTTAGGGTGGGGGGGAGAGAACTGAGAGAGGGAGAGGGGTTGGGAGGGATATTTTGAGGGAGATAACTGAGAGAGAGGGAGTGGGAGACACCTATGAAAGAGACCTAGGAGAGAGGGACTAGGAGACACCTAAGAGAGACCTAAGAGAGGGATAGTTGAGAGAGAGAGATGAGAGGGAGAGAGAAAGATAAAGACCTAAGAGAGGGAGTTGGAGTGAGAGAGAGACAAAGACTTGAGAGGGAGAGAGAGAGGGAGTGTGAGCCCTGAGAGGGAGAGAGAGGGAGTGCGAGAGAGGGGGTTGGAGTGAGAGAGATTTTTATAGGTAGGGTGAGAGAGATAAAGTTATCTAGTTATGGTGGGGGGAGAGACCTGAGAAAGGGAAAGGGGTTGGGAGGGATATTTTGAGGGAGACCTAAGAGAGGGATAGTTGAGAGAGAGAGATGAGTGGAAGAGTGAAAGATAAAGACCTAAGAGAGGGAGTTGGAGTGAGAGAGAGACAAAGACCCGAGAGGGAGAGAGAGAGGGAGTGTGAGAGAGGGGGTTGGAGTGAGAGATTTTTCTAGGTAGGGTGAGAGAGATAAAGTTATCTAGTTAGGTTGGGGGGAGAGACTTGAGAAAGGGAAAGGGGTTGGTAGGGATATTTTGAGGGAGATACATAAGAGAGGGATTTGTAGACACTTGAGAGAGAGGGAGTGAGAGAGACAGGTGCAAGAGAGACTTAGGAGATAGAGACCCAAGAGAGAGATGTAAGGGAGAGAAAAATATAAAGACTTGAGAGAGGGAGAGATGGAGGAGTGTGAGGGATGGGGTTGGAGTGAGAGAGATTTTTCTAGGTAGGGTGGGGGGGAGTGAGACCTAAAGAGAGAGACTAATACATTGTAGAAAGATGGTTATCTAGTTAGGATGCAAGGGAGATACTTGAGAGAGGGACATGGGGTGAGAGGTATATTTTGAGGGAGAGAATTGAGAGAGAGGGAGTGTGAGAGACTTGAGGATTCAAGTCAGAGAGAGTAGTCTAGGTAGGGTGGAAGGGAGTGAGACTTGAGAGAGAGATACTTGATTTAGGGAGAGAGAGAGTTTTATAGTTAGGGTGGGGGAAGACCTGAGAGAGGGAGATAAGTTAGGAGGGATATTTTGAGGGAGAGACCTAAGAGAGAGAGAGATAAATAATTGAGAGAGGTATATGGAGTGAAAGACACATAGAAACACTTGAGAGGGAGAGAGAGAGAGGGAGTGTGAGAGAGGGGTTGGAGTGAGAGATTTTTCTAGGTAGGGTGGGAGGGAGTGAGACCTAAGAAAGAGAGACTACATCAGAGAAAGAGAATTATCTTAGGAGAGACCAAAGAGAGATGGGAGGGAGAGAGAAATATAAAGACCTGAGAGAGGGAGTGTGAGAGAGTGAGTTGGAGTGAGAGATTTGTCTAAGTATGGTGGGAGGGATTGAGACTTGAGAGAGAGAGAACCTACTATTAGAGAAAGAGAGTTATCTAGTTAGGAGGGGAGGGAGAGACCTGAGAGAGGGAGAGGGGGTGGGAGGGATATTTTGAGGTAGAGACCTAAGACAGATAGAGTGTGAGAGAGGGGGTTGGAGTGATAGAGTAGTTTAGGTAGGGTGGGAGGGAGTAAGACTTGAGAGGGAGAGAGAGAGAGTTACATAGTTAGGGTGGGGGAGAGACCTAAGAGAGGGAGAGGTGGTGTGAAGGATATTTTAAGGGAGAGACATAAGATAGAGGGAGAGAGAGAAAGGGAGTAGGAGACACCTGAGAGAGATATTTGAGAGAGACCTAAGAGAGAGACTTGAGATGGAAAGAGAGAGGGAGTGGGAGAGACCTGAGAGAGAGATTTGAGAGAGACCTAAGAGAGAGACTTGAGATGGAAAGATAGAGGGAGTGGGAGAGACCTGAGAGAGGGAAACTTGTGATGGAGAGAGAGAGTTGTCTAGTTAGGGTAGGAGGGAGAGACCTAAGAGAGGGAGAGGGGGCGTGATAGATCTAAGAGAGAGGGTGGGAGGGATAGAGAAAGGGAGAGAGAATGAGTACATATTGGTTAATAGGGAAGGAGGTAGAGAGGTTGTGAAAGGTGAAGCTTCAACTATCCATCAACAATCATAACCCAAAAACTTGAAGCACTATGAAAGTGGTCCAGAGAAAACACAAAGTAGACTTAATTTGTAGTCAAAGTAGCTCATTTGGAAAGCACCAAATTTGGCACTCGACAAATGAGCTGCTTATGGATGTGAATTTCTCAATATTTATCAAATTTTCACATATTTTTGTTCATGTTCACTATCACATTTTCACATCTTTCAATGCATGTTTATAAAAAAACCATGATGTCATTAGGTTCTCTCTTAGCTATTTAGTGTAAAAATGGATGCTTTATGGTTTAGAACATAGAACATCACTTTTCTCCAACTAACATTCAAGAATTCCCTAAATATCTCAACCTTATGAAGAAAAAAAGAAGATATCTGACAATAGGGTATCCTAGGAGATGTTTACAGATTGCAAGAGGGGTTCACCACGTCCAAGTTTAGAATCAGAAAGGTAATGCAATGAAGAATGAAATGAAAAACCCTAGTTTGATGTAATGTTTCAATGAATGACCTAGAAATGACCATGAAACAAAATAGAAACCTACAAAATTGAAAGGTGTGCACCTGGAATCTAAAGAGGGTTGAAATGGGGCTCTAAAATCTTGAAATTGTTACTTTTTAGGCCCGGTGGGACTCATTCACCATTATGGGCAAATCAGTCCCAAATCTGGGTCTTTGCACAAGATCAAGTTTCAACCAGATGGGTATCCAAATCTGCAAAGATCTATGAAAAAGTCCTAAAGTGGGACTCATTCACCACTCTTGGTGAATGAGTCTAGTTTGTCTTTTCTAGAAATTCAAAGTTTGGATCTACTCTTCCCAGTATTCTCCTTTGTGCTTCTCCAGGTTTCTAGATCTAAAACTCCGATTTCAGGGTTGTAGGTGACCTTTTTAGTGAAGATTATGACCTTACAAATGGGGAGAAAACTCCAAAAAGCTTGAAACCTAATCTTCAATGATCTTCAAGTCTTCAAAGCACATAGATTTGCAGTTACACAAAGAAAGAGAGAAAAACTGTTGATTGTTAGGAAATAGGGGTTTGTCTTGGTCAAACCCCTTTTAGGTAATTAAACCAAATGATGAAACAATGAAACAAGGACATGAAACATGAAACATAAGATATGAATCATGATTAGTCTTGTAGATGACACCTTGTAAATCTACAACTCAACATGAATTGGCCATGAAGGATGTAGATCTTGATCTTTGACAATAGGTGTAGAAAAATGCTTGATCTTGGATCTTCAATGCTACATCACAACATTAGGTCACTAACATTTTTGATGCTTGATATGCTTGACATGATGATGGATCTTGAATTGCTGCAACAATTGATGAAGGATCTTGCCCTTAAATGCCTTAGAAATGATCTTGAATGCTTAACTCTTACTTGCTTGGCTTGATAACATGTAGGCTTATGTTTCTTAGATTGTTTAGGTGAAATAATGATTTGGAAGCTTGTTTATATAGACAAGCCACTCAAATGACCATTAATTTGATCTCAAAGGCCAATATAGGAAAGATTTGAAGTGAAAACCCACTTTTCCCACTTAAAGCCTTAAAAATAGGCCAAATGGGACTCATTCACCCAAGATGGTGAATGGGTCCTATAGGGGCCATTTTCCATGCTTAAGTATCGAGTAGTGAATAATTTAAGATTTTATGTTGATATTGTCGAGTTTTTTTTATCACAATATGCCTTGGGATGCACAAAAAGGGATCATAGGGGCCTACTAATGAGGATATAGAGGTTATAAATACAAGGGGGCCCAAAATCCAATGTGAAAGTGTAAATAAATACACTTTACAACACTAAATTAAGGAAAAATTGAGTCTATTTAGCTTATAAGAGCCCTAAATCCCATGCAGATGTGTAAAACACATTACAACACTAGATTGGGTCAACTTGATTTACAAGCCTCCCAATAGAGCTAGGTTAATTCAACTTAAAAAGGGAAAAATACCTAATGTGGATGTGTAAAACACCTCACAACACTAGATCAAGGCAGAATTAGGTCCAATTCATCATTAATTATTCCCATATCAAGTGTGAAAATGTTAAGGGACACATTTTTTGACACTACATTTAGCCCCCACTTTAGTGAGAGGGTGAACTTGCTTCAAACTCAAACTAAAGTAGACATTCAAGAGGGGTCCAATCATACCAATGTGGATGGTCTAGAATAACAAAGATCAAAGAAGTGGTCAAGACCCCAAGATCCAAGATCCTAAGTCAAATTGCATAAGCACAAAAGGACACACAAAAGGTGAATGATTTGCATAAAAATGAGATACATGATCATGCAATGATAATAACTAGAAGGAAGAGAAATACAAATTAGAAAAAATAAAAAGCTGGACCAAGCTTCAACCATTTGTCCAACATGATGTGGATCAGATCTAGGTTGTTTGTCTGAAAAATGCATACTCACTCTAGAGCAACAAAACTCTTGGCTGTCCATTGGGTGAGAAATACCAAAAGTCAAGAAACATAAAATCGTGGTTGGTATGCACTCACAGACACACAAGTGGCTATGGGGAAATTCATATCTCGGATTGGGCTTCCTGCTCAAACCATACCAAATTTATACCTCCTGATAACTTTGATAAGGTGCCACACAAAAATGATTTTCGAGCTTCATGAGATAAGAAAAAAATCGTATGCTTGGAGGTCATGAACAAACAAGATGGCTCCACATACATGCAAAGTGTATTATGCAAGGTGGCCATATAAAAATTGTTGTAAACAAAAAATAGTGTAAGGAATGTTGAAAGGTACTTTGCTTAGTTCATGCGAGGTCTCTTCTTACGAAACATCGTGCTTAATGTTTCCAAGAGATAATAAGTCAAAGAAATATCACACTCTTGGAGGAAATCAAGCCCAATGACACCACCAAAGAAAGGATGTGTCACAAGAAAAATCGCATAGTGAAACATGAGTGTCGATGTATGCCCCAACTTTAAAGTAGTTGCTAACACCATTAATGTGAGAAATTGATTTAAAGTAGAAGAGGACATTAGAGCTTACTCAGAAAGCCCTTGCTAGGTCATATGTTTCTGATAAGCTATGTCATGAAAAAGGTAGTATGTCACATGCGAGCCAACTTAAGGCATGTCGTCCACATCCCAAGCTTTCTCTTATATGTACATGAAAGGTGATCAACTAGCCAAAAGAGACAACAACAAGTGACATATGAGGACAAGTCTACCTAACCCCTTTCCCCCACTTAGCGCAAGACAAGGATGAGATGAATAGGATAAAAATAAGTATAAGTTAGAGGAGTTAGGTGCTTCAACACAAGGAAGAGAACCACACTCGTTGAGATGTCGAATTCGATTACTCAAAGCCTTACATTCATTAGTGGCATGACCATGAACTCTATGATATGCAAAAAATGAACTCTTGTAGTAAAAATTATTTTGTGTTCTTGGGGGGATAGATATCAAATGATTTTGGAGTAGTGTCAACAAGATAAAATCTTGATCAAAAGTAGAGGATGTTTTATTATTTTGCGACAAAGATATCTCTTGCTTAGTACAAGATGTCATACTTACATCAAATTCTTTAGATTGCAAGATTTTTTTCTCCTTGAAAGGAGGATGTAAAATCTAATGAATTAAAATCATTAGAGTTTTGCAAGATGACATTGATATTAAGCAAAGGTTTCTTTATTTCTTGCAAATGATAACAATCAAGACCACTAGTGTCTATCAGCTCAGGATTCACTACTACTAAAGTTGGCTTAGAAGGATGTTTTGTAATAGTGTTGATATTGAGTGAAGGTTTGTTTATTTCTATCAAAGGACAATAACCAAGACCACGAGTCATTTCTTGCGTGTTAGGATCTATAGGGTTGTAGATACCTTGTTCTTTAGCACCACATCCTTTTCCACTATAACAAAGTTGTTTCATAAGCTCATAACCTTTTCCACAAAGATTTTTCATTGCTTTTGGATATGGTGGTGGCTCATTATTGAGTTCATCAAAGTTTGTCATGTAATCTGTTGCCTTTTGTTCGAAAGTGGTTGAGGTGGATGCTTTCAAAGGTTCTTCCAAATTTTGCTCTAACATTGCCACTTTTTCTTTTCCCTTCTCTGAGTCTTTACATGTATGATCTTGTATTCTCCCATGAATGTTGATTCAAAGTCTAAGGAACCCCAATCATCGTCTAATAGCTTTGTGACTTCATCAATGTGTTTTTCTTTGTCTTTTTGTTTTTTGTTCCACTTGTTTAGTTGGTGTTAATGTTGCTACAGGATTTTCCTTGTCTTTGGGTGTTGGCAAGAAGTTGAGTCCACTTTTTGGCCATTTAGTGGAAGTGTTTTCCATGATTTTCAGAATTCGACGCATTTGACCTTAAAATTTGAAGTGCTTAGAGATGGAATCTTGAAAAAAATCACTTATCATAAAATGTAGTACTCAGAGTCTAGTTTCCAAATATGTAATTTATTTCAATACCCAGATGATACAAATTGATTTTCAATAGGTGTTTCTAAAAACCACTATTTAAAAGTCATTTTTTTCTACCATACCATGCACGTGTACGTCATCCATATTTTGACCTAAATAATCATATTTTATAAATCCTTTTGGGAAAAGATTTGTAACTCACTGAAGCACGCTTTCCATATTTTTTTGTAATTTTTTATTGAATTTTTTTTTTGTTAATTTTTTATCGGCCATATTTGGTGTTTTGAAAAATTGCCGTGTACGTCACGCATTTAAGATGACCTAAACTTATCATTTTTTGTTTTTTTTTAAAAATTTGAAAAGAATTATCTGAAGTACGCTTTCGTGCAATTTTTTCATAAGAAAATATGTTAATAAAAAGTTATTAAAATACTAAAAACCCCTAATAATTCAAGTTTAAGGATCCATTTCATAAAAAATAAATGAAAAATAATAAAAATAATCAAATTGTAAAAAAATTATATATTTGGAATCTACGCTGTCTCATTTATAATGGGTTTTAATTTCGTCAAAAAATTCTTCTAAAAATTTATGTAGACATATGCCCAAAGCCACTATTTTCTGTTGAAATTGCTAAGACCTTCAACTTGTAGGTCAAACTAGGTTTAGGACCTAGGTTTAGATCCCCAAACCTTTTCCCGAACCAAAAAACAAAGCACAAACCTAACCAAACATTCATATTTTTAAAAACGGGATCTCGTTTCATAATTTTTAATTTTTTTTAATGCTTTTATGAAATAGGATCCCATTTTGAAAAGTTTTCAAAATGGATTTTTTTAAAAAAATGGGCAGTTTCCAAAAAAGGAAAGTTTTCAAAACGGGATAAAAATGTTTTACAAAACGAGATCCTATTTTGAAGACTTTCCAAAAATAGAATTTTTCAAAATAGGATCTCGTCTATTAAAAAGCAGGATCCCGTTTTTAGATTTTAGGCTTGGGATCCTGAACCTAAACAGGATCTCATTTATTAAAAAATGGGATCCCGTTTTCTTCAATCTAATTTTGTGTTTTTGTCTAAGGCAAAAAATTCCACGTTTTGTGGACTCATCTTCTTGCATTGCCCTTTCTCAATGTTTAAACAACTGTTTGGGTCAAGGTCTGCTTCGAGTATGTACACTTTGTTGTTGTAAATATACTTCATTTTATGATGAAGAGTGGAAGGCACCCCATTTATTGCATGAATCCATTGCCTACCTAAAAAAGTTTATATGAAAGATCATGTGGCATAACCTGAATCTATGTTTCTAATGTGGCCTTTCCAACTATAATAGGCAAAGTGATCACACCAAGTGGTTTCTTTCCTACACTATCAAATCGACTAATAGATAAAGAGGTAGGTTGAATGTTTGATTTATCAATGCCAAGCCTATCCAAAAGGGTCACACTACACACATTAAGGCTTGAGCCATTGTCAACAAGGGTTCGCTTTATCTCTTTTCTTTTGTATTGAGATATTATTATGAAAGCTTCATTTTGTTTTTTCACTTCCAAAGGGGGGAGTTCACTTTGGTGGAAAACAATGTCAACATTTATTCCTTGATCATGACTGCTATTCCATTTGGTTGTGCATTAGAAGGGATAGGAACTTTTTGTAAAGCTGTTTGAAGCATAGTGTGATAATTAGGTGAATTCTAAATTAGGTCCCATGGCGATATTTTTGTAGGAGTATTCTTAAGTTGTTCAACAAGATCATACTCCTTCCCACTATGTGAAGGAAAATAAGGAGGACTAGGAAATATATGATTAGGAAAAGGTAAGGTTGTTGGGGTTGGTTTTTGTGGTTGCAGATTGTTTCTAGTGTTATATGTATGAGCAATGGTATTATGAATCAGTTACTGCAAAACATTGTTCTTAGGTGGGTAAAGGATAAGTTCGGGTTTGTTTTGAGTTTGAGGTTCATGTGATGGTGGGTAAAGAATTAGAGGATTCTTAGGATGTCCCATGGGGTATGTAGGAGATCCATTAATAAGGGGTATCGAATGGACGCTTGCACATTCATAACCTCGACGGTCTTGGTTTGATGTATCTCTAAGAAAGGGAAATCTAGAATCACTTGTTTCTCATCACCTCAAGAAGCTACCTTATTATTATTGTCATTTTATCGCACCATGATACTCTCCCTAGGAGAGTTGTTAGGAGAAATACAAACCAAATTTTCTTGACATTCAAGGATTGGTTCTTCTAAAATAACTTCATCAAAAGTATGGGAATGATCAATGGATATATTTTATTGATTATCAATTGTGGGTATATTAGGAGAAGGCTCTATTTGATTGTTCATTTTCTGTAAAGTTGCATTATCTTATGTCATTCTATCTACCCTAGTAGGAGAGCTTGTAAGATGTTCATCACATTCCATGGTTAGTTTTTATAAAGTAGCTTCATCACAAATAGGGGAGGCATCAAGAGAAGGATAACTATGAATTTCATGTTTGTCAACTAGATCATCCCAAATGGTAGAGCCTTAGGGAAGGGAGGAACAATATTACCATGACTCTTAATAGGTGCATCTTCTAACACCCACCTATCCTCTTCGCATCGAGAATGGATATTAGGAGAAGGACAATTTTGATTGTCATGGCTATTTATGGTATCATCTTCTTTCGCTAAAACATTCTCACAAGCAAGGGATGAATGGAGACTAGGTAAGGTGATGTTTAGAAATGTTTCTATGATCTCATTTTCTTGTTTTCTAATATATTCCAAAGGGGGAGGAGAGGGACAATCAATACTCTCAATGCTTGTATCTTCTTTCACCAAGATACCTTTGTCACTAATAGGAGAGTTATCAGGAGAAGAACAAGTATGATTTTTATGATTGTCTACACTTGCATCCTCTTGTGTTATCACATTCTTACAAATCTGATAGATAATAGGAGGGTATCCGAAATGCTTATCAAAGATTTTACTTTTCTATCCTAGGTTATGCCCATGAATAGGGAAAATAAAATCATACAAGCCACTACATGCTTGAAAATAAAACATGCTATCATGGAGAAGTAAATAAAATAAAACGTAATAAGCTAAAGTGAGATTTAAATGCAATTTTCAGATTTCAAGCAAGATCATAATTTTCTGATTACACTATGCAATGATATAAAAATGGAATGTTGTGAATGCAAATTTGAAATGAAGCAATGCATGGAATGGACTAATTTAAGCTAGATTTAGTGAAATTCATGAAACAAAAAGTCAACCCACTGAAACAAATAATCAATGGTAGCAAACAAAAGATTAAAAACAAGGTTTTCAATGTTGTAAAAGGTAGTTTCAGGGGTGCAAAGGGATTGATTCACCCAAGGTGATGAATGAGTCCCAATGGTGATTTTTCTCAAAAAATTTAGAAGTTTTCAATTTGTTTTTATGCTTTTATGTTGTATGATGTGTATCCTAAATACAAATGCAGTTTTTAGGTGGTTTTCAATGATTTCAGATGCAAAAATGCAATCTATATGCACTTTCACTAATGCAAAAAAATTGAAACCCTAGAATGCTAATTAACTAATGCAAACCCTAATGCAAAGTCAATGAGAACTAGATCTAGGATGATGATGGAATCCAAATCAGAAAAGAAGGTATTCTAAATATGGGATCACCAAAATGTTTAGTTGAAAAATGGATGCTTTATGGTTTATAACATAGAACATCACTTTTCTCCAACTAACATTCAAGAATGCCCTAGAGATCTCAACCCAAAGAAGAATGAAGGAAGAGATCTGACAATAGGGTATCCTAGGATATTTTTTCAGATTACAAGAAGGGTTCACCACCAAGTTTAGACTTGGAAAGGCAATGCAATGAAGGATGAAATGCAAAACCATAGTTTGATGCAATGTTTCAATGAATGACCTAGAAATGACCATGAAACAAAAAAAAAAAGCTACAAAACTGAAAGTTGTGCACCTAGAATTTGAAGACGGATGAAATGAGGCTCTTAAATCCTAAAATTTCTACTTTTTAGGCTTGGTGGGAATCATTCACCATTCTAAGTGAATCATTCCTAGATTTGGGTCTTTGCACAAGATCAAGTTTTGGCCAAATGGGTATCCAAATCTACAAGGATCTTTGAAAAAATCCTACACTGGGAATCATTCACCAATCTTGGTGAATGAGTCTAGTTTGGCATTTTTAGAAATTAAAAGTTTGGATATGCTCTTCTTAGTCTGCTCCTTTGTGCTTCTCCAAGTTTTTGTATCTGAAATTCTGATTTCGGGGCTGTAGATGACATTTTTAGTGAATATTATGACCTTAAAAATGGGAAGACAAATCCAACAAGCTTGAATCCTAATCTTCAATGATATTGAAGTATTCAAAGAACCTAGATATGCAATTACACAAATAAAGAGAGCAAAAGTGTTGATTGTTAGGAAATAGGGGTTTTCCTGGGTTAAACCCCTTTTAGGTAATTAAACCAAATGATGAAACAAGGACATGAAACATGAAACATAGGATATGAATCATGTACAATAATACCTTGAATGATGTCTTGTAAATATACAACTCAACATGAAATGGCCATGAAGGATGTAGATCTTGATCTTTGACAATAGGTGTAGAAAAATGTTTGAACTTGGATCTTCAATGATACATCACAAAATTATCTCACTAACATGCTTGATGCTTGATATTCTTGACATGATGATGGATCTTGAATTGCTGCAACAATTGATGAAGGATCTTGTCCTTGAATGCCTTAGAAATGATCTCAAATGCTTAACCATTTCTTGCTTGGCTTGATAACATGTAAGCTTATGTTGCTTGGATTAATTAGGTGAAATAATGATTTGGAAGCTTGTTTATATAGGAAAGCCACTCAAATGACCATTAATTTGATCCCAAAGGCCGACATACAAAATATTTGAATTGAAAACCCACTTTTCCTGCTCAAAGCCTTAAAAATAGGTCAAATGGGAGTCATTCACCATCTTGGATGAATTAGTCCCACTTGGATGGGAATTGTTCACCCAAGGTGGCGAATGGGTCCCACACGGGCTATTTTTCATGCTAAAGTATCGGGGAGTGAAGAATTTAAGCTTTTATGTTGATATTGTCAGCTTTTTGATCACAATATGCCTTGGGATGCAAAATATGGGATCACAGGGGCCTATTAATGAGGAGATAAAGGTTATAAATGGAAGGAGGCCCAAAATCCAATGTGAAAGTGTAAATAAATACACTTTACAACACTGAATTAAGATAAACTTGAGTCTATTTAGCTTAGAAGGGCCCTAAATCCCATGTGAATGTGTAGAAAACATTAGAACACTAGATTAGGTCCATTTTATTTACAAGCCTCCCAAATTTAATGTGAAGATGTAAATAAATACATTTTACAACATTAAATTAGGATAGAGTTAGGTTAATTCAGCTTAAAAAGGGCCTGAGACCTAATGTGAATGTGTAAAACACCTCACAAAACTAGATCAAGGCAACATTAGGTCCAATTCATCATTATTTATTCCCATATCAAGTGTGAAAATGTTAAGGGACACATTTTTCAACACTACATTAGCTATCTAAATATAGGAATTTTTTATGTTTTGAATAAGTTAAGGTTTTCATCCATAACTTCTCTTGTTATTGCCTCCATTTTTTTTTTCCAAAAACCAACATGTGCTAGTTATAGGATAGAATTTTACTCATTCATCGAACCATGAAACAAATTACATTTTTTGAAACTAGACTCCATTCCACACATGATGAAAAAATTTCTATTTTCGAGTAGTTTTCAAAAAATTTAGGGAGAGCACGCTCAAGTTTCATCTTTTCAGGATGTGTCCACTTCAAAAACTCATAAAGTATTATATATTCATTAAAAAAATTAGCCAAAATAATGGGGATAACTACATGGTGTTAGCTAATTTCTCACTATTTGGATTTTTGAAATTCTAGAAAAAAAGTTAATAAAAAAGGGGGGCATAATATGCTATGCTATTTTTTTTTGATAAAAACAGGACCTATTTTTTGCCCCCCACTTTTTGAAACCCTTAATCTTTATTAATTTTAAAAAAATTTAGTAGCTTACAAACTAGTCTCGAAGCATTTCAAATTTTGTTCTTTCAACATCTTCATATTTTGAGTGTAACTATCTTCATTTTCTTGTGGACATCAGATTTTGCTGATTTCAAAAAAAAAGTGTCATCTTAAGAGCCATCTTTGTGTCATAGCTTTGTGCACACACCCATACTATCCACCCTCTTGCATTTACAAGTTTCTTTCCTTTGCTTATAGCTGGGGTAGTATTCAGTGAGCATTTCTTCAACTTCTTCTCACTTCTTGATATGGAGAGTGTCCAATTGCATGGTAAAATGACTAATAATGTCCTCCTTCATGTTGGACAAAAAATTACTTAACTCTATATTTGAAACCCTAGTTGATTATTTTCCAATGGTGGACGTCCTCTCTCCTCTTGGTCTCTTAGTGAAGGTCCTGAAGTAATTTCTACAAACCCTATAGATTTATTCAAATGGTATTTGAGAGATATACCCTTGCCCAATAAGATTGAGGGCATCCATACAGTACTCATTGACTCCTCTAAAAAATAGTAACTGGAGGGATTCTTCAAATAACGTATTCTGTAGTTTTTTCTTCAAGGAAAATTGAAACCTCTCCTCATAATTTTCTAATGGCTCATCCTCCTTTTGTGACATTTTTAAAATGCCATCTCTCCTCCTATCAAGTCCTCTACAATGGTCTTGGTACTTCTCCAAGAATAATGTTTTCATGGTATCTCAATCAGGAACAACATCTTTGCCCAATCCCATAAATCATCTTAGGGTTGCATCTTTTAGAGTGGCAAGGAAGAGATTGAGACTACGAGCATCATAAGTATAGTCATAACTCCTACACAGGACATCAAATTAAAATAAAAATATGTATGGATCTTCAATCACCAACCTATAAAAGATTGGTAATGCTGAAGGGGGAATATTCTTCAGCAAGGTATCCCTCTCTTGGTGATTGGGAACTCAAAGGTCACATGTTTAGGATAATCCACTACATCTCCCATGGTTCACTGTGTCCCCTATATTGGTGTGCTAGATGTTGGTGATAGGGAAATTTATTCTTTAGTATTACCCTCACTCTAAGTACTAGAGTCACCAATTTTTTCTATGGATTCTTGGTGTGTAAATGGGAGGAATCTACCCAAAGAGTCTCTCTGCCTCCACATACAATAAATATGGCTTTGTATAGTAGCGGTCGTACACAATTATAGTGTAACTTTCTGGTATGTTGAAAAAGATTAAGTCTAACTAATAGGCTATCGGTAGGTCCCATTACTTTAGAAGATAAACTTCAATATATCGACCGAGTAGTGTCCAAGGATATTTGTAATAGAAGGTGGCTCGACTATCTCTTTTAGATTTTTTGTATATTTTTAAGAGCAATTGAACTTAATTTTAACCTAAGGCCATTTAACTAGTTAAGCAAAAAGTAATTTATCTAAAAAGGTGGAAATTATTTAAACTAAGAAGTATAAAACAATTAATCTAGAAAACATGATAACTAAACTATAAAACATAGAAATAACTAAACTAAGAAGCATGTAAATTACAAAAGTAGTAAAACTCGTAAATAATCTATGAAACATCTAAGTAATATTAATAGTAACAATTTTAATCATTAACAAAAAATAACTATGGAATTAAAAGACAATAGGTGCTTTAGAGCTTTAGACTATTATGATGAAAAACTTAAATATTATCCATGAAATAAAAATGACATAATTATTTAAAGGGAAGTACTCATCTATTTAATCTATCACTGCTTGAGTGGCCGGTTTGTGGGTTCCTATGTTCTTAGGTCACATGCACAATGTAATCGAAAGCTTCCCCATTAATAATAATCTTCATCCATAATTTCAACAACTCAGAGATTGATATGTAATAATTTCTTTATTCATATATATTCAAAAAGCATGTCAACAACATAACAATACTATTTTGTGTGTCTCTTTTACTTCTGGAGATTACATATATTTATAAAAAAACCTCTAACTAAATCCTATATTTTAGATGGTTTTAGATTACCATTGAAAAAGTCTGTAACATATTTTAAACTAAATTTATGTCTTTAAATGCCCATTAAATAAATATTAATGAGGCTCGAGTTGAGCCATGAATTCTTTTAAACTTTAAAGCATATAAAGAATTCAACTTAGAAGAAACTATGATTTCGGTCCATCATCCTCAAGTTCAAGAGCATGTTCCCAACATATGTCTTTAACCTGTTCTAGAGCTCGTGCTAGTTGAACACCTTTGACTGCTGTATTAATGATCGATTATTATCCTAAAAAACACTTAAAACTACCTGTTAAATCTACATTGGTAAGATACTTCAATAAATCACAAGAAATAAAGTTTATACTATTTTTTCTCAAAAGATAAGTAATTATTATGCCTAAATTTTAATTTATTGGCAGAGAATAAGTATTTTGCATATATGAGGAAGGGTTTTATTATGTTATCATGATGAGGTTGTTTTTACCTCATCACTTCCTCCCCTTCCTAATTTCTGGTAGGTCCTCCTACCCTCTGTTGTGACCCTTGCCCTTCTTCTCTATTCAATTCTTCATATTTAGCATTGATATCATACAAATCATCTGTTGCCTTATCAAAATTTTCAGGTGCATGTAGGAAGCCTTGATGATAAGTAACCTCTCTTCTCCACATATTGAATACTCCATTATTCTGATCTGTATTATGATGAAAAGCGAGTGGTGGAAAGAGCAACACGGGAGATTTGTACCTCATCCCTATCCAATATTTTTTGAGGTCTTTCAAGATTTTGGCCAAGGTATCTACTCTTCTAAAGGACCATTTGATGTTAAGAGGGGATATCACTTCTCTTTTCTGTAAGTATACTGGTAGTGGAGTGTATCTCTCTTCACAGGCATGCCAAGCCTTACCAATTAGTTTTTTCCCTTGGTCTATGAAATGATTGTAGCAAAGCCAGAGGTTATCATTATATTTATGATTCATAATTGCTTATGTTTTAACAACCCAAAAGCGTGCTTTGAAAGCTGTAGGTTTCCTGTTGGGATATTTCATATGAAGACCCACATTCTTCTATGCTTGAGAGTATTCTCTAGTGTGTTCTTGCCAATGAACCTGATTAAACATGGTATATAACAAATATCTCAATTGTACTTATCCAACAAAAATGTTAATAAAAAAATTAGTATGTGTTTCCATCAGTAAATTGTGAACAAAGAATTCACATAACATATATTTCTGCTCAGGAGTTGACTCTAAAAATACTTTAACAAATTGATGATCATCAAGGTCATGTGGTTGGTCATGATAAATTACTAGTAATTGTTCATTTAAAAACATAGAATATATCCTTGATGGTCTCCTACATGCTAGTATAAATTATCCTATTTGGCATGCATCTTGTTTTTCCTTATAGACCCTATCAAATGAATCTTTCAAGAGTACCAAATCCTTTTTCAACCTGATATTCTCAATCTTATCATTCTTCAAAAAATAGCACCGTTACATCCACTTCATTAATAATGGGGGAATTCAAAATTGGAACCATTCAGTTACAGTTGGTTTAGTTTGATTTCCCTTTGATTCCATTATTGGTTTATTGATTCTTTCTTGCAAATCCTGTTCTAGTTCCACAATATTAATGAGAGAAACATTTAATTCTTCATTCTGCCTATTCTTTTCCTCTTCAAAATCTTGAAAAAATTGTATGATTTTTTTTTCCAAACTTTCAATTTGTTTATCCTTATCAAACAGATTATCATTATATGTATTATTCTCTTGATTCAATCCTTGAATTTGTTTCTACAAATCATTAATAGATGTATTCTTCTCTTCAATCTGTAGTGTTAGATTTTGAATCTCCTGATATCTTTTTCCTATTAAAACAATGTGTACTGCTATTTCCTCATGTTGCTATACAACATGTTCTTCATTTTTTTGCCATTCATTTCTTAACTCATCAATTTCTAATTTCAATTTTTCTAGCTCTGCATTAACACTATCATTTTCAGCTATTTCAATAACCTTAATTACAATAGGAGATAAATTTTCTAAAACATTATCCTCAACCTCCATAAAAGGTGGAGATTTCTCCCTCTCTTCTTTTTGTATTTCTTCATCAAGGGACTTTTCCTCTTGTCCTATGTTGGAAGGTATTTCTTCTCCTTCTATCCCTCAAGACTGACAATCTTCCTCCCCTGTTCCCATTATTTCTATATTATCAGTAGGGTCCTCAATTTCTATTGAATTTTCCTATTTTCTTGGCTTCTTTTCCTTTGAAGCACTCCCTATGTCTTGAATTGGGGTTTCTGTAGACTCAGAGGACAATCTTTTGCTTCTTCTTAGTGGAGGAATGCTTTGAAAAGTAACAGTTGATCTTTTTTTCCTTTTCCTAGAGGGAACTCTTTCTACATCTGCATGAATAATTTCAACATCTCCGACTGGTCTAGGGTTTTCAATTCATTGGCTAGAGGTTCCGACGCTTCCTCACCGAGGGTTGTGGGAATTTGAGCTTCAACAGATTTTGATTCCTCAAGAGAAGTTCCCCCAAAAGGTGAAGGAAATTGTTTGGAGGGTTCCCCTTCCCCTAATTTTCTTTTGGGCACATATTTTTCAAATTTCTAAAGAAAAATTTCCCGCTTAATTTTAGGTTTCTTTCTAAAATGATATTTAAAAATTAATTGAATTAACCCATGGTGTTTCAATGGACCTGAACCAAATTTATATATTTCTATGGAGGAAATGATAGATTTACTCAAAAAGTCAGGCAAATTGACCCTAAGAGCAAGGTCTTATTTTCCATGACACAAGTGTATAAGCATGCGAAATGCAAGTCCTACCATAGTAGTAAGTTGGCCCTCACAAGTAAAATATTTTATGATCCATGCAACAATTGTTCCCCAAGGTTCTAATATGGACATTCTTTGAAACCATTTGTTTTGTCCTCTAGTACTAATAACTATCATGGGATGAGGGTCTCCCTTTCTAAGAAATAATCTTGATAAATTTTGATATGTAATTTGGGAAGTTTCATATAACTTAATACCAAAATTATCTAAACTAGAGAGGCGCGAAATTATTTTTGGACTCACCTTAAAATGGTTCCCAGGTAGTATCACCTGGCCATTGGAATATTTTTTTGCAAATGCATTCACCAACTGCTCATTATATCCTTAAAACTTTTTGATAAAATCCAACCATCCCACTTCTTGAAACAAATTGGAAATATGGCGTAACCCAATAATTTATTTGTTGAGGTTGGCTCTAATTTATTCTTCGCACCTCCCATTTTCTATCTCTGCGCTTCCAATTTTGTTGACAATATTACAGTGCAAGAAGCTTGTGCACAATTCTTTTGAAGATATAATCGAGGAATGATTATTTATTGATCTTTGTTTGAAACCTTATTATGCAATGATGATAATTTTCATGGAGGAGTACAAAAAGAGTGTTGTACTACTATTCAATCACTTAGTGGCTCAAGTTACTAAATTAGGAGGGGAGAAACTAGGAGGGGAGAAACTCATGCCAATTAATTACACCTTATTAAAAAATAACTACTTATTTAACCAAAAAAATGTACTTACATCTTGTGATTTCCTAAAGATTATGTACCTTTTCTGATTTAACATGAGGACAAAATGGTATTGGTTGATTTGATGACATATTTATTATGACATGAGTGAGGCAACTTGTGAATGGCGAAGTCATAATTGAGGACATACTGTCATAATGGATTTTATTTATGATGGTAAAATGGTGGAAATTTGGAATAACTATACTAAGCATGGGTACCAGAGTGATAATTAAACTAGAAAAGAGGCATGTGTACACAGGTTTGAAAAATCAAAGCATTGGAAATAAATTTAAATTTTATGGGAAGAGGTGGTAGAATGGAAATGGATAAGTTATGAAGCATGCTTATCAGCACTCACTCGAAATGAGTGAGTAAGTTTCAGAGCATGCTTATGAGCACGCAGTTGAAACGAAGAAGGTGGATAACTCCCAGAGCATAGAAGCACCCAAACTTAACAAGTTCCGGAGCATCATCAAAAGATACAACTAGTGCAACAAACGAAGACAAGGTTCCAAAGTATCATCGAAAGATGTAGCCAAAGTAGCAACCAAAGACAAGGTTCTAGAGCATCATCAAAAGATGTAGCCGAAAAGAAGAAAATGAATGTATGAATGAACTTGAACTTTTGGCGCAATTTTTTGACCAATCACCATTATACAGGAACAAAACACATGATGCAATGAGTTAAAATGCAAGTTTCAGAGCACCTGGATATCAAAGCTCACAAGTTTCAGAGCACCACTGCAATCAAGATGATAAGTTCAGGAGCACCGCCACAATCAAAGGTAAGTTCCAGAGTGATGAGGCACCCAAACTAACAAGTTCCAGAGTATTGTAGCAATGTTCTCCGGAAGTTGTTTTTGATTTATAATAAAGTCGTGCAAAATGAAAACAAAATTTAGCCAAGTCCAATGAAAATAGGAATTCATGAAGAATGCTTTGAAAAAAAATTGTACACATGCCTTTTTATTACAAATTTTCATATATTTATGCATTTATTTTTTATTTTTTTGATATGCAATATACAAGGTTTATATTGACTCTGCTGGGGTAGAGTCGATGCATTGGATTTTGCCCTACATTTCTACCAAGTTTGTAAATTCCTCCTTATTGACAGGTTTTTGGTAGATACGTAGGCGATGACCATTTACCAAGAGAGTTTGTGTATCACCTTCAATAGGTTTTAGTTGAACTGTGCCATTTGAAAACACCTCAAAAAATTCATATGGACCCAGCCAATGAGTTTAGAGTTTTCCTTAGTGATCTTTATATATGGAATCAAACAACAAGGCCCAATCACCATTATGAAACTCTCTTTCTTTAATGTGCTTGTCATGCCACACATTTTTTTTTTTTTGAACCAACTTAGTTTGATGGACAACATCCAAACAAATCTCATCCAATTCACTTAGCTGTAAAAACTGGTCTAGTTGAGCTCGTTCCAGATCTAGGCTCAACTCCATGGCTGTTCTCAGAGTTTGGAGTTCAAACTCAATGGGCAAGAGAGGTTTCTTCCCAAAAACAAGCTCATAGGGGCTAAACCTAGTTGTGGATTTCCATGTTGTATTGTATACCCAAATGACTTTAGGAAATTTCCAAGCCCAATATTTTCTTTCTAAAGAGACCATTTTCATCAATATGTTCTCTAGCTCCATATTAGTCATCTCTACTTGACCATTTTCCTCAAGGTGATAAGGAGACAAATTTTTATGACTCACTTGAAAATGGTTCGTGAATGGCAAGATAAATTTGGACATGAATTGGGGTCCTTGGTCTATAACAATGGTTCTGGGAGCTCCAAACCTAAGAAAGATCTTATTATAGAGGAAGTCAATGATTTGTTCCTCTCTAGCAACCCGTAGGGCCTGAACTTCTATCCATTTAGTCAAATAATCGATGCAAACTAGTATGTATTCTTTCCCTTGAGAGGGGGGATCTATGGGAATGATAAAATCCAGTCCCCATTTCTTGAATGGTTCAAGGACTACCTGTGTCTGCAAATGCATTTCAATAGAAGTTGTTGGCCTTCCAATCCTTTGAAATTCATCACAATGATGAACATACTTTTTGACATATTTATGCATTGAAGGCGAATAATACCTTGCGCCCAAGATTTTATGAGAATTTCTCTTTGTAGAATAATGACCCCCAGAAGGATGATCGTGACAGGCTCTAAGGATATTGTACGTTTCATTTGCCTTGACACGTCGTCTCAAGACCATGTAAGGGCCACACCGAAATAGTATCCCATTAATCCATTTAAATGGGGAAATTTCTCTAATGAGTCGCTTCCTTTGTTTTGACGTAAAACCTGGCGGTACTTTTGAAGTAGCTAAATATTTGGCAATGCTAGCGAACCAAGGGGTCTTAGTAGAAATATAATTTTTTTTTTCATCTAGAAACTCATCTTGTACAGGTGCACAATCCCCATATTCTTGTTTAATTCGATAAAAAAGGTCTGCTACTATGTTAAATTTCCTTGGCTTGTCAACTATTGTTATATTGAACTCCTGAAGGAGTAGTAACCACCTAATTATCCATCCATTTACTACAAGTTTATTCATTAGATATTTAACATCCAAATGGTCTGTATAAAGAATAACTTTATACCCTATAATATAATGGCATAATTTTTTAATGGCACGTACCACAACCAAGAATTCTTTTTCTGTTGTTGTGTAGTTTCTCTTAGCAGATGCCAAGTTTTTTCTAATGAAATATATGGTGTATTTACCCCCATTCTCATCTTCTTGCTCCAATATTGCACCAATTGCATCATTTGAAGCATCGACATATATGTGGAATGAGAGATTCCAATTTGGCCCATGTAGTATGAGAGCAAAGATAAGTTTCTCCTTGATTGTTTCAAGTGATAGTTGACACTCAGGTGTCTAGTTAAACTCCACATTTTTTTGGAGAAGGGAAAAAATAGGGGCCGCTATCTTACTAAAGCTTTTGATAAACCTCTGATAGTATCCAACATGCCCAATACAACTTCTAACATCCATTTACGTCTGAGGAGTAGTTAGTTGTTGAATAACTTCAATTTTCTTGGGATCAACCTTAATTCCTTTAGAAGAGATATGATGACCTAAGACTATTCCTTGTTCCACCATTATCAAACAATTTTCGTGACTAAGGGATAGTTGGTGATCCTCACATGTCTCTAAAACCCTATCCAAGTTTTGAAGGGATTCATCATAGGTTGACCCATAGCTAGTGAATTCATCCATGTAGACTTCGACGTAGTCATTAACAAGCACAACAAATATAGCCAAAATGGATCTTTGGAAAGTTGAAGGGGTGTTACAAATTCCAAGGGAAGAACATGATATGAAAATGTTCCTCATGGATAAGTAAAATTCATCTTATCCTGATTTTCAGGTGCTACTTGAATCTGGTTGTAACCACTAAATCCGTCTAAAAAGGAGATATATTTCCTCCCAGCCAAATTGTCTAGAACCTAGTCAACAAATGGTAGGGGAAAATAATCTCAATGAGTGGCTTTGTTAAGTTCTCTGTAATCTATGCATATTCTCCACTTCCCATTTTTCTTTGGCACTACAACCATAGGTGAAACCCACTTACTGTCTGAAATGGGATAAATAAATCCCACTCAAAGGAGTTTCTCAATTTCAATTTTGACAATATCTTTTAATGAAGGATTGAGTCTCCTTTGTGGCTGATGTACTGGACTTATATTAGGATCAGTATAAATGTGATGTGTACAAACACTTGGGTGAATTCCCCTCATTTCTATATAGTCCCAAGAAAAATATTTAGACCTTTTTACTAAAATATTAAATAACCTATCCTCTTTTGATTCGGTCAACCAACTATTGATGTTCAAGGTTTATCTTGATAGTAACATAATCATTTTTGTTCTTGGGTGGACGGAAGTAACCATATGTATTGGTCGTAACAAGGTATTGAGAGGACAACTATGAGGTATAATTTGGTGAAATCTAGCAATATCTTAAAAAAATGCTTAGTTCTAGGAATCATATTGGCCAAAGGACAAGGAATTCCCATAGTAGTATATTCCTGTTCAATCCCATGTACATCGATTAGTTGTCCTAGAATTTCTCGTGCATCCACCATTTCCTCATCACCTGGGCTTATAGCAAGGTATGCTATATCATTTACTAAATCATCCTCTAATTCTTCTCCATGTTGTTTAATCACTACCATGGCTAATGAGGCAAAAATATCTTGACCATTAGACTCTTCTGGTTCGTCAACCCAAACTTTGTTACATTCGGTGGGTTTAGTAGGAGGGTACAAGAATAAATGTTTACTATCCAGACCATGTGAAATGGTCATTCCTCCCTCTTTGTAGTTGATTTTAGCCACAATAGTAGCCAACCATGGTCTTCCGATAATTATTGGGTAGCTATCTTTGGGTGTAAGTGATTGAATTACTTGGAAGTCTACTAGATATTTGTATTTTATAAATTTTGACAATAACACCCTTAGGAATGGCTATGGACTAGTTTTCCATTTGCAAGACTGCAGTTGTGAGACATAAATTAGTGAGTCCTAATTTTTCCATTACGTCCACAGTCATTACGATAATGGTTGTTCCTAAATTGACTAGTGCATTAGGTATTGCTACCTTATTAATCGTGACAATTTTCAGCGGACTACCTGGGTCATCATATTTTTGGACCAGTGGTCTTTCTAGATAAAAATTTAGCTAAATAACCATCGATATGCACACTATTTATTCTCTTTGGTTTCCTCCCAAAGTTTTAATGCACAACTGCTTGATCAATTGGTTTAATTCCAGAATCTCCTTTATTGCTTGTAGCAAGGGAACCTCTATTTACAGTTGTTTAATTTCATGTATTAATGCACTTTCAAAAGTCAAAGGCACTTCTGGAGTATCTTTTAGAATGGTCGGTTTCAGATGTTTTAGAAATGGTGCTTGAGTTTTCTCTTTTGGAGTGATATCCTTCCTAAGACAAGTTGGAGACTGACCTCCCTCCTCCTAAGGTAAGTCAGAAGCTCCCGCTGACAATGGTGGTAGAGTAGTTTTTGTAGTAATAGTTTGGGTGGGGTCTAGAGGTGGAGTGCGCTTTTCAGGAGTTTTGGGAGTAGGTTCATCTACAATTTCTTCAATGGTTGGTGGTTGAATTGTTCTACCAGAGCACAATTGAACATTTCCACAATGTATGGAATTTAGTCTAGTAATATTATCCTGTTCAATGGAGTATACTGGAGTATTTTGCTGATTGTTCTTAGAATTGGAAAGTGGTTGCATCAGAAGTTGAGGTTGATTTATTTGTTCTCTTTGTGGAGGATTCTGGGGTGGTGGTAGAAAATTTTGTTGTTGATTTCCCTGAGGGATAGTATAGAATTGATTATGTCCCTCATTCCATTAAGGAGTAGTATGTTGTGGATACCACTATTGTTGAGTTTGGTCTGGCCATTGCTGAGTTCCCCATGATTGGTTTTCCTATTCAGGGGGTCCCCAATAGGGAGATCCCCAGTTAGGTTGTTGAGATGGTGCTTGAGGCCAAGATGGAGTCCATTGATTATTAGGTCAGTTGTTTTGGGGTCTCCAAGAAATATTGGAATTTTATCCATAAGAAAAATTCCCTCCTTGGCATTGATTTACCACATTAATTTCTTCTTCAACTTGTGCAGTCCTTTTCTTGGAATTTTTGAGGTCTATAAGAAGCTCACACTGGTTTTTAGGATGATTTTGCTCGCAAAGTTGACAAATAGGAGCCTTGTCTAGAAGATATTCTCTCAGAAGATGTTTATTTTTGACATCGAGGAGAGTATATGGACAAAGTCTCAGGATTGCAGGTATTAGCTTGTATACCATCTAGTGTAGTGTTCAGTTGAACTGGAATATATGTTTTAAGGTTGGCTATTTATTCTTGAAGCTTTCCTACTTCGTTGGACCCTTTAAAAAGAGTAGTTTTATGGATTCCTCCATGGGTACATGAGAAATTATGACATAAATTTCATATGTCATCAAAGCCCAACTAAGACACATATCCTTTTCCCATTAGATCATGGCTTCTTCTTGCATCCTCATTGGGTCCCTTAAGAAATATAGTCTTGAGAATCTCAACACTAATAGTCTCTTCTCCACATCGTTTAGACAAGAAAAGAAACCTATCTAGGTAATCCTCTAGAATCTCATCCTCGTTTTGCCTAAGTTTAAACAAATCCTCCTTATGATCACTCACCCTGCAATATCTCTGGTATTTTTTCAAGAAAGCATTCTCCATGTCATCCCAATACATAATAGACCTAGAAGATAATCCCATAAATCAACGCATGGCCGTATCCTTCAAAGTAGAAGGAAACAAATTTAGTTTCTAGTTAACGTTTTTATGGTCATAAGTTTGAAAAAGGACCTTAAATTCAAAAAGAAATTGGTCTGGCTCTTCTGAGGACAAACCTTATAAGGTTGGTAGGAAAGCTGGATAGATGTTCTTCATCGTAGTATCATCATCTGCATCCAAAGTAATAGGATAAGTGAACATTCATGGTGCCGAATGATCATTGTTGTTATGGTTAGCATTATTTTGGTTAGCTTCAGCCCTACGATCACCCATGATTTCCAAAGGAATGTGTTCCTCCTGGATAATTTCCTTGATGACGGTTTGTTCTTCTGGATGATCTTTAGGAAAAGAGTGGAAAGTCTCTGGTGGATAATGCTCAAGTAATTCTTCAACAGAGTGGTCTTTTGAGCCTTGGTCCTCCTTTTTGGCATATGACTTGTAAGTTTTTTCATTTATGGAAACCTAAATCATACATCCAATCTACATTATAGTTTTGGTTTACATTGGCAAAAGAGGGTGAAGAATAGGACATTTGATTATAAGTATAAAAGTTGATCTGAACATCTCACCAGACTACTATTTTGGGTTGTGGATCTCTAAGGAAGGTTTTTTTATGTTTTTTTATTCTTATTCATGAATTATACTAATACACATTCACTGGTATGCGATCTAGGAGATTCGGTGCACTAATCTGTTGATTACCTGTGCTAGAAGGCCGACTTGGCGAATATAGTAATCGTGGATGTATAAGGAGTAATTAATCAAATGTTTTCATGCTCTATTTTATTTTCTTAGATCCTCTCTTTGTCTTCACCAACTTTGGAGGATGCGCATAAAGAATTAGTGGTGGATCTGGCCTACATTTGAGAAGAACTAAATGTTTTATGAAGCCTACATAAGAATGATCAAATCCTTGATAGTGGATATATATATGAGACCGGTTTTATTATTTTGTGTGGTGTCGTGTGCGTGTCATGTGTGGAGAAGTGTGTGAATATAGTGAATATATGGAATGCGAATATGGTGCAAAATTCAACAGAGTAATAGTGCAAATTTTTCTATGCGTGATGCGAAGAGCAAAAAAGAGCAAAGTAGGGTAGAGCGAAGTGTAGAGTCAGAAAGAAGATCCAGAATCAAATCTATGAGATTCACCAGAAATGTAACCTGACATGAATAGATGCTAGTATCTTAGTTCATCCTTTAGATGGTTTTAATCTGAACTTTTGTAAGGCAGTGAGCCTTCCATTTTGAGCAGTGAGGTCTAGGCAGTGTGCCTGAATGCAAGTGCATTCTTTTGTAAATTTTTTTGTTTGAGTACTCAAATTGTGGGTTAACCTCCATCGTGGTTTTTCGCCTAACAGGGTTTCCATGCAAAAATATTTGTGTCATGGTGTTATGAATGCTTCCTTTGAATTCTTGCATCTTTCTTTTAATGTAATGACAAAATGGTTTAAGTTTCAAAAATAATAAAGTTAAGATTTGCTGAACACTGATTCACCCCCCCTCTCAATGTTCCCTTGAGTCCAAAAATCCCTATGTATGATTGGAACATATTTTGGGGGGGTCTTTGGTATAAATCTTCCGTGAGGGCCTCTTTTCCTGACCATGCAGGAAAGGAATCCAAAGGGATCTTTTAGGCCTAAAAGGGGTATTCAAGGTATCTCCTATTAACACTCAAGAAAGGTTCTCGACAATAGTGCCAAAAAGTGATAGGCTATCATTAGATCCCATTACTTTAGAAGATAAACTTCAATATATCGACCAATAGTGTCCAAGGCTATTTGGAATAGAATGTGGCTCAACTATCTAATTTAGTTTTTCTCTATATTTTTTAGAGCAACTGAACTTAATTTTAACCTAAGGCCATTTAACTAGTTAACCAAAAATTAATTTATCTAAAAAGGTGGAAAGTATTTAAACTAGGAAGCATAAAACAATTAATCTAGAAAATATGATAACTAAACTAGAAAACATGATAACTAAACTAGAAAACATAGAAATAACTAAACTAAGAAGCATGCAAATTAAAAAAGTAGTAAAAATCATAAATAATCTATGAAACATCTAAGTAATATCAGTAATAATTTTAATCATTAACAAAAATTAACTATAGAATGAAAGACAATAGGTGCTCTGGAGATTTAGACTCTTACATAATGACAAACTTAATTATTATCCATGGCAATAAAAATGACATAATTCTTTACAGGGAAGTACTCATCTATTTAATCTATCACCCCTTGAGTGGCCAGCTCGTAGGTTCTCAGGTCACATGCACAATATAATCGAAAGCTTCCCCATTAATAATGATAATCTTCATCCATAGTTTCAAAAACTCAGAGATTGATATGCAATCATTTCTTTATTCATATATACTCCAAAAGCATGTTGATAGCATAACAATACTATTCTATGTGTCTCTTTTACTTCTGAAGATTAAATATATTTATAAAAAAACCTCTAACTAAATCCTATATTTCGGATGGTTTTAGATTACCATTGAAAAAGTTTGTAACAAATTTTAAAATTACTTTATGTCTTTAAATTCCCATTACATAAATATTAATGAGGCTTGAGTTGAGCCATGAAGTCTTTTAAACTTTAAAGCATAACATAAATTCAACTTAGAAGAAACTATGATTTCGGTCTATCATCCTCTAGTTTAGGAGCATGTTCCCAGTGCATGTCTTTAACCTGTTTTGGAGCTCGTGTTGGTTGAATACCTTTGAATGCTATATTAATGGCCGATTATTATCCTACAAAACACTTAAAACTACCTGTTAAATTTGTGCTGGCAAGATACTTCAATAAATCACAAGAAATAAATTTTATACTATTTTTTCTCAAAAGATAAGTAATTATTATGCCTAAAGTTTAATTAATTGGTAGAGAATAAGTATTTTCCATATATGAGGAAGGGTTTTATTATGTTATCATGATGTGGTTATTTTTACCTCATCACTAACAATCCTAATGTTGAAAACAAAATGTAAACTATGAAATATTGGAAAAACAAGTCTATGAAGATATCACCATCACCGAAAAATGATGCCAAAAAATTTAGAGTCTAAACTAGTGTCTTGTAAACTTGGTAGAAACCACACAATTTAGACGAATGAATAGTTGAACAGTCCACTCAACATTGTAAGGAATTCATTAAATTTTTAACCAAGGTTTGTAAACTTGTGATGGTTTTGCACTATATATGCCATCAAAGACTCGAGGTTACCTAGGTTATCCTATTTAAAGTATTGTTCTTGCTGGAAAATTATAGAAACACATAACTGTGAAATAAGTAAACTGGCACTAATGGCTATAGGATCCTACAACATAACCTATAATTGAACTGATATTAACAAAGAATTACTAAACTAACTCAAAATTGATCAAAACTAGTAATTGAGGTTAATCTATCCTCTAGAGTCCTACGAGTCAATTGAATGCATTCATTCATAGGAATAATAATTACTAATAATCACAATATGATAATCTATTCTAACTTCCATGCAATTTATAAAGCAATGACTAACATAAATAATTATAAACAAAAGTAAAACAACTATAATTCTAGTAAAGAATAGTTATCTTGAGTGGCTTGCTCAAGTGTATGTCTTCACTTAACTTAAACCAAATCTAAATATCAGATTCTACGCATCCATATGAACTTAAACTTTATTCATTATGCATTCCAAAAGATCACATAAAATCTTGCTCAAATATTGTATTAAAAAATGATTTTGAACAATTAACATGTTTGTAGATGATAACTGAAAACTAAGAAGTAACTGATAATGAAATACTTAACCAACTACTATCTAAAGATTCAACTACCAAATATATACAAGCATGAGGGATTTTATTCTAAACGCTTGACACTTAACAAATCATTAACTACAACTCCCTAGATATCAGAGTATTTAATTAAGATTGAATTATTCAAACTTCAACTAAAAAGAAATAAGAGTTCAAATAGAATTGAAACTCCACAAAATAGATCTGCATGTGGAACACACAATCAGTTATCTAGAATCCTATAAAAAAAAAATTATTATTCTTTAGCTCATTATTAACTGTCTTAATGATGCAAAACTAACTCCATTAGGTGTCTCCACATGGTAGTTATTACATCTAGCTTGAATCAAAACTTCCCCTACTGCATTGTCCAAGTCCTCTTGTTGCAAGCTACAACTTCCTTTTGTTGCAGGCTAAAATGTCTTCTTGGGATTTAAGAGGTTAATCCAAAAAAAATATACACAAAGATAACTACCATGATTAAACACAAAATTCCATCCACATTCCACACATATCCACATATAAATCATGCAATGCTACTATATCATAACCATATTTCCATTACTATAATTTTCAGGTCCAAGATTGTATAATAAGCATAAAAAGATAGTATATCATATAAACATGTCTGAAAGGATTCACTGATAATATTCAAGAAATAATATATAAAAACATCAGGAAATAGACTATTAAATAGATTCATTAGCTCCTATGGTGGAACAAGAGCCTTTACCATCTTCGTAGGCAAAGGCTTTAGTCGTAGAGCATGCCACCTTGCAGAAGATGGAGGGGGATCTAGTTGCATCTATTTCTAATTCTTCTATTGGTCCACTTTCTTGTACTAATCCTACTCCAGTTCCCATTGCCTCTATTCTACTTTCGACAGGTCTCGATGATGCTCAACCCAAAACGGTTCAGGTTTTCATCACTCCCTCTATGGATCCCACTCTCCTGATGTCCCTTTCAGACTTCCCTCTTTTCGTATAGCTCGTGGACATACTCCATACAATGGTGGTGTCCTTTGTGGCTCTATCTTCTTACTCTTCCTATGGAGGTCAAATGAAGGGTTTTCATTCTTCGAAAGCTAGTTTTTTCTTGGCTTGCATTGTCCTCGTGACGAAAGCACTTCTTTAGATCTAGTCACTGCCCCTCTTCCCGAGATCGATAGTGATTCTCAAATGCCTCACCCTTTCCTTGAAAATTGTATGTTTAATTCGGTGGAATACATCCCAGCTTTGTCCTTGATTTTTATGAAATCAATGAATTTTGTTTCACATGAAATTGGTGAAGAAGACCTTGAGGGGCTTTGTTCCTTAGATCTTGTTGTAGGTGAGTCAGAGGGTACCACTCTCACTATCCCACTCTTTCAAGTTTGTCCTCCCTCCCCATACAATGATCTAGATTGGGAGTAGGATAACATGTTGGTCGATGAGGACTAGTGTGGTACCTCTTCTACATATACATATTATATTTATTTGTGTTTGTGTTCCCCCATGCTTGTCTTTTTGTGCTTGTGATACTTCCTAGAGGACCCTTCCTACCCTTGTAGGTACTTGTATATACGTGCAAAAAAATTGTCATACACTTGTTCTATGTGTTGTGATATTGATTTTCAATATTGGGTATGATGCAAAGCATTGGGGGAATTTAGGCCTTCCTCCATGTTGACCCAATTTGTCTTCATGTGATCTTATTCACATTTTGAGAACTTTAAGGATTTATGACAATTCATATGTATATTATATTATATCTATCTATTTATATCTATGGACAATTTTGACCCTAAATTCTCAAATCCCCCTATCTCTTGACTCCATCTTTGTCTATCTAATTTATGATGTTGTGGTTCTCATGTGTTGTCCCTCACGTGTGTGACAACATACCATGAATACATCTCACAATGTGTTGTGTGCCACAATATCTCTGCCTCCCCTTTCTCTCCTTAGGCTCTCATGTGCTCCTTTGCATAGCACACACCATCCTAAGAGGGGATAACATGCTTCTCTAATTTTTAATAAGGCAGATTATTTCAAAAGGATTCATTGGTATCAAGAATTTCTTTATAATAAATTCCTTAGAAATAGAATCCCTTATTGAAAACTTCTTTTTTCCAAAATGATGTATCCTCTCAAAAAGGACCCCTTGATGGATTTTTCTTTCAAAAAAGATCCTATGGTGAAAGAGTGAAATTTTTTCTTTCAAAAAAGGAGTATTCTTGCTAATAAGAAAGATCTTGAAAAATTTCATTTGAAAACGGAGCATTCTTTCCATCATATTCCTTGATGATAGAATCACTTGCAGAAAATTCTATCTTTCAGTTGGAGTGTTCCTTTGAAAGGGCCCCTTGGTGTCTCGAAGGGTTCCCTATCAAAGGAACCCCTTTTGAAAGTATTCTTCTCAAATGAATTATTTGGTGCCTATAATTTGTGTCTTCTATTTGATATTTGATGTAACTATTTCTTTGTGTCAGAAATCTTATATCTTGGTGTCTAGCTTGGGGGCAACCTAACTAGACCTCTCTTTTTTGTGACTGTCTTGTGTCTTATTTGAGTAGGTTGTGTCTTATCATTCCAAAAAGTGTCTTATGAATGCATGTATATTATAATTAGCTTTTCTTCCTAGCATGTTTGTCTAAATCCTAACATGCTTGTGGTGAGATCGTAGTTAGCTTTGTAGGATCGAAGACCTAAATCATCTTCACATCTTGGTGGAGATCCCTCCTTCATGTCAAGGTACATCGGATCGAAGATCTACTTCCTCGATGAATTCAATATATTATCTTCAACCTCTTTCTACATTAGCTCACATACACATTGACACATATGCTTGCTAATGTGGGGGAAAAATGTAATGATGTAAATTTGAACCTAAGAAAATTTCCCATTAATTTACCTTCATTTTAGCCTTACAAGTTTGATAATGCAAAAACCTACCACTTTTGTCTTACTTTTTCCATGTGTCCTTGTCATTTTTTATTGGTGAGGGAATTTTTTTCTAAGAAACACATGCATCATGTGGACGTCTATACTCCATGCTACCATCCTGACAAGATTCCTGCATCAAGTAGAGGAAATTTTTTTATGATTTCCTATCACCTACAAATGTAATGTCCCCCTACCAAACCTTGACCACTGGGAATGACCATTTGCCTCCAATTTTTACATTTGAAATCACTTCTATCTCATAATCAATCTCTCCATTCATTCTTGCAATTTTTTTTATCATTCTCTCAAATTCTCTCTTCATTCCAACACTTCTCCTTGCTCTATTCTCACTCTCTCTTGTTGCTACTAGCTTCTATCTTGGCTTCTGCACCATCTTCTTTCTCTAGTGCCATTGTCGTTACAGGTTCACAAAGTTCTATCTCCTTGGTAGGGTGATATTATTCTCCTTCTTCCTCTCTCAACCTTGAGTGCTTGCAAGAAGGAAGATGATATTGTGTCTTTTTACTTGCATTATCATTCTTGTAGAGTAGAATCTAGGTTGGTATTGCTCTCTACTATCTTGTGTCCTTTCTGTCTTCTTTATCAATTTTCTACATCTTGTTGCATATTAGTGTTTTGTGAAGGTGGGGACACCAAAACGAGGTCTAACTAAGCCAAAACTCAAAACACAACCCCATTTTTCTTGTTACTGTGTGTGTTGGTGTAGGTTCATCCACTTGGAGCTACCTAGAGAAATAGACCTTGAGTAAGTTGGAATTCTCCTTCTTTCTTTGTCATTTAACTATTAGAGTAGTATTTATAATATTCTTCTTGTTGTACTTCACATTCCTTTACTTTCCTATCAAATTTTGAAACCAAAACATCCAGGTTGCCAGTAGATCCTAGGTGTTTTTGGCTACTACTTGATCCTTTGTTCGCATAGGATGCCAATGCATCTTTGAGAATCCAACATGGTGCACTGAAGTTTGACTCCCACGTTGTCATCCACTAATAGAGAGCTATCTGATATGCAATTTGAGACCTCTGTGGTTGGCTCACCCAATTCCGAGAAACATCTGTCATAAGAAGATTTGGGAAATAGAGTCCTATTTTCCTTTCCTTTTTAGCTTGTCCTTTCCTTTCCAATTTATTAGGTCTAGTCTGAGGTAGTTTTTGGTAGTTCATTCCTTGAGACACTTTTTGTGACTAAGAGCCTCGAGGGTGATGAATCCCCCTTCTCTACAAAGATCTTATAGTATATTATCTCTTTTTATTATATTTAATGCTTGTGTCCTAGATCATTTAATAATGTTGAGGTTGTTGTCTCATTATACAGGATTAAGGAAATTCCAAGATCTTGTCTGATCCTATCTCACATTCTTGCCTTTATAAGAAATACATTATATATACACATCCTATCTACTCAATTGATTCAATCCAATACCACCTTTGGTGTAGGAAAATGCATACCTTTGTATTTTCACACTTAATTTGGACCTATTTTAGAATCCCTTGCATTAAACTCCCTTTAGGTCACTTATTAAGGGCCCCTAAGACCCCTTTTTGTGCATCTTGAGGCATATTTCAATTGTAAAGCCGACCAAAATCAACAAACAACCTTTAATCTTGGCATCCCACCTTTTACAATTACAAAATAAGTCCGGTGGAACCAAGACGCCCTTGGTGGCATCTTAGTCCCCCTTAGTGGGACCAAGATGCCACCTAGGGTGTTTTAGTCTCAAGGGCTTTATTTTCAAGAATTAAGAGTGGGAAATTAAAATATTTGATTTAATTTGGCATTTTGTTGGCCTTTGGGATCTAATAATCAAGTTATTAGATAGGAGTGCCTATAAAAGTAAGACTCAGACTCATTTTTCACCTAAGAAGGTAAGAGATAGCTAAGTGAGAAGCAAGTAATCAAGAAGGGGCGTTTCAAGAAGCAAGTAATTGAAGTCTTGGAGCAACCTTCTAGTGTTTTTACAAGTTTTCCAAGTCTATTTTTAAATTCAAGATCTAGCATTGCCAAAGACTAATGATGGATGCCTATGGAGGATCATGAGAGATTCTAGGTTGAAGATGCAACTAGCAATACTTCCAAGGCTAAGGATTTGTTTCTTGAGTGATTCCATCTTCCATTGTTGTTCTACTTTCTGCCTAAGGAAGGTACATTTCATGTTTATGGCTTATTAGAGGGATTTGAGATCTCCTTTGTAGGTCATTTTCATTTACATCTTAAGAATTCTATTTTGACACATTTGAATAAGGTTTCTCCATGTTCTAGCTTGCATAATATTAGAGACACTTAATATTAGAGCTCACACACATTTCCATTTTTTAGATCTATTTATTTTCATCAAGGTTTAATTACCAAACAAGGGGTTTGATCAAGGCAAACCCCCATAAACAATCAATCAAATTTCCTTTGTTTTGTAGGTTATTTATAGGTTTAGATCTGAAGATTTAGTGAAGAAGGAAGTATAGACATTGAACCTTAGGATCACTTCAAAAATTGTAGAAATTCAGATCAGGACTAAGACAATAGTAAGGGTGTCTTAGTCCTCCAGGTGGAATTTTGCAGAGATTCTTCTAGATTCTATTATGAAATTTGAAGATTTCACATTTTCCTCGAAAAATAACAACAAAACTAAGACAACAACAAGGGCATATTAGTCCTCCCTAGCATATTTTGACATTTTTTTTGCATTTCCAGAATCCTCATCACATTTCAAAACTTTCCAGGTACACATGCCCTAACTTGTTGTTGCTTAATTTCATCATTTGCATTCATGATTTGACTTGCATTACTAGGTTTTATGAGTTGAATGTTAAAGCCTAAAAGAACCCCTCCTAGGTCTTCCTTGTTATGAATTGACTCACCTTTGGGTTGATAGTCAATCCAATTTGGGATCTTAGGGCATTATTGAATGGAAATTGGAAAAGAGTGGTGTTATATGATCTAGAAAAATGAAAGAAAATCACTCCATAGACTCTAAATTCATCTAAAAATTTCATTAAAACATAAAAAAAATTACTAAATCAAAGTGCATAGAAGGTAAAATCGACTCATTGTAGGCTATAGCTCGTCTCGTACATCCGCCTCTCATAGAATTTCAATTCTCAGATGTGTGGATGAGCATCTGGTTGGCATGATGGATCACTCTACTCCAAGCTCACTCTGCAAAATGGTAAAAGGTAAAATGAATATGAATTACCTCCCCTTTTATCCTTTATATACATGCATTTTTAGGTCACTTTTTTTCAAAAAGAAAAGAAATGCTTTTTATTTAAACTAACATATTAGGAGGTAGAAAACTCCATTTCCAATGCCATCTATTGCATTGGAAGCATTGTTCCACTCCCGTTCTCATCAAATGTCTATCGTCAAGTGGCATGGTACTTGGAAATTCCCTATGATGGACTTGTGTTGTTCAATGTGGTCAGATTGCTACCTTGATTCCACCTTCATAAAGCAAGCAAAATCAAGGGGGGCATACATCCACCTTTGAATTCAATTTTCTAGGCAAGTTAGATTTAAGAGGATTATTCTTGAGCTACTAATGAATCTATGATGTAGGATGTGGTTCCTAACATTATGGTTTTGCAGGTAACTATAGTGGGTTTTTCATTCTCCCTAACAAATCCATATGAGCATCCTTTTATAAAGTTACTTTTTGAATTAATTTAGCTTGCATATGCACGTAGTGTCATATGGGCGCTAAAGTGGGGGCTAAATGTAGTGTATAAAAATTCATACCTTTGCATTCTCATTGTTAATTTGGACCTATTTTAGCATCCCTTAAATTAAATTCCTAAGACCCCTTTTTGTGCATCCTGAGGCATATTTCAATTGTTAACCCAACCAAAATCCACAAACAACCTTTAATCTTGGTAACCCACCTTTTAAAATTGCAAAATAAGCTTGGTGGGACCAAGACACCCTTAGTGGCGTCTTAGTCCCGAGGGCTTTATTTTTGAGAATTAAGAGTGAGAAATGAAAATATTTGATTTAATTTGGAATTTTTTCATAATTGGGTTATTAGATAGGAGTTCCTATAAAATTAAGATTCATACTCATTTTTCACCTAAGAAGGTAAGATATAGATAAGTGAGAAGCAAGTAATCAAGAAGGAGGGTTTCAAGAAGTAAGGAATTGCTCAGCCTTGGAGTACCCTTCTAGTGTTTAAATTGCATGTTTTTCAAGTCTATTTTCAAGTCAAGATCTAGCATTGAAAAAGACTAATGAAGGATGTATATGGAGGATCATGAGAGATTCTAGTTTGGATCTATGCAACTAGCCATACTTCTAAGCCTAAGGAATTTTTTCTTGAGTGATTCCATCTTCCATCGTTGTTCTAATTTCTGCCTAAGGAAGGTACATTTCATGTTTATGGATTATTAGGGTGATTTGAGATCTCCTTTGTAGGTCATTTTCATTTGCATCTTATGAATTCTATCCTGACACATTTGAATAGGGTTTCTCCATGTTCTAGCTTGCATAATCTTAGACACACTTAAGAATAGGGCTCACACACATTTCCATTTTTTAGATCTATGCATTTTGATCAAGGTTTAATTACCAAACAAGGGGTTTGACCAAGGAAAATCCCCTTACAAAATCAATCAAATATCCTTTATTTTGCAAGTTATTTATAGGTTTAGATTTGAAGATTCAGTGAAGAAGGAAGTACATACATTGAATCTTACCCGATCACCTTAAAAAATTGCAGACTTGTAGATCGGGACTAAGACAATAGTAAGGGCATCTTAGTCCTCTAGGTGGAATTTTGTAGAGATTCTTCTAGATTTTGTTTCATCATCCGAAGATTCTGCATTTCCCCCAAAAAATAAAAATGAGACTAAGACAACAAGGGAATCTTAGTCCTCCCTAGCATATTTTGACAACATTTTTGCATTTCCAAAATCCTCATCACATTTCCAAACTTCTCAAGTACACATACCCTAATTTTTTGTTGCTTAATTTCATCATTTGCATTCATAATAATTCGACTTGTATTACTAGGTTTTGTGATTTGAATGTTAAGTTGTCTTTTCCAAGCTTTTGCTTGGTGGTGAACTCTTCAAAGCCTAAAAGAACCCCTCCTAGGTCTTCCTTATTGTGAATTGACTCACCTTTGGGTTGATAGTCAATCCAATTTGGGATCCTAGGGCATTATTGAATGACAATTGGAGAAGACTGGTGTTATACGACCTAGGCCATATAACATTCCCCCACTTTTTCACCATTGTTCACCATGACATCCTTGAGTATTGTATATTGAGGATTTTTGTTTGGGTGGGGGTTGGATGACCATTTCATGCCAAAGACATAATTTTTTGAAAGGGTAACAAAATTTCACACATTTTTGGCCATGTTCTCTATCAAATTTGCACTTGTTCCAATAAAAAATTATAAAATACCATGATGATGTTAACCTCTCTCTTAGCTATCTAACCATATTTTTTTTTACATTTTGATTATGTTAAGGTTTTCATCTTTAACTTCTTTTGTTAGTGTCTCTATTTTTTGTCAATAACCAACATGAGCTAGTTTGGGTATAGTTTCTTACTCGTTCACCAAATTTTTAAACAAATTACATTTTTAGTAGCTAGAATCCATTTTATACGTATTGAAAAAATGATTTTCAATTAGTTTCCAAAAGAATTAGGAGGCGCATTATCAAATTCTTTCTTTTTATGATGTGTCCACTTCGAAAATTAGTAAAATATTATATATTCATTAAAAAATTAGCCAAAAAATTGGTATAAACTACATGTTAGCTAATTTCTCACCGAAACAATTTTTTAAAATTTAAACAAAGTTAACATTTTAAATGGGAGCACAATAGATGCTATGCTAGTTTTTGATAGAAATATGACCACTTTATGTACTCCCCCTTTTTCAAACCCTTAATATTCACTATCTTTCTTCTTTGTACTTTCTTATTATCATCTATATTTTGGAGGGTAGTTTTCCCCACAAGATTTTCTACCTTTCTCCACTTTATGGGAGATTTTCACTATACATGGGTACCTCATTGGGCCTAGTTGTCAGCACCCATCTTTCTTCTTACCCAACTTAGTTGAACTTAAAGGGGGTGTTAGAGTAGAATTATTGTTTATTTATTTATTCTACTTCATGTATGAAGCCACCTTAGGTAGAAATGTGTCATTTGGAGAGCTAGTTAAACTCTTCAAAGGTATGTGACACTTCTTATTTACCAATTGGTGGATAATTCTTACCATCTTGAGTTGAGCAATCATATAGTGACTCAAACTAATTATGTTATATGCGCATCTTCCCAATTGAGTTATCAATCAAATTTACCCAACTCTCTCACTATCTCCCTTCCTTTATTTGACCCTCTCTCTCCTCTCTCTCCCTCCCTCCTCCCCTCTCTACATCTCCCCTTTCTCTCTCTCTCTCTCTCTCTCTCTCTCTCTCTCTCTCTCTTCTCTTATGCCCCTCCTCTCTCTCTCTCCCTCTCGAAAGGTCAACACAATGTGTAGTGAGTTTCTCTTGATAGAGCCAATTAGTTGAATCTTTGTCATCACTAGGATCAATCTCCTCAATTACTATATCCTTCTTGTCTAGAGAAAATTTCGAGGTGTGATAGAATTATTTTTGCCTCTTGTGGTGGGCCCCACAATGATGGGGGAAATAATTTTGTAATAAATAACAGAAACTAAATATAAATGATCCAAAAGTTTTATTGTAACTTACTTAGGCTTAGATATCTACTTTTAGAACACATATCTAAGAAATTTATTAATTTGTAGTATTAAGAGTGAGTTTGGTGGAAGTCTTATTTTACAGTAGTAAATTCTTTATATCTACTATAAATGAGCTCGAATGTGGATTATAATAGTTTCAATATGGACTTAAAAAGAATTAAAATTAAGAAAAAAAATAACAATTTGAGAAAGATATGTGTTTCCTAATTCAACATCTTAACTATAGAATTCACCTTGATTCTTGCCCTTTGAGTGTCAAGATTGTGCTCTAATACCACTTGTAATAAAAAACTTGCACTTGAGAGAATAATATAATAGGAAACATGCTACAAATACTTTATAAAAATTGAGAATGATTAGCCACTTTGAGGAGGTAAACCTCCAAATATCTTGAATAGAATCACAATTCACAATATAATAATCAAATAACACTCATTACCTTCCATACATACATACCCTACTATACCTGGAACATCACCCATTTTGACTTGAGTACCTTATTATGTCACCTAAGCTAAATTACCTACATAAATAAGACTAAATGATTCTAAATATCATAAACTGATCAAGATTATTGAGTTAAGAACATAACAAATTAATTACATTTACTCTTTAACAATTTTCTCATAAAATAAAATAATTTCAACAATTAAATAATATTTACTAACATAAAATAACTTTTCCTAACATATTTTAAACTTGAAAATCTTTTTAAAAATCCGATCAACAGTCAATTACATTTAAAACTTGAAGTCAAACTCTTTGAAAGATAATGATAAGGGACCAGCTAAGCCAACCCAATCCAAGTATTCCTCTATGAATTCCACATATAATTCCAGTCTATTGTTTGTCTATGCAATGCAAATACAGGGTTCAAGCAAGTAAAACTGTGCATCTGAAGAAAAAACACCAATATAACTCCATTTCCAGTTAAGCTCTTATGAAGGAATTCGATTGTTTGTTAAGTCGCAGATCTTGCCGCTTCTCAAATTATTTTATATACAACAGCCCTTAATAATAGTCATGAAGAGATCTTTATTGTGGATGCCGCATATACAGGAGGATTTGAGTTGAGAGAGGGAAAAACTACCTACTGAGGATAGTAAACACTGCCATGGTTATTCCATACTTCTTTTAAATTGCACAGCGCACAGTGACAGTTGTAGCAGTGGATGCCGCATATACCAAACCATATACAACCGATATACTAGTAATACACCATGTACGTCCTCATAACAGCTGGGCAAATGTCCGGGCTGTACTACATTGCGATCCGCACATAGTGGCTTCTTAACAAGAACATTTGGCATATTTCAATACAAAGAAGGTAGTAATACCTATGCACTGGGATGCCCCATTTGCTCCTCTCAGTCCAAGCTTCTTCACAGAGATGTGCAGATCCTTTGCCCCATTCGCACCCTCCATCATTGTAAAGAGGTGGAAGCTCTCCACATTCCGGGCCTCTTGAAATGAACACCGCAGATACAATGTGGGTTTCATGGGCATTGAATCTTCCCATGGCGCCTGCCATTGTAGATCTGGTCAAGTTCAGCTCCAACAGTGTTATCTTCATTGTGATTTCCCACGCCCTTAAATCCGGTTGACTGATTTGGGCATTTTGGTCTGCACTACAAACACAAACCCATTTACAAAATTAGGCTTGACTGTTAGCCGGATGTATTACTAGTATATCGGTTGTATATGGTTTGGTATAAGCTGCATCCGCAGATACAACTGTCGTTGTGCGCTGCGCAATTTTGAAGGAGTGTGGAATAGCCATGGCAGCGTTTAACATCCTCAGCAGCTAGATCTTCCTTCTCTCAACCAAAATCCTCCTTGTATCTGCAAAATAATGATCTCTTCATTACTTTATTAGTTTCCTATATTTTCAGATCTGGGGCATGGCATTTGCAAAAGCATAATTGAATGCAGCCTTGAGAAAAGAAAAAAAATCAATTTCTAAACAATCAAATTTCTTGTCAGATTTTCTATCGGAATGATGTACATGTATCCCGAGCCCTCTGGAATGCACTCGAATCTTCCTGGAATGAATTTGCACCTTAGACATCTAGAAATCTGAGCCCATTCAATTGGAACCAGAAAAGATAAAAATGTATGCAGGAATTATCAAAGTATCTGATGAAGTAACTGGGACCCTTGCCCTATGAAATCTTCGAAGGAGACAATGATATAATGCATTCGGAAATGGTGAGTCTCGGCAGTACACTTGAAAAAGTACAAAAATGAAGGGTTATTGGGGATTGTACAAGAATGAGGAACCTTAGGGATTGTAGTACTTACTAGTATTTGTAGTACAAGATATCAATTAGAGTCCCAAAATTTGATGGCAAGATTTTGTATAGTCTTGTAAAGGGAAATAAACTTTTATTGGGTTTAGTCTAGGATGAGAATTAATATATTAAGAATTAATAAATTAATTTAGATTAGTTAATTGGAGATATATGTGAGTATATAGTAAATAAAAAAATAAATTTATGTAATTTTGTAATTTTTTATAAGTAAAGTTTGATATAGTATTGAAGATCTATATATTTGTGGAAATTTGAAATGGAATGTTTATGTTCATAATTTATTGTGGGTTTAAAATATTATGTTTTCTTCAAATAAGTTTAAGTCGAGCAAGTAGAGTTGAGTTCATGACCACAAAAAATTCTTCCACGTATGTAGTCAATTTGATATTCTCTACATGTTTTCTTGAATAATCTATGCTTCTAGCACCCTTTTTGACATTTGAAGAATTGCAATGTTTGTAATTACCTTAGAAAGGTTGTAATGTCACAAGAATACATGTTCTCCTAGATCAACTTGAACAAATATATGCAAATGATAGAAAATATCACTCTTAAGACATGCATGTGCTCTTAGAATGCTCATGCAAATCTAGGCTTTTTTCTAAGTTTTGTTAGTCAACCAATTAAGGTACTATAATGCAAATATATCTTAAAGAAAATGAGAGGTCCTTGAAAGATTAAATAAATGCATTGAATTCCTTAAAATATAAATGCATAGCAATAAATTACACAACTTTGTGTTTAATTAACCTTTATAGGGAAAATAATTTATGGGAGTTGGCAAAAATTTAAATTTGAAATGGTTAATTCTATAGGAAATTCAGTGTGCTATTCACCCAATGAGAGTTCTTAGTGAGGCTTGTCCTAAGAGAAAAAAAAATATTCTAGTTCATGTTTAAGTGTTTGATTGCTAATTGATAAATGACTACTGGTTAGTTGTGGCGAGTTTAGGTAAGTTTTAGATGTTGTTGTTAGAATGGATTCTTGTTTAAAGCTCATATTGCTATGGATACAACCATAAATAATTTATAGGAGAACCCACTTCCATATTTATCTGTTATTAGAATGTGTATGGTAGTGCAAGTGCACATGTAGTGCTATTGTCTTACATGTGATAATGGCTAGAAGCATGACAATGTTCTAGGGGATGCTTAAAGGTACCTGCAAGTGATTAGGCTTTTGTCTCTACCAATACAAGCCATATCTAGTGCTCGGTTGTAGTTAAGAAGGCATGTCCATAGTTCAAGTATAGATGGTCAATAAATGTTCACCAAGTGTGAGTGGATATAAATTATTGTATGTAGTGATTTATCCATATGAATTAATGTTTGATATAATGTGGGGTATGTTGATATCATGGTATGGTCATATTTTGGTTGTGTGATTTTTTTATTATATTTGGCAATTAGATAGTTAGATGACTGGAATTCCATATAAATGGCTATATGTAATTGCTTAAAATAGTGACATATGTTGATGTTGGATGATTAATGGATGTTAGTTACTAAAGGTGTGGTAAAATTGATTGGAGGTTGTCTATTTTAGTCTAAAAATTAATATAATCTATAAGAGATTCTTACCATATTTGATATTATTTCATGTGAATATAACAGTTACCATATTTTCACTATTAAGTTTTTTCATGAGAGAGTATATTTTAAAAAACCTCAAGTGAATACTTGATACCATAATTGGATAAATACTTTGAATAGGATCCTTTAAAGGATCTTGTGAGAATAAGACCATGCGTGTTGTTAGATTTCTTGGCAGAAGCATCAAGGTCCGAAATTGAGAATTTCAATGGTGAAAACATTGAGTTATAAAAATTCAAGGTAGAAGGAATATCAATAGAAAATTAATTTGGAAAAAATATCTTCTTTAGTGAAACCTACAACAATGTCTAATGAAGACTATAATAGATTGGATAAGAAGGAAAGAAGTACTATTTTTTGTGTATTTTAGAGCATATATGGACGAATGTGTTGAAAGAACCATCTACATATTTGATGTGAAATAAGATAATAACTATGTATCTTTATAAGGTTCTTGTAAAGAAACATTTCTTCAAGAGGAAATTATATTCCTTGAAGTTGAAAGATTGATATTTTGTGAATTATTGTATTAATAGTTTTAATTTGATTCTAATTAAATAGTTAATGTCAATAGGAGTCCACCTATAATAAGAGAATAAGTGCATTAGGTTATTATGTTTCATACTTTATTCATGGGAGAAACATATTTATGACAATCATTAGTAAGTATTCTACTCCAAAACTAAAAGAACTCATTGGAGTCTATTAAGTGGAGAGATATGAAGAAATTGCATGGATGATTCCTCTAATGATTACTTGGTTGTAAGGGGTAGGTCAAAGAAAAGAGACAGTAATAAGGAGAGTGGTGGAGATAATAAAGAAAAATATGATAGGCCTAAGTCTCTTAGTAAATGTAAAGTAAACTATTTGGATAGTGGTAAGATAAACCACATAAATAAGGAGAGTAATTACAAGAAGAAATTTAATTCCTCAAATAGATTTTTATGAGTATGTTAGTGATTTTGTATCTAATAACATTAAATTAGTGATGAATCTTGGTTGATTCACTCATAGGGAGTGGTAGTCTAGTGAAGAACATGTTTTCATTAGTGAATATTTCTCTTTGGATATTTGATAAAGAAAGGTTAAAGTATCTTTAATGAATGGAAGAGTGAGATAATTCTTTGATGTTTTGCAAATACTAGGTGTGGCTAGAAACCTATTTACTATGTCTAGTTTGATTGACTCTAAAGTGTATATTTTATTTATGGAAAGGGTTGTAGGTTAGCTACAAATAATTTTGTGTTGTCTAAGAGAGGGTGGCATGGAACAATCTTTTTAAGTTAGAGGCATCAACATTGTATGGATTAGTTAGTGTAACTAAAACTAAATGTAGCTTTCTATTGTATCATGAGTTTAATTAATTATATAGGATAGAAAAGGCCTAAAAACCTCATTTAAAATGAATATGGTGAAATTTTTTCTAGATTATTCTATTGGTTTTATTTTTATTATTGGGTATTTAGAAGGAAAAAATGGTTTGGTTTACTTCATGAAGTACTAAAGAAAGGGAGATATTGAAAATGATTCATAATAATATCTCCAAATTAGTAAGTTCCAATACTTTCTCTTTAATTGATAATTATTATATATTATTGGGTGTATTTCCTTAGGAAAAATTCCAAGGTATTTCACTAGTTTAATAATTTTAAGGAACATGTAAACAATCAGACCAATAAGAAAATCAAAGTGTTAAAGTTAGATAATGGTGAAATATTTTTCTCTAAAAATGTTTGAGGCATTTTTCAAGCACTATGGTATTGCTAGGAACAAAAATAACACACTACAATAGTATGTATTAGTTAAAAGGTTAAGTAGAATTTTGATGGATAAAGCCAAAGAATGTTAAGAAATGCTAGTCTAAAAAAAGAGCTTTGTGTTGGGGTGGTTAATATTGTTTATTATTTGAAAATAGCTCTCCTACTTTTTTAGCTAAGAATAATACATATATATTATGTGGATAGGTGAGAATCATATTCTAACACACATAAGAATATTTGGCTCTGAGGCATTTGTTTATACGAAAAATAAAAATGGTCCAAGTTAGAAAATAATGTCAAAGTGCATTTTCATTATCTATGGTGAGAATGTGAAATGATATATTTTTTTATTCTACTGACACAAAAGGTTCTCTACTCAAGAGATATAAATTTCATAGAACTTAGATTTTTATCTAGGGTGGAAGAAAACAAATGCAAAGAGTAATAGGATGCTTTCCAAACATAAAATAAAGCAACAAGATACATTTATAAATGAGAAGAAAAGTGGAAGTGATAGTGATGATGGAGAGAATATAGTCATGTCTAGTATAAGTTATAAATAAAATTAGGATGTAGATGCAGGGTTCTCTATAAGTATATATGAGAAGGTTTACACGATAATAAAAGTCACCAAAAAGGTATAATTCACCAAATTTGTAGTACATTTTTTCTTGAAATTTTATTTAGGACTTGGTTGATCTTTCTAAAGGTAGGAAATCCATTGGTTGCAAGTGTATGTTCAAGAATAAATTCTAATTAGATCAGGGAAAACTTTAGTGGTGAATCTTCGTCGATTGGTGAATATTTGAAATTGAGACCTCCAAAAATAGTGAATAATACAAGCTAGAAAGGATGCTAAATCGCCAGGTTTTTACAAAAAACTAAATTTGTCTCAAGTAATTCGCATATGCATTATTTTTTAAACGATGCGTCATTGGAATTGATTCACCATTAGTTTATACTATAATTACAAATATTAATTATATTCGCTAGTAATTTTATATTCCTACAATTAATTTTTGGGAAATATCACCACTAATAATAATTTACCATTTCATTTTAGGGATATTTTAGCCTTGAATAGGTTTTTTATTTATTGCCATTGATTAAATTTTTAATCAGATGGCTACAGGTTGATTCCACGACTTTATATGCATGTGCATTTTAAAGGGCTTGTTGAGGCCCAAAATTTGTTTTGGGCCACACGATTAGATTTAATCATGTGGACCAAAACAAATTTCAGGCCTCAACAACCTTTTTAAAAGGCACATGCATATAAAGTCATAGAATTAACTTGCAGCCATTCGATTAAAAATCTAATCAATGGTAACAATTTCACTTTTCATATTGTTTTTTTTTTTAAAGTGAGAGTTTTAAAAAATGCTTAATTTGTGTGTGCTCTAATGCATTTTTGATAGTGAGTTTATGTTGTTGTCCCCAGACCCCGCGAGGGGGCATTGCCCCCTCGACCCCCACAAGGGGGCTCTACCCCCTTGACCCCCGAGAGGGGCGCCGCCCCTTGACCTTGCCAGTGGCTGCCGTCCCCGACCCCCTACTTCAATATTAAAAAAACAAAAAAATATGGGGGAACTGCACCAACCAACTATGAAAATTTTTAAAGGAGAGATTCACCATTGTAATTAATTGTTTTAGTGATTATTCATTGTGATTTGCCACTATGATTATTATTTTTACCAATTATTCATTAAGATTCGCCAATATTTTACATTTTTTTAATAATGTGCATAAGATTCGCAAGGGAAAATTAATATTTTTTTCAAATAAAAGGAAAGATTTGCTAGGATTTTACACCTTCGTTGAGAGGGGGTGTTTCTTAAAGTTATCGCTGAAGTAGATAATACACTAGAGAGGTCCAACTTATGGCTAATGGTGAATGGGTATTCTCAAGTAGAGGGAATAGACCTCAATGACATATTTTTCTCTTATATAGCTATATTGAATTACATTAAGATGTTGTTATCCATAGATGTGGTGCATGATTTTGAAGTGGAGTATATGGATGTGAATACTTCATTCTTTCATGGATATTTAGAGGAGTAAATATATATGATTCATACTAAAAAATTAAAGTGGGGGGAAACCATGATCTTGTTTGTAAACTAAAAAGATATATATGAGTTAAAATAATCATTGTGTGCATGGTATCAAGGTTTTGATTCATTTACATTAGAACTAGGTTTTGCAAGGAGTAATGTTAATCACTATGTGTATTAAAAATAGTTTAGTAATAATATTTTAATCATAATTTTTTATATTAATGATATTATCGTTAGGAACAATAAGGCATTAATTAGGGAACTCAAGGTTCAATATTCTAATAGATTTGATATGAAAGATCTAGGTGTTGTAAGATTCATACCAATTATTTTTTTGACCTTCACAACATTTCCTAATTCTTTCTAAATTGGGGGCCCTCATGTTAGATTTAGTTTCAAATTTTAACCTATATATATTTTTTATTTAGAGTCTCTAAGTGCACCTAGTTTCCTCCCATGTAACCATTTATCACTTTTTCAATGTTTATGTAGATGTTATATTTGTGTGCCCATAAGGTTATTTTCTTAAAGGTCTAAGGGTTTTTTTCATTATTTAATTTCACCTATATAGGGATTTTGCAAGGGCATATGAGTATGGATTTTAGTTTGGTCATTAATGCAAAGTGGAAATTATGCTCATGTGGGTTCATTAAAGTTTCCTTTAACAATAGTATTTACCCTATTTACAAGATAAAACACTTATGGTGGAAGTATAAATATTCCTTGTATGTTTCAAAAGTCCAAATATCCGCCATACCTACAAACCTATGCTAAAAGTCCAATGTTCTCTACAATTGTAAACTTTCACTAAAAATCCAAAGTTCCCTCACATGTGGCAGAAGCCCAAAGTTCCCCAACAAATACAAACTTGCACAAGAAGTCCAAGGTTCCCTAACATGCACTAGAATTCTAAAGTTTATCTATATTTACTAGAGGTCCAAAGTCCACCCAAAAGAAAAATTTCAAATTTCCTATATAACTACAAACTGCTACTAGAGATCTAAAATTCCCCCATAGATAAAAATTTGCATTGAAAGCCCAAAATTACACTTTATGAAAATAATTCCAAATTTCCCCACAATTAAAAAATTACACAAGAAGTTCAAATTTATCCCATAGCTACAAACTTGTGCATTAGCAACAAAATCTGAATTGTGTGTATTTGGTGGGTTTCTCACCTACTTTGGCACATAAACATAAAAAAAATATTATATTAAATTTTAATAGGTTTACAAGGTATATTATTCATACATTTTAAAATAAATTTAAAGCGCAGTATGGAATTAATTCATGCCATGAAATCTTGGAAAAGACATGGATTTTGTTGGCAAAGCACCTCATACGAATTCCAATGCTATTTGAGATCTATTTTTTTTAATTCATTACTTTGTGGAGAAGGTTACTATTTTATTTTCAAGGATCTAAAATATGCTCTATGTGATGATTCTATTTAAAATTGCACGATATTTTTTTTTGGGGGTTGTAGGGGTTTACTCCATGTGCTCGAATGTGAACATTGGCATGAAGAGCTAAAGGTACTCAAATATAATCAAAGAAGCCTAAATATCTCTAACTCCTATGAAATAATGTAATCCAAGAGTAATTATTTGTTACTAAAAAGGATATATACACAAAGAAGATAAGTGAAGTGTTTTCTAATTCAGGGTGAGTCTAAGCACTAAGAAGGCCATGAGATTTTTGTAGCTTACAAGTGGATGCTAGGACCTTTTGTGAAGACTAAGTGAAGACGCCACTACATGAAAAAGATGTTTGAATAATGTTCATTTAATATATTTTTATATTTCATCTAAAATTCAAATAAATTATTATTTGTCTTCTCAAATGATATATTTTTATATATGGCATATTAGAGGGAAAATTTAAAAATTCCCATGCCAAAGAATATATATAAATATAGGAACTATTGAGGTGTTGGAAGGGTGGACCCAAAATGATGAGTCCCACTTTTCAAATATAAAAGAATTGGATGGGGAAGGGGAGGAATCACCAAATTCCTCTGGATTCGAAGATTTTGATTTGAATGTAGGTAACTTAGAAGGGAGATGATGCATGCATCACCTTCATTTTAATGTCCTTGTGAATAAGTATGATTATTTTATTATTTTCATTTGTCAAGAAACTACCTTTGAATGAAGGTCCCTTCATATGAAGGTTGCATCAATATTTTTTAAGTTATTTTTTCTTTTATAAACTATGTTTTGACAATATTAACATCTCTTGATGTCAACACTATTGGCAGTTGTTGTCATTGATGTCAATGCTATGGATATTATTGGAATTTTTTGTCATTGATATCAAAAATAATTTTTGGTTGTCATTGATCTCAGTACTTAAGTAGTATGATGTTAGTCCTTTGCATTGGTTGTCATTATTATATTCATTTTGGGCTAACATTGATGATGAAGCTCATGGTTGGATGTCATGCCTTATCAAAGAAGAATTATTGAAGTTCATGGTTGGATGTCATGCCTTATAAAATAATAATTGTTGAAGTTCATGATTGGATGTCATGCTTTATCAAATAATTTTTTGAAGTTCATATAATTTGCATTAGTACTATCAGTAGAGTTGATTTCATAATGATATATTTAGATGAGGATTAGAAGTATTAAGATGAGGATTAGATGCATGAATGATAGTGGAGAGATGTTTTTGAATGTCTACAGTATGTATTATGGTATCTCCTGATGTTCTTGATGGAGTATGTGTTGCTAAAAGGAAGTTCTGGCCTCTGTAAGTTGCTTAAGTGTTTCTAGTTCAGGAAGCTGTATTAAAGTCTATCTGGGAGAATGCTCTAAGTTCCTCTATTGTTGATACTTTGGTCTTGGATTTTGGTATTCAATGTCATTTTTTTTTGGATATTTCACTCCTATCTTTTCAGGTCACCTGTGTTGCCGAGGAGGTCTTTGTGAATTGTAGAAGGTTGGCAGTGTTGTTGGTTGTCTAGACTAGTTTGAGAAATGTTCCAAATTTCTCTACATTGATGTCTCTACTCATGTAGCTTGGTGAATGTTCTCTCAATGTCTATGCAATATCTTAGTTCTAATATAATGTGTTTAAATGGTTTGCAAGCTGATATGTTAATGTTATATCTCATGATTAAGCATTATGTGTTTCCTGATTATAGTTTTTGTTCTTGTTTGATCTGTGGTGGCTATCAGTGGCATAATAGTATGAAAGAAGTGTATGGAAGTGTTGTTGGATGTTCAAGGAACATCCCCATTTGACATGAACATTGATAATTGGCCACTTTGGTACCACATTGTGTCTTGAGCTGGCTTCCTAGGTTATTTGTTGATATCTAGCCGAAATGGTTTGTTCCTTTACTTGAGGTGTGTGCTTGGGGGGTTGTGCTAGTAATGCAAAATGTGTTACGATAGATTTTGGTCCTAACCTATCCTGATTTGGAACACATCAAGTTAATTCAATTGGAAGAATGTTTTTGGGCCGACTGGTTATGTGATTCACATTTCATCCACATGTTCCCTTGATGCCAACTTAGGTTGATGTGCACCTACATGTAAATTATTTTGGATCACATTGGAAGAAGTGATAAGATTAGTTTTTTTCCTAGATAGGACCATATTATGTTTGGGTTGCCAATTAGTTGATTACATTGTTTATCCTTTTTTTGGCTGGCCTAATTAAATTTTTGAAGTGTTGCAATGGATATAAATACAAGATCATTTCAGATGCAACAAGATGGAGAAGTTAACAAGTGTGAAGAAGTGTGTGTGAATTTTATTGAATATCTAGCAATGATAGTGCTAAAGTGTGTGAAAGGAAAGATCAATTATTCTAAAATGCCTCAGTCAATAGTGTGTTGTGTTTGCAATCATTGTAATTCTCTCTAAATCATATTGTATCTTGTTATGAGATAGTGAGCCTCATCAAGTCCTTGTATATTTCTCTTGAAGTTTTGTTGTATTGAGTCCAACAAGTACTTTGTATCTTTCTATAAGGTAGTGAGCCTTATTACAAGTCTTTTTGGCATTGAGCCTTATATTGTGAGTTAAATATCATCATGGTTTTTCTCTCATTGGGTTTTCCATGTAAATCTAGCATTCTCCTTGTGCATGCGTGTGTGCTCTATTTATTTCTCACTATTTCCGATTTGGTTAGAAGTATAATTGTCATATCTTACATTGCTTAAAGGTTTTTGAAGTTGCTAAGGATTCAAACTGCTATGTCATTCTCTTTTATTGTTATTTTTTAAGGTTTTGATCTAATAAAGAAGGTTGAATTATGCTAAAATTTTCAAGTTCTAGAAGGGGTTAAATTTTTGTGTAGACTAATTCACCCCCTCTTAGTCTTTGGGTGTGTTCAACAATTGGTATCAGAGCCAAGTTCCTTTGTAGAAGATTAACAACTTGAACCAAAGATTTGGGATGACACATGATGGTTCATACAAGGGTCCTAGGCTTGATGGGACTAACTACTTCTAGAAAATGAGAGTGTAAGGACATCTAAACTCTCTTGGGTTTGGTGTGTGGAAATTAGTCAAAAGTGGTTATATTGCTCCTACCACTCTTCTTATAGATCCAGATGAAATCAGACTATATGACTGTAATGCTAAAGCCAAGAATGCTATCTTGTGTAGGTTGGCTTATTTAGAACTCTTGAAGGTGATGAACCATAGTTTTTCCAAACATGCTTGGGAAAAGCTTAGCAGCATTTATGAAGGATATACTAAATTGAAGCAAGCCAAGATGTAAATATTTAAGAGAAAATTTAGGAAGGATGAAGACATTGCAAGCTATATGCTCTGAGTACAAGAGATTATCTTTGGCATCTCCAAACTTGGTGGAGAAGTGAAAGAAAGTGAAAATGTAAAGAAGGTTTTGAGATCTATCCCAAAATATTATAGTCATAAAGTGTTTGCCATTGAAGAATCTAAAGACTTGGATCAATATTTAGTTGATGGAATATTTGATACTCTTATTGCCTTTAAGATGATAGATTTTGGTTAAGATGTTCCAAAGAAGGAAGCTTCTTTCAAAGCTAACAAAAATATTGAAGATGAAGTTAGTAATCAAAATGAAGATTTTAATGAGGTTGAAGAAAAATTTGTGAGAAGATTGGAGAAAGGCACTGGGAAATGCAAAGGTAAGTTGCCATTCAAGTGTTCCAATTGTGGAAGAGTTGGTCATTTTGCATTTAGATGTCCCTATAAATAATTTTTTGATGATAACAAAAGAGAGAAAATTAAAAGAGGATTCTATTTTAAGGAGAGACATTGTTCCTCTGAAGATGAATATAATGATTAAAATGATGAAAATATATCCATGGCTCTGGAAGGCAAAAATTTCACAATATTGGAGAATTCAAAAGGTATGGTACCTTGTAGAATATTAAAGTTAATGAAAGATCAATGGCCATATGGACTATCTTTCATGTAAAGGAAGAGGCAAATGCTTGGGAGATTGAAAGTGGGTGTTCTCACCACATGACCAATGACAAAAGTAAGTTCATCAATCTCAAGAAGGATAATGGTCCAGAGCTATTAAGTTTGGTGATGATAAGTCAACATAAATATATGGAAAAGGTGATATAGTTCAATTGATAGAAAGAACAAAATTGAAGATGTCTTATGTCAAAGGCCTGAAACATAATCTCCTGTGTGTCAGTCAAATGTGAAAAAAATGATACAATCTCACTTTTCATTCTAATGGATGTGAGATCAGAAAGGAAGGTTTTGAAAGGCTTCTTGCCGAAGGAACACATACAAATGGTAATTTCTATCATCTAAAGGAGGTTAATGGAAGAATTTTCTTATTGGCTATATCTGAAGAATGTTGGTTGCACGACATAAAAGAATGGGGCACAACAAATTTGACAACATGGTAAAGATTAGCTCCTATCATGCAGTGAGAGACATTCCTAGGATAACCAAGCCTATAAAAAATTTATACAAAGAATATCAAATGGGAAAGCAAACAAAGACTAGCTTCAAAAGAAAGGAGTCCTCTATTTCAATGTCATTGGAGCTGATTCACATTGATCTATGTGGACCTACAAGGATAAGGAGTTAACAAGGTGAAAGGTACTTTATGTTGCTTATAGATGATTACACTAGAATGAATTGGGTTACATTCTTAAGATAAAAATCAAAAGCCTTTGATAAGTTTAATATTTTTAAAGAAAATTTTGAGAATGAAATGGATCTGTTACAATCAAATTTTTAAGGTTAGACAATGGAGGTGAATTTACTTCGTATGAATTTGATTTTTTTTGTGAAGATCATGGTATTAAGAGACATCTATCTACTCCTAGAACTCCTCAACATAATGGGGTAGTTTAAAGGAAGAATAGAATAAATGTAAGAAATGGCTAGGACAATGATGAAAGATGTTGACCTACTAGATAGGTATTGGAAGGAAGTAGTACATATTGCTATCTATTTTCTTAATAGAGTACAACTGGGGATCAAAAATAATAAGACCCCATATGAGCTATGGTATGGAAGACCTTCCACTATTAGATAGTTTAGAATCTTTGGAAATATATGTTACATCAGAAGAGATGAAGGAGACATATGAAAGTATTCAAGGTGTGATGAAGGAATCTTTCTTGGTTACTCAACTAGGAGCGAGGCATACAAATGCTACAAAAAGAGACTAGGAAAGATGATTGAAAGTACTAATATCAAGGTAGATGAAGACTTGTATTAGATATCACATGAACCCGAGGTTCCTAGATCTAATATACTTTCTTGGATTGAAGAAGAAGAAGAAACAAAAGGGAAAGAAGAAAAGTAACCATAACCAATGAAGACTCTCAAGACTCCAACAAAATATGTGTAGAAGAACCACTCTCAAGATCAAATCATTGGAGATAAAAATGAAGGTGTGCTGACAAGAAGAAAGATTGCAAAAGCAACTAAACAAGGAAAATTGTGCCCATCGTCAATAGTAGAACCCAAGAAATTTGTTGATGCTAGAAAAGATGATAATTGGATAAAGGCAATTGAGGAAGAACTAAATTAGATAGAGAAGAACCAAAATTGGGAATTAGTTCCCAGACTAGGTGATAAGAACGTGGTAGGAACAAAATGGGTGTTGTAGAATAAGTTGAATGAAGATGGTAAAGTAATAAGGAACAAATCCAGATTGGTTTGCAAGGGCTATTCACAAGTTGAAGGTATCGATTTTGAGGAGATCTTTGCTCTGATAGCTATATTGGAGGAAATAAGAATGTTTCTTTCTCTTGCGACTCATAATAACCTCAAAGTATATCAAATGGATGTCAAGTCAAATTTCCTGAATGGTGATCTAGAAGAAGAGGTATATATTGAGCAACTAGATGGTTCCCAGTTATCAAAGGACAGGTAGACATGATTTGTAGATTCAAGAAATCTCTATATGGTCTCAACCAAGCTCCCAAATCTTGGTATGCTAGATTGAATAAGTATCTACTTCAAAAAGGATTCAAGAAAGGTAGTGTAGGTAGTAATAGAAATGTACATTAAGGTTTAAGAAGACAATTTTATTATTGTGGTTATATATGTTGATGGCATCATCTTTGGTGGATATGATGATATGTGTTAGAATTTTATAGAAGAGATGTAGAAAGAATTTGAGATGTCAATGATCAGTGAGTTGTCCTTCTTCCTTGGATTGTAAATTATTTAGCAAGATGGTGGAATCTTTATTTCTTAAGCCAAATATGTAAAGGAAATGCTAAAAAAGCTTGGAATAGAAGATTCCAAACCAATTGGTACTCCTATGGTGGTAGGTTGTCACTTAAGCAGAATTGATGACTTTTTAGAGATTGATCAGACTCTTTATACATCCATGATTGGAGGTTTATTGTTTTAACTGCTTCTAGACCAGATATCATGCATGTGGTATGTTTGGTTGCTATATTTCAAGCCAATCCTAAGCAATCTCATGAGAAATTTGTGAAAATAATCTTTAGATACTTGAAGGGTACTATAGATTATGGCCTATGGTAGAAAAAGGATCAAAATTTCTCTTTGAGTGCTTATACTGATGTTGATTGGGAAAGTTGTATTGATGACTGAAGAAGTAAAAGTGGAAGTGCATTATTTTTGGGAGACAAATTGGTATCATGGTTTAGTAAAATGCAGGATTCAGTGTCCTTGTCCATAATAGAAGAAAAATATATAGTTGTAGCATCTTGTTGTACTCAGGTGCTTTGGATGAAGTAGAATTTGAAAGATGTGAAGGTAATTTTTGATGAACCTATTTCTATAATATGTGACAATACAAGTGCAACTAAAATTTTCAAGAATCTAGCAGTGCACTCAAGAACTAAACACATCTCAATCTAGTATCACTTTTTTAGAGATAAGGTTGTAGAACATGAAGTCAGAATGGAGTATGTGCCCGCCAAGGACCAGATTGAAAATATCTTCACTAAGGCACTTTAAAAGGATAATTTTGAGTATTTGTGGCAAAAGTTGGAGGTTATTTCCCCTACTTGTTCTAACTAGATGCATAAATGGTGCATATTTTTAGGGGGATAAATTCATGTCATAGATCCATTACTCCTAGATTGATGATTGCTACCTCTCAGGGGGAGTTGGTAGAAAGAGGGGGTCCTGAAGATGTTATGCAATTGTTGTGTATGTACAAGTAGTTGAAGAATTGATGTGTTATTGGTCAAAGGGGGAGTATGTGTTGTTGTTTCAATAGATTATCTTTTTCCCTTTCTCCCTTAAAATGTCATATTGCTTTGTAAAAAAGTGTATGGCCCTTTGTCCTTGATATCAAACGGGGAGAGTGAGTAGTGCATGTTTTTATCAATGCCAAAGGGGGAGATTGTTGGCAGTTGTTTTCATTGATGTCAACACTAAGGATATTCTTGACAATTATTGTCATTGGTGTCAACACCGATTGTTGGTTGTCATTGATGTCAACACTTAAGTAGTATGTTGTTAGTCCTTCGCATCAGTTTTCATTGTTGTATTCACTTGGGTTAACATTGACATGATGAAGTTGATGGTTAAATGTCATGCCTTATCAAAGAATAATTACTAAAGTTCATGATTGGATGTCATGGCTCATCAAAGAAGAATTTCTGAAGTTCATGATTAGATGTCATGCTCTATCAAAGAAGAGTTGCTGAAGTTCATAGAATGCATTATTACTATCAGCAGAGTTGATTTCAAAATGATATATTCAAATTAGGACTAGACGCATTAGATGAGGATTAGATGAATGACTGATAGTGGAGAGATTTTGTTGAAGGTCTACAATATGTCTTATACTCTCTCCTAATGTTCCTGATGGATTATGTGTTGCTGAAAGGAATTTTTAGCCTCCACAAGTTGCTTAATTTTTTTTAGTTCAAGAAGCTACATTGAAGTCTATCTGAGAGAATTCTTTGCATTCCTTTGTTGTTGATTCTTTGGTCTTGCGGTTTGGTATTCAATGCCAATGTTTTATGGATTTTGCACTCCTATCTTTTTAGGTCACTTTTGTTACTGAGGAGATCTCTTTGAATTGTAGAAGGTTGGTAGTGTTGTTGGTTGTCTAGAATGGTTTGGGAAATGCTCTACATTTCTCTGCATTAATGTCTCTACTCCTGCGGCTTGGTGGATATGCTCTCAACGTATGTGTAGTGTCTTAGTTCCAATATCATGTGCTGAAGTGGTCCACAAGATGATAAATGTTAATGTTATATCTCATGATTAAGCATTATGTGCTTCTTGGATGAAGATTTTTTTTCTTGTTTCATCTATAGTGGTCGTTGGTGGCATGACAATATGAAAGAAGTGTTTTTGGATTCTCAAGGAACATCCCCATGTGATCCACATGTTTATAATTGTCCGCTTTGGTATTGCATTATACCTTGAGCTAGCTTCCTAGGTTATTTATGGATATCCAATTGATAGGGCTTGTTCCTTTTCTTGTGTCGTGTGCTTGGGGGGTTATGCTAGCAATGGAAAATGTGTTATAATATATTTTGGTCTTGACCTATCTTTCTTGAGACTGCATCAAGTTAATTCAATTGGAAGATTTTTTTTGGGCCAACTGGTTATGTGCTTCACATTTCATCCACATGTTTCCTTGATGCCAACTTAGGTTGATGTGCGCATGCATGTGAATTTCTTCGGATCACATTGGAAGAATTTCTAAGATTATTTTTGGTCCTCTCTATCTTTTGGATAGGACTACATTATGTTCTGGTGGTTGAATAGCTAACTTCATTGTTATCCTTTTTTCTGGCTAACCTAATTGAAGTTTTGAAGTGCTGTGGTAGATATAAATGAAAGATAATTTTGGATGCAATAAGATGGAGAAGTGTAAAATTTTAAAGAAGTGTGTGGGAAAATTGTATTGAATATATTGTAGTGATAGTGAAGAGATTTGTGTAGAGAAGATGGCAGTGAAGATGAAGTTGAAGAGGAATTTGAAGAGGAAGAACAAGAACCAATAGATCCTTGAGAAATCAAATCGTTGAGAGCTATTGCACAAATTAGAAAAATTCCTAAGATGGAGGTCTCAAACTTTAGTGGAAGCTTGAATCCAAAAAAGTTGATAGATTGGATTAATGACATGGAGGAATTCTTTGAGTTTGAAGAGATTTAAGACCCTCATAGGGCAAGGTTTGCAAAAATAAAACTAAAATGGAATGCTGGCATTTGGTGGAAGGAAATGCAACTTGAAAGAGGAAGAAGAGGAAAGGAAAAAATATTCAAATGGGATAGAATGGTAGAGAATATGAAGAGACAATTCATCCCAGTAGACTATGAGTTGGAGCTAGATGCAAAATTTGAGACAAGGAATGAGAAGTGTGAAGGACTACACATAAGAATTCCATAAGATTTTGATTAGAACCAAACATGTTATGAAGCATACAAGGTAAAGGTATCTTGTTACATTAATGGGATAAATCTAAGCATACAAGAGGATTTGACATTAGTGAGAATATACACCATTGAGGATGCATACTAGTTTGCATTAAAAGTGGAAGAAATATTGAACAGGAAATTTGGTAATAAGCAAAGAGGAAAGAGTAAAATTAGTGTACAACAAGATGGGGATATAAATCATAATGGAGATACAAAGGGAAGAAAAGGATGAAAGAGGTGAGAGTTCAAATCAGTCCCATGAAAAACAATTTAGAGGAAGAGGAAGATCGGGTAAAGGATTTGGAAGAGGAAATCACAAAATAACCTATTTTAGATGTTGGGAAGAAGGTCATAGGGCATATGACTTTCCTCATGAAGAGGAAAGACCAAGAAGATGAACTGAAAACCAGAATAAAGCGACAAAAATAAATGGAGAAAATGCACACTCATCACACTCAGAAGAGGCAAAATATGGAGAAGTTCTTGTTTGAAGAAGGGTCTTGATGAATGGAGGAAAAAAACAAGATCAAGGAAGGGCTTGCTCAGAACAAGATGTAAGTGTGAAGGTAAAGTGTGCAATGTTATTAAGGATGGTGATAGTACTAACAATATTTTTCGTGAAGAAATGGTAAATAAGTTTCAACTGGAAAGAAGAAGACACCCACATCCAAACAAGATTGCTTGGTTGCAAGATGATCGCAAGTTCTGGTAAATGAACAATGTCTAGTAGAATTTAAGATAGGTGATTATCATAATAGTTTTTTATGTGATATAATGTCTATGAATGTTTTTCACTTATTATTGGGAAGGCCTTGGTATTTTGATAGGTGTGCACTACATGATGGGTATGCCAATACATACTCCCTAATGAAGGATGGAACCAAACACAATTTAAAGCCCTTGAGTAGGGAAGAAGGAAAGGTATGTAATAAAATTGGAAATTGTTTGGTTAATAGAGTTAAATAGTTGGTAGAAGAGGACGAGGATGAATATTTTTATTTTCTAATGTTTAAGTTGCAGCAATATGGATTGCACTCAAGAAGGGTAAAGTGGAGGTTTCAAAGGAGAAAGAGACGGTAAAATTTGATTTTTATGAGAATGTAGTTGAATCTGATTTACTTGAGCATGATAAGACTAGTGCAGGAGAATATATTGCAACAATGAGCACATTGTTGAATTAAGGTACTATAATTAATATTCAGGAAGAAGGTGAGAAAGTGGACGTTGATTTGTTTGGTGAGCTTATGTTTGCATTAGTTGATGATTTCTCATTTGATAAAGAGACTTGTATGGATGATAGTTTATTGTAGGGTGGAAGGGAAGAATATTTTGATAGTTCTATTGAAATTGAAATAGATACATATGAGAGGGATGAAAAGGCGTATTTTGATTGTGTTACTAACCTTGAATTTGTAGCTGAAAATTACTTTTCATGAGATGAAGGAAAGGAGGAACACATGGAACAAACATAGATTAAAAATGAAATGATTGTTGCAACAATAACAAAGGGAGAGGTAATGCATGAGTTTCCTTATTTTATTGATGAAGAGAAAATTGATTATTAATGTTTTCCAACATTTCACAGTGCAAATTAGTGGGGATTGGAATTTGTGAAAAGAGGAAGGAAGAGAGGAGGAATGAAAGATGGAAGGGACATTTTAAGTTATAGGGACAGGTGAGAAAGAAGGTTCAAGTAAATAAGGCTACAAGATGGAATCAAAATGAGTATTAGATCTACAAATTTTTATGAGTCACACTCATGAAACATTTTTTTTCTACTGTGGGTGTTTGATGCAGGAGCATCCATGGCATTTGGTAATCCTGTATCAAAACAAAAAGAGGTTAATTAGTTATTGAGAATTTTTGGATTTTTGAATAAGTTGATTTTAGTTTGAATTTCATGATGGGGGGGGGGGAAAAATGATATATTTTTGAATAATTAAACTTCTCAATAAAATCTCCTTTGCACATTGAAGTTGGCTAGTGGATGAAAAAGCAAGAAAAGCAGTTTTAAAAACATTTATTTGAAAAATATTTAAATGGAAATATGCGGAGTTGGGAATTGAATTAAGAGTTTTAAAATATTTAATTTTGATCCCTAAAAATTAGGGATTGGATAAGTGGGTTACCAAGATGATTTTTTCCTTCTTTCCTTTTTGGGAGTCAAAAAGAGGAGGGAAAGAAAACCGAAAAAGCCTATCTTGGAGAGGCTATTGTGAGTGGGTTTTAATAAGTTTTAATTATATTTATGAAGTATGATTTTTGCATCTATAGGAATAGGTGTGGCATATTGGATAAAGAAAAATAAAGTAAATGAAATTAATTCCTTTACAAGGTAGTGGAGAATCAACAATTCATGAAACAGGGAAAGAGTTTTGAAGGAGATTTTTGAAGAAAGAAGGGAGATGGGCATAGTTTTCTTTGGGGGAACCATTTTTGGGTTTTTTGGTTACAAGTTTTGGACTGATTACAAAGTCCATGAAGTTTTCAAAATCACAGGTTGAAGATATATAAGTTTAAGGTGGTTTAGAAGAACTGGAAGATGAACATATTTCAAGAATACACATTGTTGAGCATAGTTTCTCAAGTTAAATGTATTTACTTTGCATATATGATGAATGTAATAAGTTTATTTTTTGGATATCAGTCCTTTGATGACTGAAAACCCCTTTGTAATAAGATTTTATTAATAGATAAATTTATTGGTTCCTTGTGTAAACAATTTTTTAAATTTTATTTACAATCTCTCTTTTTATTTTGCAATGGTTGTGAGGATATTAGAGAGGGTTTTGTGAGTTTAAATCCCTCTCTACATCATTGTGTCAAGGGTCTCTAGGATAATATTTTACGTGTAGGATGGATGTGTAGTAAAGGATATAATCTTGTGTTTCAGGATGATGGTTGTGAAATAGAAAAAGGAAGATCCAATACTTTGGTTGTTGTAGGGACAAGAACATAAGGTAATATTTGTCAGCTCAAAGATAGTGGTGCTAAATGCCTTATGTCTCAAATTAATGAAAGTTAGTATTGGCATTGAAGAATGGGTCGCATCAATTTTTATAGCCTAGTAAAGATCAATTCTACTAATGTTGTGAGAGATCTACCAATGAAAACAAAGCCTATCAATGCAATCTACAAGGAATGTCAAGTTGGAAAGAAAACAAATAAGAGGTTTGAAAGAAAAAATAATATTCTACTGCGGGTCCCTTGAGTTAGTACATATAGACCTTTGTGGACCTACCAAAATAAGAAGCTCATGTGGTGACATGTATTTCATGTTATTGATTATTGATTACTCTAGAATGACTTGGGTAAAATTTCTCTAAAAAAAATCCAAAAGCCCTAGATAAGTTCAAAGAATTTAAGTCTATGGTAGAGAATGAAATGGATGTGAAAATCAAGTGCTTAAGGTCTGAAAGGGGTTGTGAGTTCACCTACAATGAGTTTAACAAATTTTATGAATATCATGGAATAAAGACGTATTTTTTAGGTCCTATAAATCCTCAACATAATGAAGTTATGGAGAGGAAGAATAGAACAATTCAAGAAGTAGCTAGGACAATGACGAAGGAAGAAATGCCTATTGGAGAGAAGAAATTCATACTACAGTCTACATTATTAATAGAGGTCAAGCAAGAGTGAATAGTTCAAATACTTCCTATGAGTTATGGTATGGTAAACCTCCTACTATAAAGTATTTCATATTTTTTGGAGGAAAATTCTATATTAAAAGAGATGAAGAAAACTTAGGAAAGTTTGATGCAAGATCTGATGAATGAATCTTCCTTGGATACTCTACAAGAAGCAAATATTTTCAGTGCTATCATAAAAGGTTGAAGAATATTGTTGAGAGTGAAAGTGTTAAGGTGGATGAAGAGCCACTATAGAGTTCAGTATTGATAGAAGGATATGAATTTGACGAATCTCCTTGCAGTGAAGAAGAAAAGGATGAAGAGAAGGAAAAAGAGATGACAATTGAAGAGGAAGAAGCTCTAGAAAATATCCCTAAGACTCCTAAGTATGTGCAAAAGAATCATTTCAACTATCAGATCATTGGAGATAAGAGAAAAGGTGTATTGACAAGGAGAAAAGCAGCTATGATAGAGAAATAGGTAATTTTTTTTACTTTCAGAGGTGGAACGTAAAATAGTAATTGAGGCATGCACAGATGAGAGTTGGATCAAGGATATGAAAGAGGAATTGGAATAGATTGAGAAGAATCAAACTTGAGAATTGGTCCCAAGACCTACAAACATGAATGTGATAGGAACTAAGTGGGTTTTCAGAAAAAAATTGAATGAGGATGGAAAAGTTTTTAGAAACAAGGCTAGACTTGTGTGTAAGGACTATTCACAAGTGGAAGGAATAGATTTTGAGGAGACATTTGCTCCAGTGGCAAGGATGGAAGTCATTATAATTTTTTTGGATTTTGCAACACATAAATACTTCAAAGTATATCATATGGATGCAAAGTTTGCATTCTTCAATGGTGAATTGGAAGAAGAGATATATATTGAACTACCAGAAGGAATTTGTTTATCAGATGATGTTGATATGGTCTGCAGATTAAAGAAGGCATTGTATAGACTCAAACAAGCTCCTAGAGCTTGGTATGCAAAGTTAGATAAGTACTTGTTGCAACAAGGATTCAGGAAAGGTACTGTAGATAGCAACCTTTACTTCAAGGTTGAGGGAGAAAATATCTTGATTGTGGTAGTGTATGTGGATGACATTATTTTTAGAGAAAATGAATGTATGTGAAATAATTTTTTAGAGAAAATGCAGAAAGAGTTTGAGATGTCAATGTGTGGAGAGATGAATTTATTCCTTGGATTACAAATCAGTTGATCAAAAAAATGTATTTTCATTTCACTATCAAAATATGTGAAGGAAATGTTGAAGAATTTTGGAATGGAGGATTCTAAACCTATGTGTAGCCCTATAATTACTGGTTGTAAATTGAGCAAGAATGATGAATCTCCTAAGGCATCTCAAAGAAAGTATAGATCAATGATTGGAGGACTATTATACCTAACTTCTACTAGACTAGATATCACACATACAATTTGTCTTGTAGCAAGATTTCAAGAATATCCAAGAGAATGTCATGTTGCAACAGTAAAGAGGATATTTAGATACTTGAAGGGCACTACAAACTATGGTTTATGGTATCATAAGGATATTGATTTATCCTTGAGTGCATATACATATGTCTAGATTGGGTAGGTTGTATAGATAATAGAAGAAGTAAAATTGGTGGTGCTTTCTTTCTTAGAAGCAGATTAGTTTCTTGGTTGAGTAAGAAAAAAGATTCAGTGTCATTATGTACTATAGAGGCAGAGTATATTGTAGTAGCATCATGTTGCACACAATTTTTGTGGATAAAGAAAATATTGAACGATATCATAGTATCATTCAATGAACCTATTTCTATATTGTGTGACAATACAAGTGCAATAAATATTTCAAAGAACATGGTAATACATTCAAGAACAAAACATATCTCTATCTGGTATCACTTTCTAAGAGAGAAGGTTGCAGAGAATGAGGTGAAGCTAGAGTATGTGCCTACTAAGGATTAGGTTGCACATATTTTTACAAAGGCTCTTTCAAAATATACTTTTGAGTATCTTTGGCATAAGTTAGGGGTTATTTCCCCTCCATTCAAATAGATGCATAAGTTGGCGCATCTATCCAGGTAAACATTCAAGATACATTCTTGGTCTTGGATTGATGTTGGAAGCTACCTCTTAGGGGGACTAGGTATTGATATTTGTGTTGGTACAACCATCTATGGAGCATATTTTGTTCCCCTAAGGGGAGAAGTGCAGAGAAGTGAGCACAATGAAGAGAGAGTGTAGTTACTTGTTGGTGTTGCAAGTGGTGTATGTAGATATCATAATGGGAAAAAAATTTATATACAAATGATGTGTGAAAGGTGTAGATGTTTCCCTTTGAGTGTTGTCAAAGGAGGAGAGAAATATTTCAATTCATGAAAGATAATTGGATGAGATTATGGCCCTTTTCCATTGATTTCAAAGGGGGAGAGAGTTGGTTGAAAAAGCATAGTGCAAAAGAGTATTGTAGGAAAGGATATGGTCTAAAAAATATAGGGGAGAGAGTGCTCATAAGAGAATGAGAGAATGAAGAAATCCTTAGGTAGGGGGAGAAGAAGTTAGGGAATTATGAAGTAGAAGTAAAAGAGAGAGTGTGACATCAAGGGGAGTGTTGTTTGTTGTAGAGTTGTTAGTTGATTTTGTTCTTGATGGTTTTTCAAGAGAGCTAGTGTTGCCATCAGTGACAAAGGGGGATATTGTTGCAAGTATGTTGTTGGTGTTGTCATTGATGTCAATAGTTTGGAGATGGTTGGTGTTGTTAGTACTAGTGCTAGTATGGATATGTTGTAGTTATGTCATCAGTTTTGACATCGATGTCTTGATGGACAAAAGTTGCAGGTGCAATAATTTCACTTGATTTTCAAGTGCTTTTGAGAAAATTTGAATAAAAGAGTGTGTAGTGTGATAGAGGTGTGTTAAGTTTTGTGCTCCACATTTCTTCATGGTTGAAGGTATTCTCATGTGGTTTTGATATGATGATCAAATATGTTCAAAGTTTCTATATCTAGAGTTTTAGGTTATGGATTATACAATAGTGAAAGTTTTGTTTGATAGTTTATCTGTCTATATAGAAGTTGTCTGGGAGAAATGAGATTGATCCACATTTCTTTGCAATAAGGTTTATTTTATTGTGGATTTGGGAAAATTCTTATATTGTCTGTAACTTCCTTCCCTTGATTTTTTAGGTGCTAAGGTGTTATGCAAGGTTGGTTAGTAAGTTGTGTTTTGTGGCAGTGTGTTTGGTTGCATATAATTATGGTGGTCTCAATTTTAGGTGGTTGTGGCAGAGTTGTAGTAGATTCTAATGATGCTAGAATATTTTGAGTTTTTTGTGGATATTCTAGAGTGTTTCTATGTGGTCCATGTGACTTGAAGAAGCATGTATGTGGTCATTTGTAGTGTTAATTTAGGTTTGGTCGACTTGGCATGCTAGCGTTATTTGCAGAGGTACTTCATGGATTGTGGATGTGTTGAGTAGTGTGGTGATTCATATTTGGCTCCTATTTAACCATTGGAGTGGTCATTCTTCACTACTTTCCACCATGGAGGTGTTTGGTGTCGATCTATTTTGGTGTTGCACATTTTAGGTGCATACATTTCATTAAGGCTAGCCTAATTGAGTTTGGTTAGCTTATGGATGGTATAAATACAAGGTGAATTGTTGGAGATGAGTGTGGACCTATAGAAGGTGTATGAAAGATGAGAATTTTATTAAGTGTAGTGATATGAGTGTGAGCTTAATGCCTATGACTCCAAAGTATTATTAAGTAAAAGGGTCTATATTTTCAGTGTTCTTAAAGTTATTGGAGGCAGTGAGCCAAAGGTTGTGAATGACATAAATTTTTAGTGTTGGATTTCTCCTATTGCCTTGAGATAGTGAATCTCTTTTTAATAGTTTTCTTCTATCTTCTTTCTTCTTGGTAGTGATCCACTCAATAGTGATCCTTTTTGCTTTATCTAGGCAGTGAGGCTACTTGTATTCAGTGTTGAAATTCATATATATATGAGCTAATCCTCACCACAACTTTTCCCTTCTTGGGTTTTCCACATAAATATGGTGTTCTTATGTGTCTGTATTTGTTTGCATTATTGTTTCATATTTTTACATTATGCTAATGCATGATAAGGGCTTCAAGGCTAGTAAGGGTTTGACTGATATTGAGGGATTGAATGTTTTTAAGTATAAAACTAATTCACTCCCTCTCTTATTTTTCTTGTGCATCTAGCACCCTTTTTTGATGGTGAGTTGGAGGTTGTTCGTGCTAAGAAAATTTCTCCTCCCCAACTCTCCCTCACAAGATTCAGCTAAGTAGATAAACTCCTCTCCCATGAGTTCCCTCAATGAACATGTCTCAACCATGGATTCCATTCAGGCCAAAGAAAAAATGATAAGGAAAATCATAAAATAGTTAGATATTGGGATGGTTAAATGAATAGTAACCACCAAACCTAATATCATTCTAGACAACATCCCTCTAGATTGTGAGGGAGATAAGAAAAATTCTCAACAACTTGCCCTAGATTCTATGAAAGCCAAGGCTAAGAAAATTAGACAAATTATGAATTTCTCAGAGGGTGAAGTATTGGAACCTCATGATGGGAAGTCTTCCCTCAATCTTGGGGATGAGGCATTTGGAAAGGAGGTGGTATTGTCATGTTATGATTCCCTATGTGGTGGTCCAGAGGCTGACAATCCTATCCCCCTCAAAATTCCACCATTAAAAGGAGAAGAAAATAAAAAGAGGAAGCTTATTGATCTAGGCCAACATCTTCTGACTTTGGTGAAAAGAAACTACTAAGAATGGAAAAGAAGATAAAATGGCTAAGTGTTTTGAAAAGTTATACAAAAACTAGAAAAATACCCCCCTCCTAAATCTAAATGAAACTCAAAGTATTTAACTTGAATGTGAGGGTTTAGAGTCAATGAATATAAAATATCTAGTTAGAGCCTTCTCTAATAATAAACAACATTTGGATTTTGTTTGTTTGCAAGAAATAAAGGTCATTGGCTTTCAAGCTGGGAGTGTGCTAAAATTTATATGGAAAGATGCAAGAAGTATCTATAATGAATATGAGAAGGTTAAAGGAGGCACTACTATACCTTTTCACCCTAAATGGCATCAATATATTTCTCAATGGAGTTTCTCTCCATGTAACCAATTTTTGTGGCTCTCAATTCGAGTGACCTCATGGAGAAAAGGAAGGATTCCTCCTATTCAATATGGTTTGCATGGTGTAATAACCAATCTCTAAAAAAAAATTATTTATTGTCGATTGGATAGGTTCTACGGGGATAGGAATTATTTTTCTTTCTCTAGTCCTCAAGGCGAAATTGATGTTATACTGGTTCCTACCTCTATGTCCAACCACTGCCCCATTGAGATTAATGTAACATTTTCCCTTGCCCCTTTGTCCTCCTCCCAATAGAGACCATCTTCCTTCAAAATGAATTGCTCCTTGCTTAATGACCCTAACTGCTTGGGGGTATCACATCAGTCACAATTTTGACCAAAGCTCTAAACAAGAACCTAGACCCTTTGAAATGGTGGGATGTTTTAATTGATTCTTAGAGGAAGATCTTTCAAATTTTGGGGAAGGAAAAAGATAAAGATAGAAATATGATTGATAATATGATTCATCAAAAAATACTTGTGTTGGAAGGTCAAGTGGAAGAAAATAAGCCTAACAATTAGTTGGAAAATAGTCTTATTAGAACTATATCCCTTCTCAGGAAATTACAATTTATTATAAATTTTAGGGTTAGAGGATTAGAGAATAGATGAATTGGTTGAGGGAAGGTGATAGGGGTTCTAAATATTTATATAATTTAATTAAGGCTAAGAAATAAAAAGAGCATATTGGTCCCATTCTAGATAATGGGAATCTCTCTGATGATCCTTTCTTTATGAAAAATGTTTTTTTCTCTTTCTTTCAATAGTTGTTCTCCATTGAGAAAAATAGTGAAAACAAATAAGCTAGAGAAATTATCCTTAATATGATGGGCATGTGTAGGATCATCATGAAAAAAACAGGCCCTTAAGTGGCGATGAAAATTCAAAAAATCAGAGTTAGGCAACTTGATGTAAAAATTTGAATAAGTTATCTATATTATTTCAAAAATATGTAAGAATAGAATATGTAGAAAATTGAATTTAGTTTCTAAACTACTAGGTTTATTTTATTTAAAAAAAATCCATTTGGTGAAAATTTGAAATTTCGATGCAGTAGTACTTAAATTTCAGGGAAAAAATAAGTAGGTGTTTGTCTGACCACTCTAACCACAATAAAATGATAATATTTTTTTTATAAGATTTTAGATATAAGTAGAGGACTCATGTCTCGATGTGATGCATATTTTTTTGTAATTTTTTTCCTAGTAAATAATTAATTATGAATTTTTAATTACAACTTAAAAAAATATAAAAAACTTGTATGTCTAACCACCTTAGCTTGGTCAAAACTTCATGAAATTCATTTTTTTTTAATCCTATAGTATGTGAAGCATAGAATGTGACACATGTTTTAGATACAAAAATGTGATACCATTTGAAAGCTATAGATGTTTTTCAATCAGCCTATCAATCAAAACTTTAGTCATAATACAAATAGAAAATAAATAATAATTATTTATTAAATTCAAAGTAAAGCATAATTTATATTGGTGGAAAGTTGAGAATCTCCTTTAAAAACTCTTTTTGTTTCATCAATTTTGGGTAAGAAAAAAGTTATCAGCCACATGGGCCATCATATCACTTACATGTCGCCACTTTTTGGCCCATCATGATCTTGCACATACCCTGATAACAAATAAAATCTATGAGGAGGATGCCAAGATTCTAGAAAGAGATATATTCGTATAAGAAATAAAAATACCATAAGATCTCTAGCTAATGGGAAATCACCAGGAATGGATGGGCTTATTTCAAAATTCTATAAAGGTAACATTGATTTGATTGGTTCTGAGCTACTTGAAATTTATAACTATGCCTTTGAGAACAATTCTTTGGGCCCAAGTATCAACAAAGGGATAATTAAACTGATCCCTAAGGGTGGGGATAAAACCCTCATTAAGAACTGGTGACCTATCACTCTGTTGAATGTCTCATACAAGATCCTAGCTAAAACCCTTGTGGGTATATTAACTGATATACTTGGGAAAGTAGTTCAAGAGCATATACTAGTTTTATCAAGGGAAGGTACATTATTGAGAATCTTATAACAAGCTAAAGGGGATGAATTGGACCAAATATTATAGGCAACAGGTTGCAATGATTCTCTTAGAATTTGAAAAGGCATATGATAGGATTGAGTGGCCCTTTGTGTTGGATATGCTTCAGGCACTTGGTTTTCCACCCTCCTTTTGTAAATGGATCAAGATCCTTTTTAATGAATCTTCCATAGTAATTGATGTCAATGGGGAGCTCACAGATGCAATTCTTCTTTAGAGGTTAATTAGACAAGGTTGTCCTATAACTCCTGCACTATTTTTTCTAGTTGTTGATGCATTGCACTATATTCTTCGCTCTGATCTTTTGTCTCCCCCAATATATGTAATAAGGATTCTCAACCAAGAGAAGATCCTAAATGCTTAATTTGTAGAAGAAATTTCCATATTCATTGAGTTGATTGAAGATAACTTTGAATAGTTGGCTTGTGAGAAAGGGGTATGGGTGGTCAAACCCCTATAATATAGTTAGGTACCTACGGATACGCTTTTATGTCTATCCCTCACTAAAAGACATGTGGGATTGGCTTTTTTAGAAAGTTGAAAAGAAACATCAAAAGTGGCAAACCCAAATGGTCTCTCTTGCTAGAAGACATCAAGTTGTTCAAAAGGTAATTGCTTCTCATGGAGTGTCTCACTCTTTAGCCTGGTGGTTTGCTAATATTTATTTTGCTAAGCTCCAAAATATTCTTAAAAGTAATTCTTTTGCTCTGATGGTAAGGGCAAGAAAAAGAGACAAATTGTAAATTGGAAATGGTGTTTCCTTCCAAAAAAACTTTGGGAGGACTAGGCATAAAAGACCTATGGTTCCAAGGGATAGCTCTTGCACTTCAAAGTGTATTTTCAAGGCTCTGGAAGGTGATAAGCCTTGGAAAGTTCTGGTGAGACACAACCTAACACTATCCAATCCAAAAAGGGTAAATAGTGGAAGAATCTTCATTTGCATGATATGGTTTTTGGATGGCTTTAGGTTGGGGTTTTTGGCCTTGTTCTCTTTTCCTCCCTATGGAAAGCTTGGACTCAAGATAGAAATTTTCTTGTTGATAGTGAAGCTTTAAGTTGTTCCTCATCTTCGTATGTTCCTAATAGATCATTGTGGTGGAATCTTGGCTTGAATGGGAAGCCTATGGCCTTGACAAAGGGTTGCTTTGGAAAACATTGGTACTCTCAGGGGATTAGATTTTTCCAAGACCTGCTGATAGAAGATAGCTTGGGGACTTGGGAGCATTTGTGGGCTTAGAAGCTTTGATTGCATCCTTTTTGTGGTGGAATCTTGGCTTGAATGGGAAGCCTATGACCTTGACAGAGAGTTTCTTTGGAAAAAATTGGTACTCTTAGGGGATTAGAATTTTCCAAGACCTACTGATAGATGATAGCTTGGGGACTTGGGAGAATTCGTGAGCTTAGAAGCTTTGATTGCATCCTTTTCAAAAAAAACATACACAATGGTTGGTAACTATTTAGGGCACTAGTTTCCTAAAAGTGTTGTTGGGGACCTAGAAGCTCTGGGTAGAAAAAAATTGGAAGATGACTCTAAGATAATGGTTGTCTACGTTAGGAATATTTATCTGATGCTTGTTGGATTGGGAGAGGTGTTTGAGTGGTTAAAATCCTCTTGGCTCTTGTCTTGGTCTGCTAAGTTAAATGGTCCAATATCCTTGCACATTTGTGGCACAATAATGTTGAACCAAAAAAGACTTGTTTTCATTGGCTATTGATTTTTAAAAAGCTTGTTGTTGGTCATTTCTTGCATAAATATAGTTTTCCTATTAGAACATATGAAATTTTCTCTATTCCTGAAACTTTTGAACATTTGTTTTTTTATTGTCAGTATGCTATTGCTATTTGGTCTTTGATTTTTGGCCTCACTGTGAATTAGAATGATGGTCTTGGTTTTTCTTGGCATGAGATTCTTGCTGGTTATGTGGAAATGTTTGATGAAACTTTGAATAAATTTTGGCTTGTTTTGTCTAATGAAGTTTTTTGGTTTATTTGGAAGAAGAGGAACAAAGAGGTCTTTTAGAGAAAAATAAGGCATCTTACTGAGTTTAGCAGTGAACTCACCTTCTTGACTATCATGTTGTAGGTATCGAATATGATGGAGATCCCAAAGGATCGTTTCATGATCTTGCTAAAGGAGGGTGTAATTATTATTTACAAATCTGATGTTACATTTTCTCACTTCTTCCCTCAAGGGAGGAACAAACTGAATCAAGAGGAGCTAGAGTTCCTCAACAAATACTTGCAAAAGAGGAAGCTGGATAAGGAGAATTGGAAAGAAGATCGGCCTAATGAAATGGACATTGACACCCCTATTGTGGTGAATATGAATCCTAACTAGATTTTTCCTCCTATAGGGGCTTATGATATTGATCAAGTTGAATTTAGTAACAGTGCTATATGATCTTGAAATTAATTTTTGATTTGATGTCCTTATTGTAATGTTTTGAATTGTAACTCGATCTTCTTACCTTTTTGGCATATGATGACATGTAATCCTCTCTAAGACTTTATGGGATAGTTTCTCCTCCCAATGTAATATCTTTTTCTGTAAACTATCTCTAATATAAAAATAAAAAACAAGATGCGGGGTAGCAAAGTGCATGCCTATATGAATGATAGTGAAATCAAAATGCATGGGCATGATCTATATGAGAATAAATAATTTTTTGAAAGAATGAGAAAATTAAATAAATGAATATCATGTATGAAATACAATTTTTTTAAAGAACTTATTATTAATATATAGTTCTTGTTTGGCTAACTCGTCCTATAGAGAAATAGTTATTTTGATATTGGTAAACAACTCATGCAAAATACCAAAGTTCAAAATAGTAGAATAGTAATTGAAAGTGATATGTACAAGCATGGATTCAATGAAAAATAGAAAATAAAACCAAATTTGGATTTATTAAAGGGAGTGCCATTTTTCATCTCCTTTTACTTCTACCATGGCTAGGCATTCAATATGTTAAATGCATTCATTTCTATTGCAATGAGAGTATTGTATATAATACTATGAATGTTAGCCTCAATGTAATATGGGTGAAAGATTGATATTTGTTGTCTAAATCTAATTCAAATATAATGTATAATATGATAAAAAATTACGTATATTTTGAGCCTATAACCACTAATTAGAAAATACCATTCATTTGATTGGAGTTAGTGCAAACACTTCACCCATATGAATTTACTTGTATTTATATAGGTAGAATGGTGAAAATATTTTCCTTCGTATTCTTTTTTTATTCAATGTTATTCATCAACACCTATCAATCTTACTTGCACTTTATAAATGTCAACTGGTAGGATTCTAACCTAAGACATTGTTGTGGCAAAGCATCATTTTCTTGCACACCATGAATTGTCAAATATTTCAATCTATTATATTAAATTTTAAAGCATTCAAGCATTATAATTAAGACCAATTATATAGAAAGCCCAAGTTACATGGTTTGAGGTAACAAATAGGATAAAATAAATGAAGGTAGACAATCTACCAGAAAAAAGTATTTGGAAGCACGAGATATCAAGGGAATGAAGGAAAATGTGGAAGAGGATTGAAAACCATTTCTCATATTCTATGGTAATAAGAAGCAAAGTGTTTTAGAGAGGAAACTAAGAAGCAATTAAACAAAACTATATGTGCAATAAACATCAATTAAAAGTGATTGTATTTTATATAGGACAAAGAAAAAGAGGAAGATGCAATGTTAATGGGTTGGTGTGGAGGAAGAGGAAATAAGTTTTTAAAGTAAGCTATAAATACAATTTGACACAAATTTTAAATGCATAAGCAATAGGGATTGGTATTCAACACATAGGAAAGCTAATAGATATCTCCAAGTGATCTGTCAAGTAATAATCTATAATTTGGTGATGCTAACAAATTCAATATTGATGTTTACCAAAAGTGGTCTAGTAGAGTTCTTGTATGGGTTGTTGACTTGTTCCTTATTGAGGAAAGATTGTTCTTTTTTATGCATGTAAGCAATATTTCTTGTTCTATTTTTTTTTGTGGCATGCCAATGTTAAATTCTCTTGTAATGCCTCAAGCTTTCACCTAGGGCATTAATGGACAAAAACTAGATGAATAATATTTTATGTCGCAAGTGTGACATTCACATGAACTGCATTACACACTCATGCATATAAGGTGTGATGAAAAAAAAGGACATGTAGGACACCCAATGGCAATGCTCGGAGCATGGTAACACAAAGTGGAAGATTTAAGTTCTATATTGTGTGACAAATTCTCCATAATAATTGTACAAGAGGATAGAGTTTCCTCTATGGTGGATATCAAACACTACCCCACAATCACGTTCTCTTGGAATCATAAAGAAAATAATAAGAGTAAAAACCACACCATTGTACATCACAAGATGACACAATCAACATCCAAGAAGACATGGGAATGGCATTCAATCACTAGAACTACCCACACAAGAAGTAGGCAAATTGAGAGATACAAGATCTCAACCAATCAAATCGTCAACTTATTGATTGCACATAAAGAAACAAAAACCAACAACAATGAATCTATGAATTAGGGATCATCTAACCCCAACAACCACCTATTTTCACAAATGGATAGGAGATGATGAATAGGATATCTTCACTATCCAAGGGTCTAGAATACAAAACTGTTTTGAACACCAATGCATTTTTAGGACTGTGGTGCACCTTAAGGACAATAGTACAACTGTGTTATGGCTCTAGGAAAATTCACCACCAACAATTCATTGCCAAAAAATTCACCTCCAATAATTCATCACCAACAATTCATCACCATGAAAAATTCATCTCGTGGAAAATTCACCACCAACAATTTACGAGTAATTCATGGCGGCGAATTTTCCACGAAATGAATTTGTCATGACGATAAATTGTTGACGAAGAATTGTTGATGGTGAATTTGTTGATGGTGAATTTGTCTAAAGCCCTATGCTATATTCATCTAATTGTGTTGTCTATCTTGATTGAGGGTTCACTAGAACTAACTTCCTAAACAAAAGCACTAAATATTCTAAGGATTTTCTTACATTGAACTCAATTCCCTGATAGAGTACAAAGCCAAAGATAGTTGAACAAGCTCACGCATGGTAGAGTACAAAGCCAAAGATAGTCGAACAAGCTCACACATCTACTATCATGTGGATATGAAGAATCACACTCAGTGAGAGAGCTAGAGAGATAGGGGACCTCAAAGGCAGATCCAACCTACTCTAGACTAGACAATCTAACACGAAGAGAAGTCCTATTATGAACAAGTGTCGTAACTCAAAAGCACCTCAAGAACACGCAGAGCATCCACAAGGGCCTTATTAAAACTCTAAACGCACATGCCTCTTTGCAACTACACACATACGATACGAACTAAGGATTCGACCACCACATGGGTTACCATTTTCAACCATCCATTGCATTTTCTACTAACACAAATTTGATTGGAATGGACGCACCCAGAAACAAAATGAAAGAAACCAAAAACCAATAAGCAAACCTTCTTTGCAAGTTAACGACACTTGTGGATTCTATCTATTCTGTGTTGCATATCTTGCTGCTTCTCAGGCAACGCTCCAGTTCTTACAGTATGCAAAGGCGTTATTGAGTACAGCACCGCCAATTATATGTAAAAACAGCAGAAGCAGAAGCATTGAACAAGTTTTAATACACTGAAATCGTCAATGCTGCACTTAATACGCATTTGCTAAATCCAAACTCATTGGAAATATTTTTGGGAGATGCGCAAGCATAGAAGAAAGGTAAAGTATTTGTAATGAGCATATGGAGCAGAAAATCCAATGGGTAGTACAAGCTGAAAAGTACAGTTTGTGTGAGCGGGCGTTCAAGTAGTGTAGTACTGAGGCAGCTTATCACTTTTGTCTTTAACTTTGGGCATGAATATGTGCTTTAGCAGTAAAGTTGGTCGTGAATTTAGGGTTTTGCTTATGTCTTCAAATCATGAAAATTAGATCTTTTTTTTTTTGTCTAAAGGAATTAGAAAACAATTTATTTGGTGTATTTGTAGTCCTTGTTGAGGATTGATTGCTGTGTTTAGTTGAGATTTTGGTTGGATGCCCATTTTAGCTCCCAAATCTAAGTTTTGGACATAAATAGAACATTTGAACTTCATCATCATTTACTTTTCATATTTTCAATGAAATTCTATAAAAGCACTATGAAAATGTAAAAATATTTGTTAGCTTTCTAGTTATATAATATTTGTTTATATTCTAAATAAATTAAGGTATTTATTTTTATTCTATTTTAATGTTGTCTTCATGTTCCTCGGATATATATGTATCGATTATGTCTCCCTTTATAATTCTTGATGTATTATCTAAATTGAAAAATAAAGGATTGTTTTATTTTTCATTCTACACATGTTGAAAAATATTATATTTTTAATATATTTATGGAAATTATTTGACACAAATACTCAATGATATAATTTTTAGAATGCATCCACTTTGAAAAAACTTAATAAAAAATATAAAAATGTATGCAACTTGTAGTACTGTAGCTTAGCTACTTTCTGATATTTTTTTAAATACATAACAAATCAAAAATAAAGTGGTACATAACCAAGATGCTATATTTTAGTTATAAAAAATAAAACTCTTTTTTGTGAACTTACTTTTTGACCCTCTTAATCTTAACTACTTTTAAATATCTTGCTAGTTTAGAAGCTAGATTTGAAGTATTGCAATTCTTGATCATATCACATTTTCATATTTTGAGTGTAGACATCTTGAGTTACTCATTCAAGTTCAAGTTTAGTTGATTTTGAGAAAAAAGAAGTCAATTTTAACGCCCATTCCATGCAAATACTCACATTGCTTAAAAATCATGAGTGTGAAAGACAAAAACTAGAGGAAATTTATACTAATCCTTCATCATATCTTAATGTTAGTGTATATATCCATACCTCCACTATACTCACTTCTCCCCTAGATAGGCTACATCTACCATTGCTTCATCCACTACTAGTATACAACTTAGAAACATTGTGACCAATCCATTTTACATTCCTCTTTCATCCTCGACTACCAATCATATAACCGCATTCCTTATCCATGCCACGTCCTCTTATATATTTTTTCAAGTCTATAATTCCCTTAGAAACCTTCAAAAACCACTAGATCCTCTACACCTCTCACATCTTATACCTATAGCAATCATAGTCCTAAACCATCCAATATTACCATCTCATCCTCTATCATAGATGTAGTAATTTAAAATATTAAGGAAGTGAATAGGAAGGTTGATAATAATAATGTAAAAGATGAATATTTAATCCTAGAAAAACACCATATGCTTTTAATATTGTGATGTTTCTATAGAATATGGGTTTTTCTAGAACAAATAATTTTTATATATGATGGAAAATGATATATTAATATACATATGAAGTATTATACAATTAATGTGTGGATTTCATATATAAGGATAGAATCATAGGAAAATTATTTCCAAAAACACTTAAATATTATGCTATTGAATGGTTTTACACATTACTTTATGGGTATATTCATTCATTTAATGATTTGTTAAGATTATTTCTTAAGAAATTCAAAGTGAATATAGGCCTTAAATTTATATTTTTTTGATTTAATTAAGTGTGTCCAAGGGTCAAATTAAAGTATTAGTAACTGTAGTGTAGAGAATTGTACTCCTTTCTAAGAGGAAGTTCAATTTCGCACTTAATTTGGACCTATTTTAGTGACCTTGTATTTATTCATTTTAAAACCACATTAATGGGCCCTAAATACCCTTTATTATGTATCCCAAGGCCTATTTTATTTATTTCCCAAAAATATAATCCATATTGAATAAATGCTATTAATTAAATTAATGCCCCAACATTTATTAGGTCCTAAAGTTTTAGGTCATGACCCAATCACCCATGGGCGAATGGGTCCTTTTTAGGTGCCCAAAACTTAACTTAAGACATGTTTTTGGTGGAATTTCATAGTATCAAATTCAAATTTTAAGTGTTAGCTTTCAAGATTTAATAAATGGAAAATTAGAAAGGAAGCCTATAAAAATAAGCTCCATATTCATTTTACACTAGCAAGGAAGAGAAATTCACATGAGATCACAAGTATTCACGTTCAAGATAAAGGAGAAGTTAATCAAGCATTCAAAAGTAAAGTCTTGGAGCAACATTTTAGTTGTTTTTGCAGGTCTTCAAGCTCATTTTGTCAACAAGATCAAGCATTTCCAAAGATTGATGATAGATGCCTATGGAGGATCATGATGGATTCTAGGTTTTGGGAGATGCACCAAGCCATTCAACCAAGCCTAATGACTTGTTTCCTAAGTGGTTCCATATTCTATTATCATTCTACTTTTTGCCTAAAGGAAGGTATATTCAGTTTTATGACATATTAGGGTGATTTGAGATCTCCCAAAGTAGGTCTTCACCATTGTTCATGTTCATTTAGGTATCTTATTCTAACACACTTGAATAAGGTTTATTTTCATTTTAAGCTCTCTTAATCTTAGAAAAACTTAAGGTTAGAGATTATACACACATTTCATGTTTCAGATCTGTACTTTTCATCAAGGTTTAATCACCAAACTTAGGATTTGATCGAGGAAAACCCCCATCCACAACCAAAAACAATTTTTTTTTGCAGATTTATTACAGATCTGGATCTGAGAGTGAAAGTTCAAAGTTACAAAGAAGAAGTGTAGGTTTCAAACTTAGATCTCGAGTTCAAATTTTTTTGGAAAAGTGGACCTGGACCCTTTCACCCATGAGCTAATGAGTCCTAGGAAGGCTTGCAGAAACACTATTTTATGACAGGTGCACAACATTTATATCTCCCATATTTACTAGAAAGTTTGTTGTTTCTCTCAGTTTTATGCTTAATCTATTACATCCAAGTGATAAATTGCATTTTTGGAGTGGATTTGTTATTTTAAGTTTTTCTCCCCAAAGTGTTGTTTGACCTTGACCCCCATCCTCAACACAAAAGGAAATATGAAGATTCTCACAAAGGGTTGATTCACCTAAGAGTTGTTAGTCAATTATTTGTGAAGATATTATTTCCTAATGAAATTAGAGAAGTAGGACCCATTTTCCCTCCTTGGATCCACTTTTTCATTTTGGGAAACCCTAACATTTTTATATGTTTCATTTTGGTGAACCCAACATTGTACAACAAAATTTCTAAAAATAGAAGTCCTTTTACCCCTAGATCTTAGTTTTGCACTAGTTGCATTACATTTAGGGTTCTTTGATTTTGCATTAGTGAAAATTTCATGTAGAGTTAAGTTTGCATGTTTGCATCACTTAAAGTCATCAAAAATGAAAAAAATTGCATTGGGTTCACATTTACTTTGCATTGTACTTACATCAAAATTATCATTCAATCATCCAAATTCATATTTAGATTCAAATTGCATACTTAAAATAGTCACCTAGTTCATCATTTGATCTTAGTTAAACTTGAATTTAGATACATTAATTTGGAAAAATATTTTACAGAAACTCGTGTTACAGATCAGAAACAAAAATCACATAAGGTAAACTCAAATTCAGGAAATTCAATTTTAAAAAACTTTGAGCAAGGACCTATTCGTCCATGGGAAAATGAGTCCTTGTATAGACCTATTAGACAAGGTTCTGGGTGCTTTTTAGTCTTTGTTCTACATTTTTGTTACTGTTTTCATATTTGAGAATTGGTTTCATGAAATAGTTTGTTTGTGCATTCAAAGTATTACTCATCTAGTTAAATTTTGCAATATTGTGGAAAACATTTCTTGTATGTTTCAGTTAAAGATAGTGAACATAGATTTATGTAATTTTCTTTCATTTTTAGCATCATTGCATCATTAGATATATTAGTCTACATTTTGCAATCATTAGAAGACAAAAATACAAACAAAAAAATATCAAAAGAAATAAACAAAACAAGAACAAATTGATGAAATCATAGTTATTTGACCATGTCAAATCTCCTTTTCCAAGTTAACATATCCCTCAATCCATTTAGCAGTGATGACTTTGACATGTTAGATGAAGTCCTTGAGGATTTCATCTCACAAGGTTCATCCACTAAGGCTTTTCATAATAACCCTAAACAAAGAGAATTTAACACAATCACACCTCAACTTATCCTTTACCCACCCTCACACCAACCTCAAGTTCAAAAAAATCCTATTCTTATCTTGGAACCACCAAAAAAGAAACCATTAGCTCTAGGAGATAGCTTGAAATTTACAAGGTAGCTTGATAGTAGCAATGCTTCACAACAATTGAGTTACAATACCATTGCTCACACATATAATATAAGGAATAATAGGCAACCACAAAGCGGTCTAGTTTCATTACCATTACCTCAACCTATCTTGCCTAGTGCCCCTTGTTTACCTTTACATAATGGAAAGGATTATTCAATCTTGTTGAACAACTTAAGAATACTCCTGCTAAGATATCCTTATGGGACCTTATTCAAGCCTCACCTAACTACTATAATATGCTTCAAACAACCTTACAAAAATTTGTGGTTCTTCCTAATGGAGATCCAAATTAGGTGGCAACTCTAGTTCAAGGAATGAATGTAGTTAATATAGACATTATTTTTCATGAAAGTGAGTTACCCTCCTTGGAAGTTCAAAACCAACATGAAGCCTCCATGATAGTTGTCATTATTAATTAGGTTGCAGTAAAAAGAACCCTTGTTGAAAATGGATTGGCCCTTAATGTGTGTAGCGTAAACCTCTCAAGGATGAGATTGGAATGGATAAGAGAAAAAATGAACTTGATTCTTTTTTCATTCGTGGATTTGATAACATAGGCAAATAATTGCTTGGTGTGATCACATTACCTATTACAGTTGGAAAGGAAACATTACAAATTGTGGTCCATGTTATGCCTCAATATATTTCATATAATCTCATCTTGGGTAGACCATGGATTCATCAAATGAATGCACTGCTTTCGACTCTTCACCGTTTAATGAAGTATGTCTTCAAAAAGAAAGTGTACACAATCAAAGTTGACCCTAAACCCGAAATTTGTTTACACACTGAGAAAAACAAGGAAAGTCCTTTGAAAAAATTGATAGGTCAACTTCAAAAGTGGAAAGTACACAAGAAGAAGAAGAAAAATAAAAGAATATTGAACAAGTCATGAGGTTATTAGAGGATAATTGGGGTTCCTTATATTTCACACCGACATTCATGGGAGAATACAAGATCACAACAAAATAACCTAAAAAAGGAAAATAACCAATGGTAATTTCAACACAAAAATTGGAATAACCCTCGCAAGCATCTACTTCATCTACTCAAGAAGAAGACACAAGTTATACAATACAATTTGATGATGTTGATTATAAACAACCATTGAATCTGAAAGAAATGGAAAATCTTTTTGGAAGAGGTTATGAGCTCTTTAAAAAAATTGGTTATAGTGGAAAAGGATGTGGTTGAAAAGAACAAGGAATCTATGTTCCTATAAAGCTTAACACACAAGAAAAAAAAGTTTTCTTGGATATTTTCCTTCTAAGATAACGAAAGCAACAAAAATACCTTCACTCGACATCAACACCATCATGTGTAGTTCCTCTTAAATAAGATAACTCTCACTTTAAATAATCTTAAATTGATTGATACAATATGCGAGGAATCATTTGAATACTTTGAAGGTGATGGAAGCCTTGAAAGAAATGTTAGAATTTTATGATAATTCATTTACTCTGCTTAAGAAACAAGGAGTCACTTGTGCTATGGTTAGTACTAAACAAGTGCATGAAGAAAAGGAAATCAATGATGTTGATGATGATAAACAAGAACATATCCCTGAAGTTTCCAAACAAAATGCACTATCTATAGGAGATACAATCAACATACTGATGGACACATCTAATGAAGAAAAAGTGATTCAAATAGGAAAGTGCCTTGATGAGGATGAACAAGAAGATCATGGAACATTATTACACGAATTTCATGAACTCTTTGCTTCCACTTATTTGGACATGTCAGGTATTGATGCTAAGATAGTGAAACACAACATAGTTCTTGAACAAGATGTTAAACCAATAAGACAAAAGATAGATAAGATGAATCCTAAGATAGATTTATTGGTTAAATCTGAGATTGAAAAATCCACGAAGCCACTTTTATTCGTCCTATTGACTATTTACCATGGATTTCAAACATTATCACAATCACAAAACATGATAATCGTATTAGGATGGGTATGTATTTTTGTGACCTTAATAAATCATATCTAAAATATGACTTACCCCTTCCTAATATCGACAGATAGTAGATTCTATTGTGGGACATTCTTTGTTGTCATTCATGGATGGTTTTTCTAGATACAATCAAATATTTATCAATCCTCAAGATCAATACAAGATAGTATTTACTACAGCTTGGGGAACATTTTTTTGGGTGGTTATTGCTTTTAGATTAAAGAATGTGGGTGCAACATATCAAAAGGGCTATGACATTGATATTCCATGATTACATACAATAATATTTCGAAAGACTATGTTGACGATATTCTAGCCAAATCTTAAACCCTTTAGGACAATTTTAGCATCCTTCAGAATTTTTTGAATGAATGCATAAGTATAACATGAGATTAAATCCAAAAAAATGCGTCTTTGGTGTGGATAGTGGAAAACTGTTAGGTTTAATAATATCCCATAGAGGAATCGAGGTGGACACGAAGAAAATTGATGCTATCATTAACATGCCACCTCCTAAAAAATTTCCCTAGTTGTTTACTTTACAAGGGAGAATTCAAGCTATCTACCATTTTGTAGCATCCTTAGTAGATTAGACATTAACCTTTACATAAATTATTAAGAAAGAAGTGAAGTTTAGGTGGAATGAGGATTGTAAACAAGCCTTTGAAAGTTTGAAAGATTACCTCTCTACTCCTCCTATTTTACAAATTTCTATGCAAGAAAGACCATTTATTCTTATACAACAATATCAACCCATGCTCTAGCAGCATTGTTGGCTCAACAAGATGATAATGGTTAAGAACATCATGTTTATTACATTAGTCAAACTTTGATTGACTATGAAACTCGATATAGAAAGATAGAAAAACAATGTTTGGCTCTTGTATTTACTACCAGTAAATTGAGACATTACTTGTTATTAAATGCGAAAATTCATGTGATGACAAGGTTTGATCCTTTAAAACATCTCTTTGCTAAAATTGTTTTATCAGGACACTTAGCTAAATTGGTTATGTTTTTACGTGAGCTTGATCTTAAATTTGTCTCCCAAAAGGAAATTAAAGGACAAGCCTTAATTGACCATTTAGCTAATGCTCCTTCTCCATTAGAATTACCTAATATAGACTCATTCCTTGATGAAAGTGTGTTGACTATCAAAAAAGAAACATGGGAATTGTATTTTGATGGTTCTAAGTGTCAAACTGGCTCCAGAGCAGGGGTTATAATAATTCCTCCTTCAAGAAAGCTTATTCCCTTATCCTACCATCTAAAATTCCTATGTACAAATAAAACTACAGAATATCAAGCTTTAATTGCTAGTATACGTGCAACATTAGCCTTAGGTGTTCAACATATTTCCATATGCAACGATTCTCAATTAGTGATTAAACAGATAAATGATTCATATCGAGAAAAATATGATAAAATTGTTCGATATAAGGACCTCATGATGATATTATTAGACAAATTTGAATAATATACCATTGAAAAAATGCCGGGCTGATGCAAGAAGTTGGGTCCACAAAAAGCTCAAAAAGTGGAAGTGTTTTTGCTGTTTTTCAGAATTTGTCACACTTGAACTGAAAATTTGAGGAACTTACACAATGAATTTTTAAAAAAGTCAGTAATATGAAATTTAGAGATTTGAATCTAGTTTATAAATATGTAAATTATTCAAATACCCAGATTGTAGAAACGAAATTTTGATAAAGATCTATAAAAACCACTTTTTAAAAGTCCCTGTTTTTTTACCATACCATGCACATGTACGGACAACACTTTTTGAATCAAATAAAAGTATTTTACTAATTCCTTTTGGGGAAAGAGAGCTAACAACATGAAGATTGATGAGGAATTTTTTTTGTAATTTTTTGTTGAATATTTTTTTTATTATTTAATTTTTATTGGCCTTAATTGTTGTTTTTAAAAATCAACGTGTACGGACAGCATAATTTGACCTAAACTAAACTTTTTTTGAATTTTTTTTTTTCATTGTGTAAAGAATTGTCTAAAGATTGATGTCATATAATTTTTTTTCTAAAAATTTTAACCAAAAAAAAGTTATTAAAAAACAAAAAAAGTCTGATATTTCAAGTTTAATGACTAGTTTGCTTTGAAATTAATTAAAAAATAGAAAATATAATCCAATCTTAATAAAAATTATATATATAAAAACTAGACATTATGTTCTGTAATGGGTTTTAATTTTATAGATTGATTCAGAAAAAAAATTCATCAACCATATTGTCAAAGTTGAACATTCTTCTTCAATCTGCCTTAGTTTTTTAGTTGCAGGTCAAAGGCTAAGGCTCGGATTGCCAAAGCTTTCCCGAACCTAAAACCAAGTCTCCAGGCGGGTTGGGAAACAAATTTTTTAATAACGCATATGCGTTATGAAACGCATACGCGTTATTGAAACAAAACGCGTACGCGTTTCATAATGCGTATGCGTTATTTTTTTACTTGTTGGGTAAAGGTAACGCGTACGCGTTCCTTTTTAGAAACGCGTACGCGTTACGAAACGTGTAAGCGTTCCTTTTTAGAAACGCGTACACGTTATGAAATGCGTACGCGTTCCTTTTTAAGAACGCGTACGCGTTTCATAATGCGTACGCGTTTCTAATATATCCGTTTATCCTGATTTGACATTTTCTGATAGAGTACGGTTTTCCTGCAACATTATTTTTTTGCAGTACGGCCCGCAAGTTCGATTTTCTACATTTTTTATTACAAATTTGTCTTGTGTAGGGCATATTCTATTGCAAATTGGTTGAAAAGTCAAGTGGAGGTTGAATTTTCTGAAGTGGAATCAAGTACAAGAATAATTTACAAGAAGATTCAAAAAAAAGTTTTTGGATGTATTCATGATATTTTTGTGTACTTCAAAGTTCAAAGAAGAAAAGATCTTCATAGTACAGAGTGTTATTTGAATATTTGAAGGAGATAAAAATTTGAAAATTGGTTACAAGTAAATCATTTGAACATTTTTCATCAAAAAGGGTTTTGTAACCATGGGATCAAAACAAAGACAAAGAAAAAAGTGTAGAATGTCAATGACACCCGAAGAAATTCAAGCAAATAAAGATATGGAGGCAAAAAGACAAAAAGATAGAAGAGAAAGAATTCGTCAAATGAAAAATTTGGAAGCATCTACTTCAATGAATGTTGAAGAGAAAGTCATGAATGATGAAATGAATGTAGATGATGCAAATGTGGAGATGGTGAATATAGAAGAAAATACAATTATGGAGAGAAACTCAACTATGTCTTCAACTACAACTTTGAATGATATGGAAACAGTACATATGCAAACAGCTTCGGGTATGTCTTCAAATCCACCTCCCAATGATATGGAAAATGCACCTATTCAAACAATCTCTCCAGGTATTCTTTCAAACCCAAGTCTTGATAATATTGATTTTTCTTGTTTAGATGAAGCTGGATACACCATTGATGATATCAATAATTATAGGGTTGAAAGAATGCAAAAACAAAAAAATTATGAAAATATATCTTGTGAGAATACAAATGCTAATCAAATCCCTCATATTGATGAAAATGAGAATGAAATCTTTTTTACTTTTGAAAATGAAAATGGAACCCCTTGTGTGAATGAAAATGAAACCCCTTGTATGGATGAAGATGAAAATGTTTTTTTTACAATTGAAAAAGATGTGTTAGATAACCTTCGTGGTAAAGTTTCTTGGAGACAAATTAGAACTTATGGAAATAAAATATATAAAATGTTTTTTTATAGAAAGAAATTAGGATTCCAATGTCAACTCATGGTGCAATTGATGAGAATGTGGAAAATGAGAAAAGTGATGAAAAAATTAGGTATTTTTGTAAAACCAAAAAAGAAAGATGATTCAGTAGAACAAGTCATTTCTAGTGTTGCTAATGCTATTGATTTTATAGGTAAGAAAAGTCGATCCAAAGATAAAAATGCGGCTCGTCGTGCAATAACAACTGCTTTAGTTGATAAAGCAACTTCAAATAAAAGAATGTTAAGTAGGATTAGTAAATGTATAAAAGTAAATCCCAAAACTTTGATTAGAGTTGCTAAAAGAAGAGAAAATATTGAAAATGATCCAATTAATCAATGTTGGAGTTTTAGTGGTAGACTCCCAAGATCAGACATGAAATTAACTAATGAAATTAAATCTTTAATCATTAAATTTTGGCATGATAATACAAGAGTATCACCTAACATTAGAGATGTCTTAAAATTAAGGGTGGGTTCCAAAATTCGTGTACCTCATCCAAAGCATCTCTTAGATATGACTCAAACTGAATTATATAAATTTTTTTTAGATGCTTCAATCTTACCATTGAATATTAAAATAAGTCAAAGATCATTCGAAAAGTGTAAACCTTGGTATGTTAGAATTAATAAGCAACGAATTTCTTGTTGTTGTAAGACTCATGTACAATTTCGTTATTATTATGATAGTTTTCAATATATACGATGCACTTTGCATGTTAACCAAATTATGCAAGACATTTGTGGTATTAATATGCCACCTGAAAGAATCAAAGATTTTATATAAGGTTTGTTTTGCGAACCCTCTAACGGAAACTTATTTTATTTAAAATCATGTATTTCTAGAGAATGTGATAGATGTGCTAACTTTTCATTATTAGGTGAATGTATGCATGAAAGTAGTTTAAATGAATTTGGACAACAATTAGTAGATGTAAAAAGATTCAAAAATGTTGAGTATTCTTTAAAAGATGGAAAAACTAGGAAACGTTGTGAGCTAATTATGGAAAAAAATACTGTGCATGCATTTATTAAAGAATTTAAAGATAAGATTGTACCTAAATATATTCAGCACTCTCAGTATGCTCATTGGCTTGATAATCAATTTTGTTTATGTAAAAACACATTCCCAATTGGAACTATATTGTTGGTTGTTGATTTTGCTGAAAATTATACTCTTGCTCCACAAGAAGAAATTCAATCACAGTATTATAATTCAATGCAAGTATCTATTTTTGTTCATATTGTTTATAGACATGCAGATGATAGTAGAGAAGATAATAGAATTTTTTTGAGAGAGTACCATTTTTATGTAAGTGATAATCGATTACATTCATCTGAGTTTGTTCAATATTGTTTTGATATATTTTACAAAAATTTAAAAGAAAGAGGAATTCAATTGCTAGAACATCTCATATGGTCAGATAATTGCACGGTCAATTCAAAAATGCTAGGATGTTTTATTGGTTATGTAGAGTTCATAAGGAAAATAATATCCAGCACATATGGAGTTTTTTTGAAGCCGGTCATGGTAAGGGAGAACACGATGGAGCAGGTGCATGTGTGAAAAGAGCTCTTGCTAGAGAGCAACTAAAATTTGAGGATGCTGCAAAATTTAGAGATGCACATGCAATTGTAGATTGGTGCAATACCAAATTATCTACAAGAGTAAGTGAGAGCTCAATAATTCACCGCTTCTTTTGGTTAGTTGAAGAAAATGATATTTGTTCTCGACAAGATTGTGAAACAACTAATGGATCTGCAAAATGGCATTCATTTAAGAGTTCGAATGCAAACACATGGACAATATGGACAAGGGAGTTGGCATGCTTTTGTCAATTTTGTATTGCAGGTGATTGGGAGGCTTGTCAAAATATGGAATGGGTTGAACAATGGCAACAAAGAGCCTTAACACCTACATCGACACATGTTCAACATGGAACAATAATTGAAGATAATCAAGCGTTCACATCAGATGATTATGACCATGTTTCTGATCTTGTACAAGAAGGTACATTATTTATTGAGATGAATTTTATATGTATGCATGTTTATATACATGAATTAAATATAAGTCGTGCTCTTTATTGAATTTTTTATCTATTTTGTAGGACATGTGTATGCTGTTGTTGCACCCGAGGGGAATGAAGAGGAGACAGAGTACTGGTTGGCTAGATGTGTTGAGAGAAAATATAAGTTGGTACATCCTAGAGTGGATGATGATAACTTTGAGTATCCAACTGGTTCAGTCGTTGTTGTTGGCACCTGGCTTCGAAAATATTTGATAAGAAAGAATGGCTTGCCTGCATTTGAAGATTATGAAAGACACAAGAAGATTATACATTATTCACATTTGATTTTGGCAACCAATATAAAACTAGTTAGATATCACGGGAGGCCTGCTAATAAAGTTTTATGGACACTTTCAATGGATGATCATGAGACAATCATAGATGCATTACAAAAAAGAGAGGATGTGGATGGTACAACAGAGTAAATAAATATTGGTAAGTATATCTAGTTGTATGTATATATTTAATTGATATATATATTTGTCTTTAAATTCATTTCCTTATTAAAGTTTTATATCATTTTTTGTTTCAGGTCTCCCTTGATACAAAAAAGAGAGGAGATGCACTCTTATTACAATGGAATTCGAATCTACAGACAGGTAACTATATATAGTTGTAGATACATTTAGTTGAGAGTATAAATATAAAACTAAATTTAACTCATTGTCATTTTATAAAAAGTTTATAATTTATTTCATATCCCCTTAAGCCATCCTCGTATGTGCCATTAATCCATCCGCTTGCATCCCCTTTAAGTCTCTCTATTAATTCCCCTTAATTCATTCTATTAGGACCCCTTAATCCATATCCTTGTATATCTATCCTTAATCCATCCTCTTGCATCCCCTTAAGTCACTCTCTCAACACCCCTTAAGACATCCCCTTAAGCCATTCCCTTAGGTCACATGGTTTAGAGTTTAGGGTTTCTAGGGTTCATGAGTTGCTTAGAATAACAAATTTATATGGATTAATGGTTTAGGGTTGATCTCCTAGGATTTAGGTCATGTGGTTTAGGGTTTAGGGTTTCTAGGGTTCATGTGATGCTTAGAATAATAAATTTATATGGATTAATGGTTTAAGGTTGATCTCCTAGGATTTAGGTCACGTGGTTTAGGGTTTAGGGTTTCTAGGGTTCATGTGATGCTTAGAATAACAAATTTATATGGATTAATGGTTTAGGGTTGATCTTCTAGGATTTAGGTCACGTGGTTTAGGGTTTAGGGTTTCTAGGGTTCATGTGATGCTTAGAATAACAAATTTATATGGATTAATGGTTTAGCGTTTAGGGTTTAGGGTTTAGGACCCTTAAGTCATATCCTCTTACATGGTTAAGGGTTTAGGGTTAAGGGTTAAGGGTTTAGGACCCTTAAGTCATATCCTCTTACATGTACCCTTATTCCACAATCTTGCATCCCTTAAGTCACTCGCATAATTCCCCTTAAGCCATTCTCATAGGACCCATTAAGCCATACCTTAGGGTTCATGACATGCATCCCATTCATCCATCCTATGGAAAACATCATTTGAATTTTTATGAAATTTATAAGATCCAATTTTGTAACTTTTACTATATATTTACTTAAATGAATCAAAAAAATTATAGAACTACTTACAGTTTACATTAATTATTTTTGCAGGTTCTCATCAAGTCGGTCTACCATGCGATTGTCACTGAAAAAATATTTTATCAAGAGACTATGTAAATATCAATTTTTGGTCTTCACGTAAAAATTGATAAGCTAAATAATTGGATATACATGTGCACACATATATGTTTCATCATGTTGTATAGTTGTATGATTTTCAATTAACTTATTAGTAGCATTTTAAAAATCTCATTCCAATTTTATAGATTATACATTTCATATAATTGTTCAAATATTTTCTAGAATTGGTAAATAGTTCAAATTACGTGAGCTCTTAATTTATTATGAATATAATCTAAACTATTTAAGGAATATTTAAATTTATCACCTTTAACCATGTGATAAATTATATATTTATGAAATTTGATTGTAGAGATAAGAATTTATATCTAGTGCATGTATTACTTGAAAATTAGATAAAATATCTAGATCTACATATACATATGAGTGCATATAATCATCAAAATGAACATAACATGATCATAATTGACTGCATATATATAATCATCACATTAAAGTCATCTGATATAAATAAACAAAAATATGTATATGTCAAGTCCAACACATAAAAGTTTAAATAAAACTAGAGATGTCTGGTCTATTTAAAATTTAAAACCATTTAACTATCAGGCTGATCAGTCAAATCAAGTCTCCTCTTTGTTCCAGGTCGATTAGATGTACCTACATCATGCTGTAAAAGAGTACAAGTAACTTGAAATTAGATTTAAATTTATTTATAAATTTTGATATAATTAAACATATTTAAACCTGACAAAATATAAACTTTTGGATAAAAAAAAATTAATTAATTAAATATCTAGTAAATACAATAAAAATGATTTTTAAGACATGAATAATTTACCATATGATCATGTGGATCTACTGGAACATTTTGTTCAACGGGTAGCATAATTGTCACTTGAGAAGATTCAAATGCCTGATCTACTATATCCTGCATATTCATATAAAGCAATCAATATGTTAAAACCTCGAATATATATATATATATAAAAGATCCGTAAAAATTGTTTAGGATATTTAGTAAAGTTTACAACCTTGAATGATATGACCTCAAGATCACGCACCTGAGATTGCCCATGCATAAATGCTGACGATGTCTCAGGTGCACCTGCAATGGGTGTCTCATGAAATGCCTGCATATATATGTACAACAATTTGTATAGATCATTCACGCATGTGTATGTAAATGTAAAAATTAAATTAGATCTATGATGTGTATTTAATTCAAACTTAACAAACTTTTTGAAAGAATGCACCTGAGTTGATGATGACTCAGGAGCGCTCACCACAACTTGTGCTTGGTCAGCACTAGGCATGCTCATCTGACCTCCTTGCATCTAGATATAATATATATCAATCACACATCATGTGTAAACATTCAAAATAAATTAGATATATATATATATCCACACAAACTAAATTTAATATATATTGGTTTAAGTACCTGACCAAAAGGTGAGCCCATATCTACAACACTCGACATATAGACATGATCATTTTGAGTTTCAGGCATTGTCTGATCATGCGTCTACACCAAACACTTATTGAATTAATATTGTATTATATATATAATTTGATGTTATTATTTAAACATGAATTTTGCACATTCCAAAAAAATATATATTAAGTTCAAAAGATGAACATACCTGTGTAAGATGATGCTCAGAATATAGTAAATCCATAAATGACTCTGTCTCAGACGCAGGTGGGTCACCTGAAGTGGATGCCTGAGTATTCCTATTGCTGGAGCCTCCATGCTCTCTATTGACCACTTCAGCCGCCGCGTGTGAAGTCTGATGAGTGAGATGTCCTGAAAGTGAACTCAATGCTCCTAATGTCGATAGCATGGTTTGCTGCTGAAATGCAGCAGGAACACCAGGAGAAGCAGGAGGAACAATAGGAGCAATTGGAGCACGTCGTTGAGGATCAACACGTGCTCCCAATCTATGTTGGGGCATGCCACGCCCAGCTCCCTGAAATGACCTCATATCAAAATAGTTGGGTTTTAAACCCAACTCAAACTCTGCCCATAACTTTCTCAAAAAGTATAGGGGCACCTCAGAATTGCCATGTGGTGGAGTATCAAACACCATCCACCATCTATCCCAAAAATGTGCAGCTATCAAGGGGTGCCTACACCATAAAATTGAAATTTGTTTTTTGGTGGGTGGAATTGGTTGGCTAGTTTGAGGGTTAAAAAAATACTGGCACATGGCTTCTTTAGTAATTTTAAGGTCATTAATTTCTTTATAAGACAATCCATCTGCATAGAATTGTCTCCTCTCGTCTCTCCATTGATGGAACCTATCTAGGTCCGCATCAATAGATCGAACATAATCGACAATAATTTGCATCGTAGATGCAAACCGTGAGAGATGGGGGGGAATTCTAGGCTCATTTTTAATCAGATCTATATTTTCTTGAATGACTGTAAGATTTGCCCTAATGCTCTCTCTCAACTGATCCTGGTCTACTATAGGGGGTGGGGGGTTAGGAGGTGGAGGGTTTGGAGGAATGGGGTTTTCTGGTGGTGGTGGGTTAGGAGGAATGGGGTTTTCTGGTGGTGGTGGGTTAGGATCTATGGGATCTATAGGAATATGTGGTTCAGGCATAAAATCCTCAATGCTAAATAGTGGATCCATGTGAATGTACAACCAAATGGCAACTGCACATGTTAAACAATTAAAAAATATATATCAACAAACTAATTAAATAATGCAGACAATTTGAAAGAACTATTTAAAAATCACATTGAACGTGCACAAATCCAAAATGCAATTCATTTGAAGACCATTCGATTTATCATTAAAAAATCAATAATGTTCATTAAAAATCCATAGCATGTACACATTAAAGTTTATAATTTAAGTTTGTACAAGTTTTGAAAATTTCAAATTTGTGGTTTACAATTTGAGTTTTGGGTAAGGGTTTGTGTTCATATTTTAGAATGTAGGGTTTAGTGTCTATGTATATTAGAATAATGTAATAAGGTCCATTAAGATAGATAGAAATTAAAAAAATTGGTTATAAGGATACATTTAAACATATTGAGGATACATTTAAACATATAATAATAGAAACATAGGAATCATGGTACATTTGAAAAGGGGAAATGATAATAGGAGTTACCATAGAACACAAAATATTGTTCATATGAGAGACATAAAAGGTATGAGAATTGAATATTATTTTAATAATAAATTATTAAACAATAGTATACTACATGAAACTTAAAGGATGCAAATAAATTAAAATTATAGTGATTAAAAGTAATAATTATGCAAAAAAATAAGGAATCCAAACTACCAATTCAGTAGGGTCAAATCCAAGAAATTTTGCAAACCAATCCTTCATCAATTATAGAATTTAGAGTTATACATTTTAATTTCTTGATTTTTTAAAATTTTGAGTAATAATAATGAAGGAAAATCTATAAGTTGATGTTCTAGGATGGTCCCCTTTGACAAAATGGTAACAATCAACCTAGATTATGTTGAATCAAGAGTGAAGGAAATGAAAATTCAATATGTTATGACTAAAAGTCTATGGTTGTTATAACAAATTGAGGGAAATGCATTGTCTTGTGATACCTCACAATTATCTCTACTAAAAATAAACTTTGTTGATCACACCTAAAGACCCCATTGTTATATAAGTTTGTAAATAAACTCTTTCAAAACTAAGATTGTGAGAAACAAAAATTGAAGAAATAAGACTAAAACCCTATGTGTTTTAAAAAGTTCCACTAGTATTCATGATTTTTAAATCCTTATGAAACCATCAAAAACCTTAGGTACCTAAGTACGGGGATTCAGTTCAAAAAGACATTGCTAATAGATTTATTTTTCAAGTTTAAGATAAAAAATTTAATCGATATATAGATGAAGAATTTTTTAAAATACGATTTCATCTAAGGATATGTTGCCTTATATTAGAATTTTTATCACACTAATTCTAACTTGAACCATAGACGGGCTAATTATAACTTGAACCATAGACCCTAATTATAACTTGAACCCTAATGTATTCTAACTTGAACTCTAACCCTAATTGTAATTAAATCGGGTATCATAACCTTAGTTGAACACTAACCCTAAATGCATATAAACTTTTTAATCATAAACCTAATTAAATATTGATTGAATGTTTAACTCTCACCAAAATTATAACCATTTAACCCTAGACTCTTAATTTAATTTTTACCCCAACCCTAGAACTCTACACCAATTGACGGGGCTAATTCTAACTCCAACCCTAACCTGCATCTTAAATTTTAATTCATAATTTCATAATCCTAAACCTAACCCTAATAAAAATATAACCCTAACTCTAAACCTAGTTGAATACAAACCCTAACCTCAACCCTTACCCGAATATTTATCTTAGAACCCTAACCCTAGAATGAATTTTAACCCTAGAAGCAGGTAATTGAATTCTTTAATATTAAACAAGTAAACCTAATCATAACCCTAATTGTAATTTTGAAATCTAACTATACAATATATATTAAAGTTTAAGCCAAACCTAATTGTACCCTAGATTTAACCTAATTTTAACCTACAAATAGGGTTTTAGTTTATGTTACGTTTTCTAGGGTTTTAGTTTACGTAAATTCTAGGGTTTTAGTTTACGTTATGTTTTCTAGGGTTTTAGTTTACGTTTTCTAAAGATTTAGTTTATGTTTTCTAGGGTTTTAGTTTACGTTTTCTAGGGTTTTAGTTTACGTTTTCTAAGGTTTTAGTTTATGTTTTCTAGGGTTTTAGTTTACGTTTTCTAAGGAATTAGTTTATGTTTTCTAGGGTTTTAATTTATGTTACGTTTTCTAGGGTTTTAGTTTACATTTTCTAGGGTTTAGGTTCAAAGATTAACGGTCTGAGTAAATTAGTTTTTTAGAACCTACAGTTTAGGGTTTTAAATTTTAAAACTAAATGTGTCAAATTTAGGTTTTCGATTTAAAATTTTATGTTGTTTGTTTCATTGATGTTTTCGGTTAATTAAATGCAGTTTAAAAACTATTAAATATTAAATTAAAACAAACTAAACAAAAATAACTAAATAGCAATTATAAAACAAAAATAACTAAATAGCAATTATAATGAAAAAATATTGTAGAATTCAACCAACCTAGAGGTCGCTAAGGTCAGGTGTGTCGACTGGAGGAGGTGAGAGTGAAAATTTTGCAGATTCTGGCCATCCAAAACGCGTACGCGATTTGCTGTCTCTTGTCTAGCGCTCCTAATTCGGCTGTGAAAATGACTTTCACAGTCGCTTATTTAAAAAAATAAATAGTCTTTAGAAATGCGTATGCGTTATGAACGCGTACGCATTTTGGAATGCGTACGCGTTTCATAACGCGTACGAGTTTTAGGTTCGTAACCCGAACCGTAACACGTACGCGTTATTGATCTAGGATCGCGTATGCGATGCATAACGCGTATGCGTTTTGTGCGAGAATTTTTTTTTCGTCCGAAACTTCCCATCTTCGTGGACCCAACTTCTTGCACTTACCCTGCCATGAAAGGATAATCAACACACAAATGCAATGGAAAGTGCTACAAGTCCCTTGTATCTCCTGAAGATCCTTCTCTTGATTTCACATTTATAACTTCCATATGATTATAAAACCATTGATTGACGACAAAATCAAAGAAGTGTTAATAACCGATATTGAAAAATCTAGTGAGTGGTACACAATAATATTCAATTACTTAAAAGAGGGTATCTTTCCCAAGCCCAACAACTAAAAACACTAGAGCTTGTCTTTGGAAACTCGCATCTAAATAAATAATCCTTGCAAATGTGTTATCTAAACAATCATTTGATGGTCTTATACTTAGATGTCTTAAACAATCCAAAATCCCTATAGCACTTGAAGAAGCTCATGTGGGTGCTTGTGGGGGACATTTTGGAGGAAGGTAGTTAGTTCAAAAGTTAACCTGTATAGGATACTATTGGAGACATATGGAACAAGATTGTTTTTGTCACATTAAGAAATATCATAAATGCCAAGAACATACTAATTTGCTTCACGCTTCTACTTTTGAGATTCGTGCCTAAGTTCCTATTTGGCCCTTCTCGGTTTGGGTTTTTGATCTTATTGGAAAGATATTGCCACCCTCTTTCATTGGACATACGTTTATAATTACCGCAACAAATTGTTTTACAAAATGGGTAGAAGCTATCCCTCTTCATTCCACAATAGATGACACAATATGCCATTTCATATCGAAAAACATTATTGATCACTTTGGTCTTCCTTCCATATTAGTTTCAAATAATGGAACTCCATTTAAGAACATTGACGTGGGGTAAAGGCGCAAAGTTGTGTCACAATTTCAACCAACTTATCAACACAACTGAATTTAAGTATTTCTAACTAAAAATCAATTTTGGTCAAACATATGATCTAGTAAGATTCATTCTAGTTAAGTTAGATACTTCCATAACTTTTTCAACTAAAATTGTTGGTTAAAAATATATGGAGTACCACTTTGAGTCCAATTTACCAAAAAAATAAATTATTTGAAAAACATGAAGTTTCAATAACTCCTACTAATGTTAATAATATTTTTTTAAAATATAAAAAATACCCTTTTGTAGATCTATAAGTTTAGTTTTCAAAAATATATTTATTTTAATAGTTTAATTATTATTTATATTTTATATTTTATTTTTACTAAAAGTAGGCTATCAACACAAAATATTAGGTTGCTTACCATGCCAAGGAAAAATACTAAAACTTATTAAAAAAATAGAAAAAAATATGATGCATTAGATAAAAGAATCTATTTCAAGATCTTATATTTTTTTTTCCATTTTAGATAAATATTTAATATGAAAGTTGAGATCCAATGGAAACAAATGTTTTTTGATTCACGTACATTTTAATATTTATTTAAAAATATATATTTATCAAAATTGGAAAAAAAAATCCATGCACTAAAGTTTCAAGTTGTAAATGGGTAAGTGCACCAAGATGGTTCCCAAAAAGGGGACTTAAGTGGACATCGTTTTTCTGAAATCAGGAAATATTGACCTTGGACATGAAATTGAGGATACTTAGACTCAAAATTTTGAGATGGAACAAAAAGAAGGATTCAAGTGCTCCGAGTCTACTTTCGAAACTACTAATTTATTTTGAAAATGGTTGAGATTAAGGGGTTCAAATGAGGGATGTACACAAATTGGTGTTGTTTTTGTCAGAAAAACATAACATAGCAACTCTTGTACGACCCTCATACGGTGAACTATTTTTTAGTATTTTTGAAATCGCAATGGTCAGAAGTTAGCTAATAGTATGTAGTTGACGCACAATTTTTTTGATAATTTTTTAATGAATATTTGATTTTTTACTAATTTGCGAAGTGGACATTTCCTGAAAATAAAATTTTGGTCGCGCTACCTCTACAAATTTTGGAAACTGATTGATTTTTATTTTTTTTTAATTTTTAATTTTGTAGAATGGAGTCTAGTTTCTAAAAATGTAATTTATTTGAAAAATTGATGAACGGTTAATTTATAACGAGAAAAATACCAAACATTGCTTTTTGGCAAAAAAAAGACATACAGATAAAATAAATTATGGATGAAAGACTTAACATTTTCAGAAAGTGAAAAAAATTACATCGTTGGATAGCTAAGAGATAACCAAACATTACCCATGTGTTTGATTTTTTGGATATTGAACCATGTGCAATCCTGACGGTGAGCACGAACTCGATTATGAGAAATATGGTGGATTTTTTAAAAACACGTCTCTGGTCATTAGGAATGCCCTCGAAGCCTTTGGGTTGGTATTCCAAGGCAAATACCAAGCCTAAGCCTCGAGAATTCCCAAAGCAAGATATAACATGCTCGCGTTATATGTTACTTTTCACATGGTTTTTGCTTCTACAGGGAACATGTCAATTAGGACATAACGCGAGCGAGTTATAAAGCGCTTGCGTTATGCCTTCCTTTTTGTTAAATGCCAATATATTGAATGTATGCTAATATATTTGTATGTTTGTATGTACATGTATGTCATGTATGTATGTATGCTTGTATGGATGCTAGATTATATGTATTATGCTTGTATGTATGCATTTATGTATGTCTTTAACCGGAGGGAGAATTTAGAGAGAGAGAATCTATAGAGATGGAGAGGGGTTGGAAGTGAGAGTTTAAGAGAGAGGGAGTGGGAGAGAAGGGGTTGGAGTGAGGAGTTTAAGAGAGAAGGAGTAGGAATACATCAATATATGTCGATATAAGTATGAAATATATGTACAAAAAATCCATATAGACTTACGAGAATGCCATATAGGCATACAATGTCAAATATGTCCAATAAAAAATATGTACAAAACTGCCATGTAGGCATACAACAAAGGACTCTGGAATCAAAAGTCATTGCTCTCCATGCCCTAGAAATAAAATCTTTCCCTTTCCTTTTCGCTCGAATGGTGATAGGTCTGTCACTCATTTTTTCTATGCTCGTGGAGTGCTCTTGCTACTCCTCCTAGGGTTTAGTTCATGGTGAAGTTTTAATTGTTACAATAAGAAGTACAGACATGAATATATAGAAATTACATTATAAAAAATGATATATTTGAAAAAATAATCGCTTACAACCATCTCACAATCTCTCTTCATGAGGGAAATATCCTCATGCCCATGCTCAGGCGTGCTCAAGCCCTGTATAAACTATACAAATAGAAATTAAACTATGTGAATCAATAATGGTTTGATTTTTCACTAACATCTATAACCGCAAATGTAAATTGAAATTTACTAATTTACCTCATACCTCTTCTGTCAGAGCCATCAAGGATTGTATAGTAGATGTAACACCAATATCCATTGCCCTCGTCACATTTAGAGGTGTATCATCTCGCAATAACTGAAAATAAAACAACAAAATATTCAATGTAATCAACGATGTGCATATAAACTACACAAATCTATAAAGTACTTGATTCATTAGTTAAGCTCTTTATTCTATTAATTTTGTGAAGGTTTGAGTAAATCCATCGCCACTGGGAAGTGTTCCATCAAAACCTCCAATATTAGTTTGTTCAACATCCAAAATCGCATATTAAATTACCATTTGTAAAACAATGCTATTAACATGCAATAAATTTATAATTGTTGACTAGTTACATACCCTAGCAATAGGTGTACTGCAGAAAAAGCTTGGTGGGGGCTGGTGTATCCAGTCTCAACATTGTGACCCTGCAATTTTATTAAAATCATAAAACCCTCATATTCGTCTCATTACCATGGTATAGATAAAATTATCTGCCATACCAAAGAGAACAAAACCTTGAAAGAAAAGGAGAGAGTTCGGGTGGTGGAATATCGTGAAAAGAAGAAATTGGAAACGATTGATGAAAACAACCCGATTGTAGAATAACCTCAACCATCAGAAAGAGAATGAGAATTGGCAGCACAACAAGCATGAATGCGAAAGCATCGTTGTAAGACATATTCAAATACCGTAGTTGGAGACACACCCTCTACGACAAGTGAATATGAAGGGACACCATTAAGCACAAGAGAATATAGAGGGACACCATCTAACACAAGTGAATATGGAGGGACACCATCTACTGCAAGTGAATATGGAGGGACACCATCTACTGCAAGTGAATATGGAGGGACACCATGTATTGCAAGTGAATATTGTTGGACACCATCCAACACATCTCAAGTTGAGAGTACATCATCACTCGAAATTGATGAAGAAGGTATGCCATCATCCCAATGTGAACCTCAAGGTATGTCTTCTTCTCCACCCTCGATCGAAGGTATGCAATATAGCCCACCTCAATTAAATATTGATGAAATTCCTAATGTTGAGATGTATGTACCCAGGAGAACACCACCAAGAATTTTGCGTAGAAAGCCAAAGTATTTGATTAACATTGATGATGAGATTTTTCAGCACATGGAAGGTAAAATTTCAACACGCACTTGTAGAAGATATGTTGATAAGATTTGGGAACGATTATTTGAAAGGCTAAATGAGACTGCAAGATGTCAACTATTTGTTGAAATGATGCGGGGTGTAAAGTATAGAAACATCATGAAGACTCTTGGGTTGAGAACATCGAATGCATCGAGTGAAGACACTATTGTGAAGAATCTAATGAATGCTTATGAGAGCGTGGGTAATACCTCACGCTTAGAGGATAGTAATGTCACCTGAAGTGTCATTACATCAACTTTGGTAAGTTTTCAAACAAAGAGAGCTCACCTAATTAAAAATACTAGTGAACAAATGGGAATTAGTAAATTTTTTTTATCAAGAGCCATTCAAAGGCGACAAAGAATTGAGGGCATTGATACAAATGAATTATGAAAATTCTTGGGGAGACTGTCATGAAAAGATAAAGAAGTTGTCAAAGCCTTGAGAACAATAATTGAAGAGTATTGGAAAAATAACACAAGGCCATCTCCGAATCAAAGGGATGTGGTAAGAAGGAGAATCGGTAGTGAGAATCGTGAGCCACATCCAAAGCATTTTTTGGATGTGACTCAAACCCAATTTTTTCGAAAATTTGAAAATGATTATCCTCAAATTAGTATTTCTCAAAGATTTTTTGAACTCCTTAAACCTTTTTATGTCAAGATAAATCACACATGCACTACTTCTTGTTGTAGACTACATATTGAATTTTCTAACCATTAAGATGATTATCATTCTATATGGTTAGATTTGCATACTAACGATGTTTTGTAGGATTATCTCATAGAAGCCCCACCAAAATCTTCAAGAGAGTTCTTATCAAAAAAATTATGTGAAATAGAGGATAGCCAGATATTCTATAGGACAACATGCTTGGATGGTTCATGTGAGCATTGTGGTGGCTTCCAGCATATGCCAATATGTCAACATATGGAAAGCATAGATGAGGTGAGACAGAAACTAGTAGAGTTCGGGAAGTATAAAACAGTGGCATATGATACAAAAGATGGGTCTCAAGAAAAAAGGTGTGATTTGGTTATTGAGAAGATTCCATTGTACCAATTTATGACCACATTTTGTGACAGTATACTATCTGAGTATGCAATGAATACCCATAAAGCTCGATGGTTGGACACATAGTTCAATCTATGCAAGGACACCTTTCCAATTGGAAGCATAGTATCTGTGGTTGACTTTGCAGAGAACTACACTCTACAGCCACAACATGAGGTGCAGTCATAGTATTACAACTCCACACAAGTTTCGATATTTGTGCACATAGCATTCATTCATGCATCTGATAGTACAGATGAGCAAAGGAAGGTATTGAGGGAGTACCATTTTTACATTAGTGATGATCGCGCACATTCTCTAGATGTTATACAGTGGTTTGGCTCAAAGGGGCATAGAATATAATCAAGATATAATGGTGTTCAACATATGTGAAACTTTTGTGAGGCTGCACATGGAAAGGGGGAGCATGATGGTGCAGGAGCATGCGTGAAAAGAGCATTAGCACGAGAAGAGTTAAAGTATAAAGACAGTGCAAAGTTGATCGATGCAAAATCAATCGTAGAGTGGTATAATGCTTTGATGGGTCTAGGTAATGAAGGTACGTCTTTAGTTCGTAGATATTTTTGGTTGATGGATGATACCAACATTGCACCATATGAAGACTATTGTTCACTAACAAGATCGAGTGAGGTACACTCTTTCCTTAGCTCAAATGTAGGTTCATGGAGTATCGATACATGAAAGATGGCATGCTTTTTTTCTTCATGTACAATGCAAGCCTAGAATGATTATGATTCAGGGGAGTTGGTTGACAAATGGTTCACAAGTTATCTTAGCCCACTTCACACATCTTGCCCTCCGATGGCATTGGAATTGACATAAATGGAATCATCGATCGAATTTGACCACATATTAGATCTAGTTCAACCAAGTGATATATCTACTTTCTTAGTTGTTGAAATTCCATATCATTATCTTACTTTGTACTGTATTCATAATGTTGACAAATTTCAAGAGATTTTTTGCACATATCAATGTAGGTCATGTTTATGCAATTATTGTAGATGAAGACAATGAAGAGGGAACAAACTATTACTTGTGTCATTGTGTTGAGACCAATAAAAAATTGGAGGCCCCAATTATAGATGGAGAAAACATCGAATACCCTACAAGATCAGTTGTGGTTACTAGAACATGGCTTAGAAGGTACCCACATTCAAGTGTTAAACATTGGCTATTTCAGCACATTGGTATGCATCATAAGATTCTTCATTACTCGAACCTTGTCGTGGCAGCCAATGTTCATTTGACAAAATATGGGGGTAGACCTTTGAACAAGAAGTTATGGAAGGTCTGTGAGTCTAACCATGAGGCAATACTTGACACAATAAAGAGTAGAGCAGACCCAAATGGTTTGTCGGATTAATTTGTAAGTATATGCACATTGGTTCTTATTAATTTATACTTGTATGCACAATAATTTGTTTGATGCCAATGCTATCATCTTCTTTTACAGTGATTGGTGTCCCCTTGCAAAAAATGCAGATATATGAGCCATCCAAGAGAATGTCAACAATAAAAGCAATGCAACATCCTTATTTTGATGCCTGCATGCAACGTATGTAAGTGCCTTCCATCTATTTTTATTTCATTTCCATTTTGGATGCTCTTTCTTTTTCTCTTTTACTTTGCGTATTTGTAAGTAAACTACTAAAAAATTGATTGATCTTTCGTTGCAGAAAATGTTGATTTAAGAGCCATCAGAGAGAATCTCAGCCAAAAAAGCAATACAATATCATTATTTTGATGATCTTGAAAAATCTCAAATTTGATTTCAAGCCATTATAAAAGAACGTGTGAAGCTTAGCGAGGGAATTTCAAGTTACTCATTTGAAGTTAACCTCATAATGAGCACCTATGATGTAGACATTTAAAGAGAATCTCAAATGTATGAGTGACATTGTAAAAGATCTGTGAGAACAAAGTGCCTGAGGCATTGTAATAAGATTTAGTTACATAATGAGATATACTCAAATATTGTAAGGTTTGATTTCATGTTTGGTTTAGTAGCACCTTGTTCTATAAATGCGTTGAATAGGAAAATTTGTAAACTTTGAATTTTGAAATGTAAACAATATGAAAAAGGTCATGTAAACAATTTGCAACTTTTTTTCTGCAACTTGTGTGACCAAGCAGACTATTCTAACACGTCCGAATAGGTAATTTTATGCTAGGCATGGTCCTCTTTCACACCGAAACATGTAGAATCGCTCCAAGCTATGTTCCACCGGATCAATCCCTTAAGGGTACAAAATGGCTGCAAAATTCAGCATTGTATTCACTTAGAAACTTCTCGTCTGATCCTAGAGGATTGTGTTGGACCCCTCTAGAAAAACCTCTCTCGGTTTTGGGCATCTTTGAGTGGTTTTCTCGTGGCATCGGATTTTCATTTGATAGAAAAAGTGTCAAATTCAAGTTGTGCAAAGTTGCAAAGTGGTGCAACTTTCGCTCTGCAACTCGTGTGACCAAAATAACTTCTCCAACACATCTGAATAGGTATTCTTACACTAGACATGGTCCTCTTTCACATTGAAACACATCGAATCACTCTGAGCTATGTTCCACTAGATCGATCCCTTAAGGGTCCAAAGTGCAAAATGGCTACAAACTTCAGCATGCTATTACTTGGATACCGTGACACTTAGAAACTTCTCATTTGATCCCACAGGATCACATTTGACCCCTCTAGAAAAAGCTCTCTCATTTTTTACTATTTCAGAGTGGTTTTCTCGTGGTGGCAAATTTTCACTTGATAGAAAAAGTGTCAAATTCAAGTTGTGCAAAGTTGCAAAGTGGTGCAACTTTCACTCTGCAACTCATGTGACCAAACTAAATGCTCCAACCCATCCAAATAGCTATTTTTACACTAGGCATGGTCCTCTTTTGCACCAAAACACATGGAATTGCTTTGAGCTATGTTCCACTGGATCGATCCCTTAAGGATCCAAAGTGCAAAATGGCTGCAAACTTCAGCATGATATTACTCGGATACTATGATTCTTAGAAACTTCTTATTTCATCCTACAGAATTGCATTGATCCCCTCTACAAAAACCTCTTTCATTTTTGGCTATCTCAGAGTGGTTTTCCCGTGGCGGCGAATTTTCACTTGATGGAAAATGCATCAAATGCAAGCATTGCAAAGTTGCAAAGTGGTGCAACTTTCATTCTGCAACTTGTGTGTCCAAGTGGACTATTCCAACACATTTGAATAGGTATTTTTATGCTAGGCATGGTCCTCTTTCACACCAAAACATGTGGAATCGCTTTGAGCTATGTTCCACCGGATCGATCCCTGAAGGGTCCAAAGTGCAAAATGGCTAAAAACTTCAGCATGCTATTACTTGGATACTGTTACACTTAGAAAATTCTCATATGATCCTATAGGAAGGTGTTGGGCCCCTCTAGAAAAACCTCTCTTGGTTTTGGCTATCTCGGAGTGGTTTTCTCGTGGCAGAAGATTTTCACTTGATGGAAAAAGTGTCAAATTCAAGCTGTGCAAAGTTGCAAAGTGGTGCAACTTTCGCTCTGCAACTTGTATGACCAAACTAACTGTTCCAATGCATCCGAATAGGTATGTTTATACTAGGCATGGTCTTGTTTTGCACCGAAACACGTGGAATCGCTCTGAGCTACGTTCCACCGGATCTATCCCTTAAGGGTCCAAACTGCAAAATGGTTGCAAACTTTAGCATGCTATTACCGGGATAACGTGATGCTTAGAAAATTCTCATCTAATCCTTCAGAATTGCATTGAGCCCTTCTACAAAACCCTCTCTCGGTTTTGGCTATCTTAGAGTGATTTTCTCGTGGTGGCAGATTTTCACTTGATGGAAAAAGCATCAAATGCAAGCAGTGCAAAGTTGCAAAGTGGTGCAACTTTCGTTCTACAACTTGTGTAACCAAGAGAACTATTTGAACACGTCCTAATAGGTACTTTTACACTAGGAATGGTCCTCTTTCACAACAAAACAAGTGGAATCACTCTGAGCTATGTTCCACCAGATCGATCCCTGAAGGGTCCAAAGTGCAAAATGGCTGCAAACTTCAACATACTATTACTTGGATACCATTACACTTAACAAATTTTCATCTGATCCTACAGGAAGGCATTGGGACCCTCTAGAAAAACCTCTCTCGGTTTTGGCTATCTCGAAGCGGTTTTCTCGTGGCAACGGATTTTCACTTGGTGGAAAAAGTGTCAAATTCAAGCTGTGCAAAGTTGCAAAGTGGTGCAACTTTCTTTCTGCAACTTGTATGACCAAATTAACTATTCCAACATGTCCGAAGAGGTATTTTATGCTAGGCATGGTCTTTTTTTTGCACTGAAACACATGGAATCGCTCCAAGCTAGCTCCATTGGATCGATCCCTTAAGGGTCCAAAGTGCAAAATGGCTGCAAACTTCAACATGCTATTACTCGGATATCATGATGCTTAGAAAATTATCATCTAATCCTATAGGATCATGTTTAGCCCCTCTACAAAAACCTCTCTCAGTTTTGGCTATATCAGAGTGGTTTTCCCATGGTGGTGGATTTTCACTTGATGGAAAAAACATCAAATGCGAGCAGTGCAAAGTTGCAAAGTGGTGCAACTTTCGTTCTGCAACTTGTGTGACCAAGCAGACTCTTCCAACACGTCCAAATAGGTATGTTTATGCTAGGCATGGTGGTCTTTTTCACTAAAACACGTGGAATCACTTTGAGCTATGTTTCACCGGATCGATCGCTTAGGTTGGAGGAGTCTAAAGTTGCAAATTTGTAAGTTGCTTAAAGCAACAAATTTGAAATGCAATGGTTACTTGTTTTGAAAGTTGGTTTTTAGTTAGTTGAGGGTGTGGATTAGTTAGACAAGGTTGTAAAACACTATGTAAAGCCTTGAGAGGCTCGAATGGAGGTTGTTGATGAACTTTTGGAGAACATAAGATAAGAATTATTCACACTATTCTTTGTTTTTTAGATTTCTTATACAAACTTGTTGATCCCATACTTGGTACGACTTCCACCTTCCTGTACGGTCCCAAGGCTGACATGGATTGAAAGAGGGTTGAGTTCACAAGAAACCATCTCTCATGATAATGAATGGCCCACTTAGCACTCATTGCATGTAGGTGATGCTCACAGAGGTGAGGTACTAGGCCTTCCTAGGAGGTCACCCATCCTAGTACTACTCCAGCTCAAGCGCTTAACCATAAAGTTTTTTCCCCAAGGTTAAGCCCAGTTAGCTTGCAACCCCATTTGCAAAACCTTCAACAAGTGTTGTGTCTTATGAAACATTCATTATAGAGCCCCTTTAGCTCATCAATTGATTAGTAGGAGGTATTTTCTGCAATGTGTCAAATTGTGATATTGCTATCAGGATTCAATTATGTAGTTTTCGAGTATAAAAGAGAATAAGAATGGAAGGTCAGGGTAATCAATTCGCGGACTTACTTTTATTATTGAATTACCTAGTGTGGGATTAATCTATATGAGAATTTTTTTATAATATGGGAGTATACGTTTCAAGCATATAATCCGGAAAGGACTCAAAGTTAGATGCATGAGTACAAAGTATCGATTAGGAAAGGCATCCCAATTCTCAAGGCCTATATATCAATGATAGGCAGATTTATATTCAAAGCTAGTAAATGATTTTAATTGATTAATTAGAGACAACTATTATATTTATTATCAAATTAATATTTGAATTAGATTTCATATTCAGAATTTATTTCATTTATAATTTGGGGACTCCGTTATCTATCTTAATAATATTGGATGACAACCTTTGTCAATCCAATAAGAAATAAATAAAAAATATATTGATCCAGAGCTCGGGTCATTACAGTGGTATTAGAGCGAATGAACCTGCTAGCCTTTGGGTATTGCAACAAATTGACTTTCCATTAGAAGCATGGAAACCGATGATAATGGTTGGAATTACCCAAGAAGGATGAACATCTTAAAGACATTTGCGGAAATCGAGACAAGTAACCTTCTTGTGGACTTAGAGTTTCAATATTTGATCTAAAACATGTTTCACCATTTCTTTAGTAGGATCAAGAACGCACATAATGAAGGTGTGTTTGCAGCCATGAAATATTATGGTTTGAACTATCCAGAAGAGTGATGTTTTATCTCGACCACCCATATCTATACCATGGTTTGTTTGGAAACAAGGATGGGTTCTCTCTTCATCGGCATATACATTATTCCTCAATGTGTTCACACTAGTGGTACAAGACTTGGACTCGCCTCAGACTTGACAAGCCAATTTTTGACTTGGACTCGGGCTTGGATCCTAGACTTGACAAATAGAAAAACCTAAGAAATTCAAAGATTTTTAAGGATTTAAAACTTGTTTCATGCACCCTTTAATAAATAAACCTTAAAACACAATAGCATCATCAAATAGAAATTACTATGATCCCATACACAAACATACATCAATCACATAAGTATATGAATCGATAAAAGATATTTGTATTATCATAGAAATTACCTTGAATACACATAACTGATAACTATTGAACCATTAATTTAGAATGCAAATATGGATAGGCATCGATAAAAGATAGTTGTATTAGCCAAATAGCCATGTAGGCATACATCAATATATGTCGATATAAGTATGAAATATATGTACAAAATAGCCATATAGGCTTACGAGAATGCCATATAGGCATACAATGTCAAATATGTCCAATAAAAATTATGTACAAAACTACCATGTAGGCATACAATGTCAAATATGTCCAATAAAAATTATGTACAAAACTACCATGTAGGCATACAACAAAGGACTCCGGAATCAAAAGTCATTACTTCCATGCCCTAGAAATAAAATCTTTCCCTTTCCTTTTCACTCAGATGGCGATAGGTCTGTCACTCATTTTTGCTATGCTCGTGGAGTTCTACCGCTACTCCTCCTAGGGTCTAGTTCATGGTGAAGTTTTAACTGTTACAATAAGAAGTAAAGACATGAATATATAGAAATTACATTATAAAAAATGATATATTTGAAAAAATAATCACTTACAACCATCTCACAATCTCTCTCCATGAGGGAAATATCCTCACACCCGTGCTCAGGCATGCTCAACCCTGTATAAACCATACAAATAGAAATTAAACTACTTGAATCAATAATGGTTTGATTTTTCACTAACTAATATCTATAACAACAAATGTAAATGTAAATTTACTAATTTTCCTCATACCTCTTCTGTCAGAGCCATCGAGGATTGTATAGTATATGTCACACCAATATCCATTGCCCTCGTCACATTCAAAGGTGTATCATCTCGCAAAAACTGAAAATAAAACAAAAAAATATTCAACGTAATCAACGATGTGCATATAAACTACACAAATATATAAAGTACTTGATTCATTAGTTAAGCTCTTTATTCTATTACCTATGTGAAGGTTTGAGTAAATCCATTGCCATTGGGAAGTGTTCCATCAAAACCTCCAATATTAGTCTGTTCAACATCCAAAATCACATATTAAATTACCATTCGTGAAACAATGCTATTAACATGCAATAAATTTATAATTTTTTACTAGTTACATACCCTAGTGATAGGTGTATTGCAGAAAAAGGTTGGTGGGGGGCCAGTGTATCTAGTCTCAACATTGTGAGCCTGTAAGTTTATTAAAATCATAAAACATTTTTAGTTAATCTTGCATTTCAAAATCAAAATTTAATAAATTAAATTCAGTGAACACATGCACTAACTTTTACTTGACTATCAATGCCATATGCCTCATGCAAAATTTCAGCTTCCCTCTCCATCTCCATAGTTGTTTATAGATCCTGCGTACTAGTCTCCTAAGTGTTGGTGGGGTCATATGAACAAGTAGCCCCGCAAGAGTGACACACATGTCTTCAAGGGCCACCACTCGAAGACTCCCCTGGATGGTGCTATAGAATAGGGCTAGTATGATGGATGACACTTTGGGTCAAAGTGCTGATTTCCTTCAATGTTTGTACATCAACACTTTCCTTCACGACGGAAGTATAACAACGTGCTCACGAGGTGGCCTAGAAAGAGCTCATCTACCTTACCACATAGGATCCAGTTGTGCACCAGGTCTATCCTGAGCTCACCCCCCACCTCTCCCCTTGAAATCCCTCATATCAAAATAATTTGGGATTTTGTTCAATATGAACTCACAGTATAGTTTCCTAAGGTAATATTGTGGGACCTTGCAATTGTTGCACAGTGGGTAATCGAAGACCATGTACAGCCTATCATAAAATTGGTCCGTAATTTGTTGGTGGTGGCACCAATGGATAGGAAACCTCTTCGCATTGAGGGTAAGATTTTGATTTGTGCGTGGGTTGGTGAATAGTGAGCACAAATCACCTTTTGCAATTTTTAAATCCTTCACATCCTTGTATGACAGTTTATTTGCATAATAATCCATAGTCGCTTGCCTCCTATCTTGCCATCCAGTTATTTGTTTGCTAATTGAATCTACATTTTTTAACATATCTTTTAATGAATTTGCTAGGGTCATTCTTTCTACGGTTGAACCATTTGGATCACTCAACCTACTGATCAAATCCTCAATTCTTTTTTTGTTGTTCTCAATTTCACTCATTAAATTTTGTTGAGTGCCAGGAGGGGGTTGATTCATTGGTGGAGGAGGTTGATGTTGTGGTTGATTTTGATCTTGAGGATTTGGTTGGTCTTCCTATTGAGGATTTTGAGGATTTTTAGGTTGATTTGCATCTCCTAAAAATTCAAAAAAATAGATATCAAATTCAACCTAAAACTAACTAATTAAAAAAAAATAAACCATAGAATCCTTACTTCTCACAGCTCCTTGTCATCATGGCACCATTGTTGTGAAGAAATAGGGATTGTTGGTGAAGAAATTTGTTGAAATTATCCTCCTAGAATGCGAGCGCGAAATTGTGGTAGTTTTGGCCGTGGCTGCAAAAAAAAACTAGTTGAAATCCGAATGAGAGATTTGCATTTCTTTTTTCGCTTTTAACAATCAATAACGTGAGCACATTATAACACGCTCGCATTATTGGTTTGTAGTTGTCGAGCTTTAGGCTCAGCATAACGCAAGTGCGTTATAACACACGCACGCTATAACGCGCTCATGTTATGGTTTTTCAAAGATATTTTTAGGGGGTGTCCATGGAATTGCTACCCATTTCCATGCACCCACCCAAATACACACAAAAAAATTGAAAGAAAAAAAAAATTACTATAAAAAGTTTGACGTCTCATGCAACTTTATTTTTTAGCATTTTATCAACAACTAAATTATAGTGTTAATTTATTAAAAACTAGTTTAAAATAATGTTTTTTTTTTTTTTTAAGTACAAACATAAAATATACTAAAAAATACACATTCTACTAGTTTACATCATTTCAAAATTCGAAACATATATGCCTGTTAGTGATTGAATTTTAAAAGTTGGATTAGTGTTGGTTGTTTCCTTTATAAAGTGTGACACAACTTTGTGCTTTTACCCCGTGAGGAAATTTTTGGAAACACACCTTATTACCCCACAATCAAATGGTCAAGTGGAATCAACCAACAAAACTCTTAAAAAAATCTTAAGGAAAATGGTAAGAAGGCATAATAAAGATTGGAACACTCAGTTAACTTATGCATTATGGGCTTATCATACAACTATTAGAACATCTACATGAAACACTCCCTACAACCTTGTTTATGGTGCTAAGGTGATAATGCCCTTAGAGTTAGAAATTCCTTCATTGAGAACCACTATTAAGGGGCTTATTGATGACAATACCTATAAAGAGCAACGATTTCATCAACTTGAAGTGCTTGATGAATAGCACATTAATGCTCTTGATCATCTCCAAGCTTATTCTAAATTAATGCAACGTATTTATAATGATAATGTCATACCTCATGCATTTAATAAAGGTGACTTCATGTTATACGAGAATCAGCATAATGACAATGCCGCCCCAAATGAAAAATGAAATTTTAGCCCTAATTGGTTAGGACCTTACATAATCGATGAAATTTATGGGTCTGAAGCATACACATTAACAAAAATAGATGGTACACCTATCAAAGAACCTGCAAATGTCATGCATTTGCATTAGTACTACACATAACATCTTCTTTGAATAGTATGTTTATAAAAGCAGTGTTGTTATATTAAGTAGATAGTGTTCTATTTTATCTTCTATTACTTTATTCTTTGACAAATAAATTTTGGTATATCTTTGATTATAGAGTAATTGTTCAGTAAATTTGGATTATTAATTTAGGTTTGCATGCTATTCAAATTCATCTTGTGTGTTGTGTTAGATTAGTTCCTTATATGCATTTAGTGTTCTAAACTTAGATCATAGTTGCATTTAATTTAATGTAACATACTCAATCACAACGTAGTATCTAATGTAAACTAAAATGTTTTAATTAGATCACAAAAATTAGATCATGGAGAAATTTATTAATCATTCTTACTAAGGATATTTAATAAATCACATCAACATTTAATGTAGCATAAACTCATAAAAAAAATATGAATGATCATATATCATATATAAAAATTTCAAGTACATGTCATCAATAATACAATGCTAGTATGGCCTATGACTGTTAGACCCCTTGGGGCTTGGTGTTGGTGCCCGTCAAGATACAATAGAATGTGATTGTGATCTTCTCATAGATCTCATGGCCAGCTACAAGCCCTATGCCTCTCCAATGCTCTTGCCTCCCATATGAGTGCCTCAATGCGCTCCTGTTGTATTTGATCTCTCTTGACATGTAGCCTAGTCACCTCCCTCTCCAACCTTGATATCTCTAACCATAGTACAACCTTTGTCCCACTATATGTTGGAGCTCAAGATGCTTGGAGCTCATCATACATCACTTGCAATGCCGAATGCTATCTTGTAGCTAGGTCAATGTGTCTAGAGGTTCTCTCATTTGTTGTCCTCAATCTCGCAAATGGATTGAAGAGATCTGCATGCCATCTCACAGAAGGTGGGGTCATGTACTCTAACGATGTATCCTTGTATGGGAGAAAAGGAGGCATCATCTCTATGGTCACTTGCTGATAGAGATCACGCCACTCTCATGTGGACCCTACAAGATGGAAATCATAAAAAATATCACTACACATCATGATATATATATAAATCGTATACATAAAGACAAAATTATAAATAACACATCATAACCTAGATCTCTAACCTTCCAGTCAAGGTATATTTGTGTAATAATAGACCCCTCTTATGTAGAAATTATAGATGGTCTGCTAGCACTAGCCTCCCCACGCTCATGAGCGCATATCCTTGTTGTAGACACTTACTATTCTCTAGTGACTCGGGTAGGAGGTGGATCTCTCCTCTCAAAGCTGGATGAAGCCTCATTTGTCTCATCAACATCATAACTCATCGAATAGTTATCCTCCTCATCTAGAAATATATCTATTATTGTACCATCATCTATATCCTCATCAACCTCCTCATCACCTCTATCATCTCTACGACTTGGGAGAGGTCCTGCATGGCTTGTAGGGTGATGTCTAGGAAAGAAGTGGGCTAGTCATGCTCCAATTCACCACTTCTCATAAGATACTATGGTTCCTACATCATCAACATTAGAGAATAGGGGTATGGCATGGTCCTCGTCCTCTGAGTCGCTATAATCAATATCTTCAATAGTTAGGCAATGACTATCCCTAGGCCTACAAGCAAATAATTTTTGACTATCAGTACTAAGTTTGCGACATCGGTGGAACCTTAACCTATCCAAATTATTGTATGACATGATCATAGTAGAAAGGTCTCACTATGTAATCATGTCACCTCACTATAAACCTATCCTATTGCATCCAAACCAACTGACATCTCTCATTTTCCCACTATGCTGCCATGAGATACAATCTGAGCCTTGATATGTCATCGTCATCCAAGTGGTTGAATCTGACGCACCAGTGTAGCAAATCACCCTCATGCCAAGATTGCCTCAGTGAATAGTTGTAGGCCCATGGGTACCCATGGCCACTATGTTAGGATATCCTGTAGGCCTTGTGCATTTGATATGCTCAAAACACCAAACCTATAAGAGCATACAATGCACTATGCTATCTAGCTCATGATAGACAAAGCATTTGAGAACATAGTATAGATATGCTAGCATGTTGTGACCCTAGTCATAAATGGTATGAGACTTCTCCATGTCTCTAATAATATACACTAATCCACCATCTAGCTGTGTACCTTACCCGTTAAGAACTAGAGCTAATGTTGTGGTAGCTATCATAATGCATCTAAGCAATGGTGACCGTGCATGTACCAATCATCTGAGCTCAATATAAGGTCTAATGCTCTCCTCTTGAATAGGATTACCTAAGCAATATCGAATGTCATCATGCATCTCCTTAGGCATCTACTCATCTACCAAGTGAACAATCTCGCCCTAGATAGGCAACCGCAGGATGCAATGAATGTCCTCTAAGGTTATAGTCATCTCCCTAGTAGGAAGACGAAAGGTACATGTGTCAGCACCTCATCTCTCTACCAGGGCCATCAACATAGCATCATGATACCTCATGGGTTGCATGAGGCATACACAAAATAGTCGAGTATCCTGAAGAATGCTTATATCCTCGTTTGATAGTCGTGTGATCATCTCTTAGAGGAAATTTTTTTTTGGCCTCCTGGACGTAATCGAGCTTGGTGAGGAATCTAAATAATAAAATATGCAAAATAAATCCTAAATATATTCATTAATAATTAAAAAGTACACTAAAGTTTCTCTAGGAAACTTTGCTACCAACTTGGACATATGGGTCATTTTTGGATAGGGGATCTTGGACACTTTAGCCATTTTTGGACACTTTGCAACTAAGTGGGACACTTTGCAACCAAAAGGGACACTTTGCAACCAAGATGGACACTTTGTGACCTTCTTTTCCAGGATCCTAAAAATTCTAAAAATGCATAAAAAAAAATACTATAAACATACGAATACAAAGATAAAGTAGAGGAGGATCCACTCACTATATGTCGAAGCGCTCCCCATGCCACCTCATCACAAAGAATGTCTAGTCTAGGAGGCCTATATGCTCTTCTGCTCGACATCCTGAATCACTCTACACAAAGGTAAATTGCAAAAGATAAAAGTCAAAATGATAGTTAAAAGTGTCATTTTCATTCATATATACTAAAACCTATTAAACAAAGCATATTTTATTCTAAGAACATTTTACTCAAATCAATATATTGGGTTCTAGTGAACTTCATTTTAGATGCCATTTTTTATGTTGGATTCGTAATTCTATCCCCAATCTTATCTAATATCTATCACTATGTGGTTTTGTAATTGAAATACCCTATGATAGATTTAAAATTTGAGGCGGTCACATGGCTACCCCGATTCCACCTCCATAGAGAAAGAAGAATTAGGGGGCATACATCTACCCTCAAATTTGATTCTCAATAGAATTTTGATAAGAGGATTTTTGAACGACTAATGAATTGGTCTTGTAGGATGCAGTTCCTAATGGTGTGATTTTGTATATGACTACAGTGGGGGCTTCATTCTCCCTATTTGCAAATAAATACATATGAGTATCCTTTTTATTGTTTGGATTCCTTCATATTGCATATGCACGTAGTGTCATATGGCCGCTAAAGTGGGGGATAATGTGGTGTAGAAAATTTTACTCCTTTCTAAGAGAAAGTACAATTTCACACTTAATTTGGACCTATTTTAGTTACCTTGCATTTATGAATTTTAAACCTCATTAATGGGCCCCTAATACCCTTTATTATGTATCTTGAAGCCTATTTTATTTATTTCCCAATAATATAATCCACATTAAGAATAAATGTTATTAATTAAATTAAAGCCCCAACATTTATTAGGTCCTACATTTTTAGATCATAACTATACACCTTCTTGGTACCACCACTACCATATGAGGGATTTTATAAACTATTTCAAAGCATAACTCAACACCTTGGTGAATGGGATCACCGCGAGACCCCATTTCTATGAGGCATTTTTAAAAATATCCCACTACCTTATCAACTACACCGCATTGACAAGCTAGTGAGCTCATTAGCTTGTCAAAGGTCACGTGAATTTTTGGATGGAATACCTTAAAGAAATGTGGTCTCATGGAATTCCATAATTGCAAGATAGGAACAAAATGGAAGAATTGACAAGGTAGTGAGTTGTTTGGAAGAATGCCTCATAGAAATGGGATCTCAGGGTGATGTCCAAGGAATAGGAAGTTTATAGGAAAGTGCTACATACCATGTACAACATATAAAGGATATTTGACAACGCTATAGATGAAGTGAATTGGTCAAATCTAAAGGATTATTATATTGAAAATCGAGCTATAAACATGGTGGTTGGATCAATAAGATGGTTAGAAGCACCATACCTAATTTTGGAGCTACACCCTAAGTCTCAAGAAAAAAAGAAACAAACTAGAGAATCTTCAAGAACAAAAGAAACTATACTTGAGAGAATGAAAAAGGATGAGAATACAAAGGAAGATATTAAAAATAAAGTTGGGAAATTAACTTCATACTTGTACATCACCTAGTTGGCCCTATTGACTTAGTTGCACCTATCCTCATGTTGCTCTAGTAGCCTTGAATAAAGAGACTTGAAACCCATACCCAAAAGGAATTATCGTAGCTATGAAAGAGTGAAGAGAAGGGTTACAATCCTTTGTAGGTAGGGTATTCAAGGAAACATTAAAAATATGTCACAACATTAGTGATGAGGTAGGTTTAGTGTTGAGGTGAGTTTAAAAATAGAGATGAAAACCAAAAAAAATGAAGATCTATTAATGTTGGAGGAGTATATTCCAATTTTGTAGAGAATGAGCGTCACTCCCTCTTTTGAACAAGGTATCCATAAATCAATCAAATCATTGAAAGAAAGGGGGATTGTTTGAAAAAATGTTTTGGTAGAAATGTATGGAAAATTTGGTAACATAGACAAGGCAATCAACTGTTTGAAAAAATGCCTCAAATAAATGTGGTCTCATGGTGTTGTATGTCACCGTGAGACCACATTTCTTTGAGATTTTTTTTCAAATAGTTGATTTCCTTGTCTATGTTGTTTGATAAAATGCTTTGGTAGGCACATGCATGAAAATTTGGTAGCATAGACGAGGAAATCAACTGTTTGAAAAAATGCACATCACCATGATACCACATTTCCTTGAGGCTTGTTTTTTTTTAAAGTGATTGCCTTGTTTATGTTATTTGATAAAATGATTTGGTAGACATGTATGGAAAATTTGGTAGCATAGATAAGGAAATCATCTGCTTGGTATAACTATTTGATAAAATGCCTCAATGAAATATGTCCTCATGGACTAGAATGATTGTAAGATATGCACAAAATATATTTTTTGAAAAGGCTTTAGAAAATTTCAAGAAAATGCAATTTTTAGGTGTAAAACCAAATTCCACTAGATTTTCCAACATCCCCCATGCGACTACCAAATTGAAAGATTTGAAAAGGGGTATGAACATCCATAGAAAAGGATTGAGAAATGATGTATTATATTACATACTTATAACTACTCTCATATATATGGGCATACAAAATGTGGAAGCATACACAACGTAGGTCAATGGGCCTTTTTTGCATCCTCTGGTCTACGAAATTTGGAGGCAGACCCTCCCTATCATGGGTTGGTGTTTATGGAAGGAGAGGAATAATCGGGTCTTTAGGAATACTGAGTGAAGCCCCAAGGAGGTGTTTGGGATTGGTGTTAGGCTGATAGAGGAGAATATCTTCCTCTTTGATGGAAAACTTCCTAAGGTTGGGCCGAGGGACTTTGAAATAAAAATGACTAAGAAATGGCACCAGGATCTAAATGCTAATGCCTTTGACAATAGGAAACTATTAGCTAGGAGGAACACCAAATGGGAGCCTCCAAATCGTGGATGGTTTAAAATTAATTTTGATGGTGCTGCTAAAGGGAGTCCAGGAAGGGCAAGTATAGGGGGGATTATAAGAGATTCTATGGGTAACATGGTGGCAAGGTTTGCTGGTGGCATAGGGATTCAGTCGACCCTTGTTGCTAAGGCTCATGCGCTGTTCATGGGACTCAAAATTGTTGTTTCTTTAGGAATTGTTAATCTTCATATTGAGGGAGATTCCAAGGTGGTGATGGATGCTGTGGAAAAGGAAAGATTTATAGGTTGGAACACCAAGGACATCTTATTGGATGCTAGTTTTCTTATGTCTAAATTAAGAGACAAAAAAGTGACTCACATTTATAGAGAAGGTAATAGTGTGGCAGATGTGTTGGCAAATCTTGGCTCAGGGTGGGACTCAGCTAGATGTTGGAGGAAATCGAAACAATTGCCACCAAAAATTCAAGCTTTGATCGAGCGGGAAAAGGCTTACATGGTCAATAATGACTTACAACTTCTGGATGACGAGGACTGACGGGGGGGTCCACTGGCATTTTTGGGTGTGGTGGTGGATTAATGTCTTTTGGGGTATGAAGGATAGGTGGAGTGCCATGGGTAAAGATGAGAGGGTGTGGAGTAGGGGAAAGGGCATTCACGTGTTGTTTCTTTGGGATGGGAGAATGGGTATAGTTTATAAAAATATGATGATGAGATGGCAGGGAGGAAACTTAATTGATGTGATCAAGCCTAGATTTGGTGATGTGGTATGGGTTATTTGGAATGCTATGATTGCTTCTCGAGAGGATGATGGTACTATAAGTATTAAGTTTTGGGAGAAAAGGGTACTTGGTTTACCTCCTAATTATTTTTGGAGATATGAGTGTATGAATAATGAGGGGACCATCCAAGATGCATATTGGTTGTATTATAGAGGTTTCACGCTGGCTAAATTAACTGGTGGTTCCTTCGGCTTTGTTTGGTTGGTTACTAAATTTAGCTTGCTGGGTTATCTGCATGGGATATTGTGCCTCTCCTGGCTTTCCGCCAAATTTTGGCTCCTCTACTGTTATCAAAAAATCATCAATTGTGGTGTCTTTTCCCACTGTTGCTTAGTTCCCCTCCATGCGTGTAAATGGCTTGAGGGCATTAATGGCTGTAAGCCCTGCATTAAACATCCTTGTTTGATATTTGTGCGCAACGTTTGTCTTTGGTATTTTCTGCATTTCAGTGTTTTTCCTGATCTTCTTGACAGTATGGGTGGTGATCGGGTTTGGACAGAGCCGGATAGCTATGATGAATTCTGGAATAACCCTCTGGTTTGGTATATTTGCATTGAGGGAGGTATTGCCCTACTTATGGAACATCTAGTCGGCCATGATCCCATCCTTTCGAAACAATTTTCATGTTCGTGGAAGGATAGAAGGGTTTCTATTGGGGGATTTCATTTGAAGTTAGCAAGGAGGTCATTGCACAGGCCATGGGCTTGAGCTGCGATGGGAGAAAATACCCTAAGCACACCAAAAAGTTAGACCACGAGAGCCTTAAGGCTTTCTTCAGAGGAGAGAAGACTTTGGTCAGGAATCAGGTGGGGTTCGAAAGAGCTGAGCTCCCCAAGCCATGGGATATGATTTGCATGGCTCTGATGAAATATGTGATGCTGGAAGGTAGGTACAAAACTTTTTTTTTCTATAACTTCCCTCTGCATAACCATCTCAGACATAAAATGCTACTTAGCTTTCCATTTTTCCTTCTTATGGACCTGGAGAGCCCAGTGGATAAATGTAATGCAGCGGCCTATCGTAATCCTGGTGATCCCCCACCTCTCCCGCACCATCTGGGGCTTATCTTTTGCTTGTATCACTTTCATCTCGCCCTCTACCCGCCTAAAGTCATCTCTATCTGTGTTGAGAATATCGATCCCATTTCTTCGATTAACATCTCCCTGGCCGAGTCCATGAGCCCTCCTTGGAAGCCTGTTGCTGATAATGTGGGGAGTATCAAAACCAATGTGGTCAATAAGAAGCTTAAGGGTGGGTTAGGCTTGGCTCATACTAGGGTGGTGGAAGGGCTGTGTGAGCTAAAGGCCACCCAGGTTGACATGGCTACTAATGTCACTAAGCTGAAGAAAGGCAAGGAGAAAGGTTTGCAAGCTACAACTGCTAAGGAAGGCAAGGGCAAGGGCAAGAATGTGGTTGGGACTGATTCCAGAGGGGAAACGGTTGTTGAGACCATGGAGCTGATTGGTGGGGAAAGTGGTAGGAGGAGATTGGGGAGGTTGGCCAAGAATAACGAAAAGAGACTGATTATTGAGGACTCGGAGGTGGAGCAGTCGGACACCAAGGGTTACAAGGAGGAAGAGTCTGATGATGAGACTGATGTTTTGGGGGAGAAGCCCCTATCTACTCTGAGGGACAACAAGACTCCTTGCCATGGCTCTGACTCACACACTCCATTGGTGACTGAGCTTGGTGAGATGCGGGAGACTAGGGATACTAGGGAAGATTCGGATATGGTGGCAAAGAGACTGAACACCCTAGACAAAAGATTTAGGGGCTTGACCCGCTTTACAATGAAACTGAGCCACTTTGTTACTAGTGCGCTATCAAATGTCATAAAAGAGGAACTGGAGGGGAATAATAGCCAGGAAAACAAAGAATGGGTGGACGACAAGGTAGTGGACCTCCTGATCAAGAACTAGGATGAGGCCAGTTAGTTGCGCTTGTTGGTGGTCTGTTTGCTATTTTTCGGTTGTCAGTTTGTTGTCCCTGGGCTGTCTCTATTTTTTTTTTGTTAATGTTTCTTGTTGTTTTTTAGTTCCTTTTTGGCCCTAGTGGCTCGTTGTGAAGGGTACAGTGCCCCGTAAATATTGCTTAACTTTTCAAAAACGTAGGTCAATTGCTTAAAAAAATGCCTCAAAGAGATGTGGTTTAAAATGAAATTGGCAAGTGTAAAGAATTGTGTGGTTTAAAATGTGCCAAGAGGTGCTAAGGTTATATTGACAAACAAACAATGATGAACATGGAATATGCATAATAAAAAATTCAAAGCAATCCAAAATAGAATTAAAGAAAGTGTAAAGAAAATATGTAAAGATTTCACATACCTAAAAAATAGAGATTCGAATGGAGGAGTTTTACCCAATTATGTAGCCTTTGTTTCTTCTTGCATCAAACTCCTCAAAAATTTGAATTTTTCACAAGCTTGTCCCCTTTTCAATGTTCAATTGTGTAATGTCGTAAAATTGCACCCGTTGCAATTTCACATACATTCTTGCATCTAGTTTAGTTTCCACTCCCCTAGCATTTGTGTAGGCTCATTTTAGCCCTTACATCAACCTTTTTCCCCTCTCAAGATGCTCAAGACCCCTTTTTCAGAAACTACCTTCGCATGTCAACTTCACATCAAACCTTGGGCTAAAAGTTTCTTGTTTGTGTCATTTTGTAGTGTGATGTGTTCGAACATTAGCCCATCGCAAGGACATCTGCACACTGTGCTAGCATCCTCCGACATCTCAATGCTCAAACAACCGTTTCCATGCATGTTTTCCACTTATCATTTTCTTTTGTCAGTGGTAACGGCCTGGGACACCTTGAAACAACTCAAGAAGCTTCTTTTCCTTCCTTAAATGCTATCTTTTCCATCCATTTAGGTCTCTTCTACCTCTAGCTTCCTTCTAGCCTTGGCTCTTCAATTTCTCTCTTGTTATAGTAGGACTCTCAAGCCATCTTCAACACTCTTCACTCTTGTAGCTCCATCTCACTTATATCATGCTTGTGAGCATCCTGGGATTCCATATCTCCTATCTATTGCATCTTTATTTTGTGATACAGGTTCTCCTCCTCGAGCAGGGATTTCTTTTATCACTCATTGCACACTTTAATTCTCTCTATCTATTTGGTTGTCCATGGAGGTGGGAACACCAAAAGGAGGGTTTGAATGAGGCAAACCTCTATACAACCCCAACACTTTCTCTAGATCTTACACATGTAGGTATTGAAGACATTCATGTGTTGGAGGCTTCATCACTTGCGTGGTTGTAAGAATTTCATTTATATCTCTTATTCTCTTTATCATCTATTTCACTTTATTTCAGTTCCATTACATTATGCTGCTTTATCACATTCTGTAAGTCCTTAGCAATAATATTGCAAGTAGTCACTAAGCTATTTTCTATGATATTATCACTGTCTCATCCGTACAGATGCCAACATGCCAGAGAGATGCCAGTGTGTTGCGCTTTTGTCCCAAACCTGCGCTGCCATCCTTTGGTCGAGATCTTGTCAGTTTTTCTAAAAATTATTTGTGACCCGCTCTTCCTTATTCTAGAACTCTCACTCTATTCCTTGAGGTAGGTTAGATCAGTTCGCCCCGTGAGGCTCTCCGCATGAAGAGAAATCTTGAGTAGCAAATCTCCCTTCTCTGCATTTTAGTGAACTTGATGTGAACGCAAAACCTTTCAAAAAATAGGAATTTATTTGCCCCAACTTGGTGGGGTCAGAACGTTTGACTTAGTGCTCGAAATTCAGAACCGTTTGCATCGTTGGAAAGGTCTCCAAGATAACTAGTTTAGTCCCTAAAATACCATGCCTTTGGCTACCAAATTAGGGATCAATTCAAGTTTTGACCTCAAATTCTGCTTTGAAGACCTCTAAGAATACAAATTACTAGAACCTAGATAATACCAAAAAAATCTGAAAAATCTGGATTTTTGTTTTTTCTCAGTTCTAGATCAATCGACATGTTTATTCATTGTTTAATATGTTTAGTTTACTAATTTCAAAATGAAACTAATATCCTCTTTTATTAGTCCAGTTTCTAATTTTATTCAAAGCATCAAGATGATGTTCAATTTCATGCATGTGATAGTGACTTGGCTTTGCCCATGTCACTTTGTATCTTTGATCCTTTTGATGAGAGTCCTCTTGTTTCAGAGGATATTTTGTTGCAAGAAGATTAAATCATTGATACCTTTCTTAATGTTACTCTACTTTCTCTTCATTCCAATGCACTCTCTTCTAGAGATGATGCATTAGTGAATGGTGTTATTTTTTTAATCCTAATGCACTCTCTTCTAGAGACGTTGCATTGGTGAATGATGAATCTAATCTTAATTCCAATGGACTCTCTTCTAGAGATTATGCATTAGCGAATGATCAATATCCTTCCACATCTAATCCTCCCCAGATTGATGTTGAGAATGTTTCTTCAAATAATTATTCCACTATTTGGGATGAGTGTGTAAATATAATTGAACTGCAAAATTTAATGCTTTGGATGGAGGTAAAAGAATGGGTCCCTACAAATTCCTAGGGTTTTTCACCTAGGAGGGAGAGGCTTTTCCATTACTAACCAGGGGCATTAAAACTTGTGATTCATTCAATGCTTGAGATTGAATATGTAATGGAATATGTGAAGTACTAAAATATAACATTAAAACCTAACTACTTAACCTAAACTAATAGAGTCCATAGTGCTGGAAAGCACATGGTGTATTGTAACAATGTTAAAAGGAAGATTAAACTCAGTAAAATAACCAATTAAGATAAATGGGTGCACCTGGAAACTAATGTAGGCCAAAGAGGAAGTTGTGGAAGCCTTAGAAAAATAGGAATATTGGAGTTTTAAGCCACCTAGGACACTTACGCCAAGTGGGGCGACCTAGTCCCTTTTCAGGAAAACTGTTTCGGAAGCCATTTTTGCCAACTAGGTCTCCAAATCTGCAATTTTATGTGTCAGGAACCTCCTATGGGACTAGGTCACCACTATAGATGACCTATTCCCTTTTAGCATTTTTGGAAAATTGAAAGTGGACACGGAGGCCTCTAGTCTATATTTTGTTTCTTCATGGGGATTCGGACCTAGATCTACAAAATAACCTTTAAAACAAAAGATATTTTGGTTTCTAATGTGGAGTTTTCCTTGGTCAAACCCCTAGTTTGTATTTAAACTTGTAATGGAATAGAAAATATGCATAAACCCTAGCCATAAGTGTGTCTAGAACTAGGAAAACCTGAAATAAAGCAAAACCCTATTCTATTGTGCTAGAAGAAGATGCAAGTAAAAGATTTGGAATGATGCAAGACTTCAACCCTAGAAACCCTACAACATTGCAAATGAATACAAAAGAGGAATGCAAATGGGATGCAAACCTTAAATCTGAAAATGGGCTAAAATTAGAAGATGGAGTCACTTTGAAAATAGTCTTTAGGAGTGATTTGGTGGCTAGTTGCACCTCTTCAACCTAGATTTCTCCATGAATCTCCATAGACATCTATCTTCAACCTTTGTCAATGTGTGATCTTGGATGTGAAGTGAGCTTGAAGACCTACAAAAATCCCTAGTTTGCTATCTAAAAGCTTCAAATTTTTCTTGTGAGAGAGATGAATCTTCTTGAGGAAGATGTTTTTCACTTGGTTCTTGGAGTTGGATGTAAAAAATTACTAAGAGAGAGTGGAAAAATGACCTAAAAACAAGTATTTATAAGTAAAAAGACCTAATTGTTGAGAATTTTGACCTAAGAGGCCGATACCCATCAGGAGTTTTTGATTAAGTATTCATTTTCCTGCTTGAAATCACAAAAATCCTCAAAATGGACTAGGTCACTAACTTGGGCGACCTAGTCCCACTAGAGGATTTTGAAGTGGGAATAGTTATTTTTGAATGATTTTGATATTGCTTGTCTGGGGTTGAATGACCCCTTAGGTATTACAGGCCTTAAAGTCAACATTAATGAGCCTTAGGGGGCTATAAATATTGTTTTATGATGATAATTGATGAAATGGGGCCTAAAGTAGGACTAAAATTGGCACAAAATTGTCCTTTTCTTCAAAGGTATAAATTTTTTGGTGGCAGAATAATCTATGTCTCTACTACCCCTCAAATGATTAAGAGACCTATTATTTATTTGACTCTAGCTAGTCCTTCTCCTAAAAGGCTTTTTGAATGATTTTGTTATTGCTTGTCGGGGGTTGAATGCTCCCTTATGTATAATAGGCCTTAATGTCAACATTAATGAGCCTTAGGGGCCTATAAATATTGTTTTAGGTGATAATTGATGAAATGGGGCCTAAAGTAGGACCAAAATGGGCACAAAATTGTCCTTTTCCTCAAAGATATACAATTTTTGGCGACACATTTAGCCTCCAATTTAGCACCCATATGAATCTATTTGTATATGTAATCTAAAGAACTCTAAACAAAAAATGCACCTTACTTTCATAAAAGGATACTAATTTAAAAGATGAGACAATGAAGCCCCTAGTGTAGTTATCTGCTAAACCACAATGTTAGGAACCACATCTTGCAACGAAAATTCATTATAATTCCTAAAAATACTTTTATCTAATCCCTAAAGATTAAATTTGAGGGTAGATGTATGCCCCCCTTGATTTTGCTTGCTTTAAATAGGTGGAATCAAGGTAGCCATCTAACCACATCGAATGAGGACACACACATCGGAGGGCATTTCCAAGTACCATGCCTCATAACGATAGGTGAGTGATGATGTAGGGCATGGAAACATGATTTTGATGCAATGAACAACATAAAAAATGGAGTTCACTAGCACTTAGTATGTTGTTTTGAATGAAAAAGCACACTAAAAGGCTAACAAGGTAAAAATGTACAATTGTGCATATGTGTGTAAAAATGAGTTAGTTAAAAGAAATGAAAATAGAGTAACCATGCACTTATTTTCTCATTTACCTTTTGTAGCATTGGAGAGTTATGAGGATAGAGCGAGAGGATACCAAGCACAAGTGATTTCACCCCTACGAGATTGGACATGTTGCGGGATCAGGAGATGAGCGACAGCCACCAACATGAGGTAAATTGATTCTAGAGCCTTTTCTTTGTGATTTTTCAATTATAGGATGAATTTAATGCATGTTTAGATCAGATTAGGATCTTGGAAAAAAATTTCAGAAAGTGTCCCTTTTTTTTGCAAAGTGTCCCTTTTGTTTGCAAAGTGTCCCTTTTGTTCACGAAGTGTCCCTTTTCTTTGCAAAGTGTCCTGTTTCTTCGTGAAGTGTCCCAAAAGGGTTCTAAAGTGTCTAGGTCCATATGAAAAATACACTAGAACAACATTAGCACACTTGCATGATGAATTAGAGTAAAATTGAAGAAATTAGATGATTTAGATAACATATTGTGATAATTTGTATAGGTACCCGCTCATTCTTGGCAACATCTAAGTGGTAGACAACTAAGTTTCCTAAGAGACGTGGCTCCAGCTTTATTAGTAGCGGAGACAAAGCAAGTCTAGGCAGTGGGAATCTACTGGGCATATCTCATGTCGCCCATGAGATATCATGATGCTATGTTGATGGCATTATGTGAGAGGTGGAATGCCAACACATGTACCTTCCACCTATCGATAGGTGAGATGATCATCACATTAGAGGAAATCCATCACATACTCTGAGTCCCTATTTGGGGGGAGCGTGTGCAGGTGCAAAGGGGACGGTCCTTCTAGGAGCAACAAGTAGACATGTAGTACTGCCTCAAGGGTCTAGTACATGATGATAGAGTCGCAAGGCGGATTGAGATGAAGATGTTACTCTACTCATGAGCACCAGTGGTGAGGCAGATTATGATGCATACCGTAGCATTGGTCCTCTTGCTGAATGGGTGAGCAACACATCTAGAGGGTGGTCTGGTAAATCTAGTATAGGGGATGGCAGAGCATCATATGGTTTACGCCTGGGGAAGATGCATTCTAGCACATTTTTACTATGACCTTGGTCAGTTTGTATTTTTGGAGCTTGATAGTATGCTACATTGCACACTCTTACAAGTAAGGTTCTTAAAGCATATCACATATACATGACTAGTTGGCTTCCCGTATCTAATAGTAATGGGTTATCCATGAGCATTTGTCTATCCATTACGATGACAATGATAGTACGGTGATCTACACTTTTGGAGGGTGAGATTTGATTGACTGGATGAGGAGGATATCTTGTGGAGGCCATACTGGCTTGTTCTTCAGTGGCCAAATCACACCAAACAACTGAGGAGGTTACAGATGAGCAGGTTCCTGGTAGGATGACATGATCACATAGTGTAGTTGTTCTACTATGATCAGGTTATGAGGCAGTTTGGATAGGTAGAGACACCACCGTAGCCATGGTCACCATTTAGGAGGTTTGTTTGGAGTGCTTGGAGGCTAAGGGATACAACATAATTCACACTTGATGATTTCATCAAGAGTTACTTAGACTATTCGGATCATGGCCATCCACCAATGGATGATGCAAATAATGTTGGGGCCACATGGGACCATGAGGAATAGTGGAGAGCATCGTGACCAAAGCAAGTGTTTCTGATGGATGAGCCAATGGGAGAGGCAAAGCCTATGCTAGATGAGGGGGAGGAGAGAGAGAGAGGAAAGAGTTGAGGAGACATGGTACAGGGCTGTTGACATATTCACTAATATTATTGATGAGGAGTATGATGAGGATACAGACTTGGATTATGACAGACAAGAGGGAGAGGAGGAGGATGAGGAATAGGAGGAGGAAGAGAGAGTAGAGGATCCACCCCTGAGTGATGATGATGATGCAACAGTCAGGGACCAATATGATCAGGGATAGGTCTCACCAGTTTATATGACTAGATCCCATAAGGTAGCATCGACAAGCACCAACACTAATAACCGAGGGGAGACGAGCACATCATCCATGCCCCTAACACAAGATGAGGTGGAAATTCCACATTCCACCGAAGATATAGGTGATGATATTTAATTTTGGTAGATGTATGTGTTATATTTTGATGTATGATTTAATGCATATATATATATATATCATGATGTGTTACTGATGAAATTCTAGTTTGATTTGGTAGGGCTTGTGGAGGATTGGTAGGAGTTCCTACATCAAGCAACCACATAGATAGTGTTGGTGATATTCAATGAAGAGGAGATGGATACTGACTACATGCCCCCACTGATCATCGAGTGAGAGGGAGATACCCTAAGACGCTTCACGAGACTGTGGGTAGCTAATGAGGGCTTGAGGAGGTAGATCTTCCAAGTGAGGGCTGCACCATAGGCACAACCATCATAGCCCCCAACAGAGGTGGAGAAACTAGAGAGAGAGGTGGCATGATTACAAGCAGAGAGTGACCAAATAGTAGATGAGCAGCAGTTGACACTCACACGGATAGAGGGGATGGAGTTCTCGTTCAGATTTGGCAGATCTCGATAACGATCACATATGACTATGTCCCGATGTCCGATTACCGATACAGCTCGAGTACCAAACCCCGAGGGATCTAGTAATCAGAGTCCTCAGTGATAGTGTATACTATGATGACATGTACAAAATACTTTTGATATATGTATATATGTGCATTTATATTTTTTATGGTGTGATTTACTTGTGTGGATGTTAAATTACAATGTGATTAATTAAATAGCCTTTGGTAAAGTATTTAATTAATGGAAACATGATTTAAGAAAATGTTTGTGATCTAATTAAAACATATTCAAAATTTATATTAGATTCAATATTAAGAAGAAATATGTTATGCATTTATGATGTTAAATTAACATAACAGAAAAAGGGAAAAAAATGAATAGTATGACATCTAAAGTAATTATAAAAATGAATTAAATAACCACTGTAGTGTTCAAGACACAAGCAGAATAATGTGTTAGGAATGAAGCAATGAGAGAGCCAATAGGATACAATCCGATAGTTGTAACAACACTGCTCTATGATTCATACCATTCAAAAGAGAATTAAAAATAATACCTACACAAATGCATGACATTAATGGGATCTTTAAGAGGAGTTCCATCACGCTTGGTTAAGGTATAAGCACTAGATCCATAATTTGTATTGACCACATATGGGCCTAACCAATTAGGACTGAATTTACCTTTGTCGACGTGATCGACAGTTGTGTTGTGTTGGTTTTTATATAAAACCAAATCACCTTTGGTAAATGTTCTAGAAATGATACCAACATCATGTTTGCGTTGCAATTGTTAGCGTAAGCTTGAAGATTCTCGAGAGCATTGATACCTTTTTCATCAAGCATTTCTAGTTGGTGTAGATGTTGTTTGCATAAGTGTCATTATCAACAAGACCTTAGAGAGAAATCCTCAATGTGGGGATTTCTAACTCTAAAGGAAGGATAGCCTCAGTACCGTAAACAAGGTTAAAAGGGGTATTTCCAGTAGAAGAGCGAACATTCATGCGATATGACCATAACACATATTACAATTGTGTATGCCAATATTTTTGGGTTTGATTAATAGTATTCTTAAGGATTTTCTCGAGGATTTTATTATTACTTTCGGCTTGACTAGTAGACTGAGGGTAATAAGGTGTTGAAAATTGATGTTGAATATGGAAGGTCTCGAGGAAATTCTTCACATCGTTATTCTTAAAGCAGGTGCAATTATTTGAGACTAATGTGGAAGGAAGGCCAAAGTGAGCAATAATGTGTTCCAATAAGAAATGACATATCACCTCAGCAGTTGTGGATCAGAGGGGAATGGCTCTGAGCCATTTGGTGAAATAGTCGGTAGTAAAGATAATGAACATATGTCTAGTAGAAGAATGTGGGGAGATTTTTCCAATTAGATCCAATCCCCACATCGAGAACAACCAGATAGGTATTTGAGCACAAAGCTCAGAAGTTGGAGTGTGAATCAAGTGGATATTCTCCTAGAACTAATGACATCGCTTAACATATGCATAGAAACCTTTTCCATGTTTTTCTAGTAATAACCCATGCAAAGGAGTTTTTGCACTAAGGTTTTTTTGCCAAAATTTCTGCCACACGTACCAGAATGAGCTTGTTCGATGGCAACACGAGTTTCAGCATCCTTGAGGCATCAAAGAAGGATTACATCAAAGGATTGTTTGTACATTGTATCATCAATGATTATATACTTAGTGGATAAATTTTTGAGGCGAATATAGGTATTTCTAGTTGTAGGGTTAGGAATGGTACCATCCTTTAGATAATTATAGATGGCATCATACCATTCACACTGATTATCAGGAAAGGTGGGACAAAAATCATCAGGTCTATCGCCGATGGAGGGTATCATAATGGGATGGATGGTAAAGACTACTTTTTTAGAAGGATCAACAAGAGAGATAAGAAAGTCTGCACTACCCATTGCATCTGCATGACGATTATCTTTGTGAGGGATGTTATCAATGGTGAAGGATGCAAACTAATCTAAAAAATTTAGAATGAGATCCTTATATTGTGATACTTTATCATGTTTAGTTTGATAAATACCATTGATTTGTTTAATCACTAATTGTGAATCACCATAGATCTTTATATCTTTAACCCTCATGACTAGAGCAACACGTAATCCAACGATTAACACTTCACACTCAACTGTGTTATTCGTACATAGGAAATTGAGATGATAAGAAAAGGGAATAGGCTTACCTATAAGTGGAATTAAAATAACTCCAACGCTGAAGCCAGTTCTACACTTGGATCCATCAAAATACAATTCCCATGCAGGAAGGTCTATGGTAAACACATTGTCATCAGGGAAAGATTCATTGGTGGGTAACGCTAAGGGTGAAGAAACATCAACTAAATGGTCGGTTAGGGCTTGGAATTTGATTGCTTTTTGAGAAATAAACTTAAGGTCAAACTCAGTCAACAACATGAACCATTTAGCAAGATGTCATGAAAGATTAGTTTTATTGAAAATATATCGTAGAGGGTCAAACTTTGTCATCACTTGTACTTTAGAATTAAGTAAGTAATGTCATAGCTTACTAGTAGTGAATACAAGAGCCAAACATTGTTCTTCAATTGTGGAGTAATGGGTCTCATAATCAAGGAATATTCTACTAATATAATAAACATGATTCTCTTTACCATTGGGATCTTGTTGAGCTAACAATGTAGTAATATCATGGGCGAAAGAAGCTATATAAAGGATGAAAGGTTGGTTGGGTATAGTAGGTTGTAAAATAGGTGGAGTTGTGAGGTATTCCTTCAAAATCTAAAAGGCTTGTTTACAATTATCATTCCAATCAAAATTGACATCCTTTTTAAGGAGATGCATGAAGGGTAACACACGATTGGCTAAGCAAGCAAAAAAAAGATGAATGGCTTGTATTCATCCATGTAACGTACGTAATTGGGAGATGTTACAAGGTGGTGGAATATTAATTATAGCATCAATTTTCTTTGTATCCACCTCGATGCCTTTGTGAGATATGATAAACTCTAAAATTTTACCAATATCTACTCCAAAGACACACTTTTTGGGATTTAAGAGAATGTTATATTTACGCATATGTTTGAAGATTTTTTGAAGGACACTCACATTATCTTAGTAGGTTAACGATTTAGCAGGATTTTCATCAACATAATCTTCTAGGATTTTATGAATGTAATCATGGAAGACTAAGGTCATCACACGTTGATAGTTAGCGCCAACATTCTTTAAACCAAAAGGCATCATAACCCAACAAAATGTGCCCCAAGCGGATGTAAAGGTCGTCTTGTATTGATCTTGTGGGATGATGAAGATTTGGTTGTACCTAAAAAATCCATCCATAAAGGATAAAAAAGCGTTTCCAATAGTGGAATCCATGATCATGTCGATCTTAGGAAGAAGAAAGTCATCTTTTAAAGAGACCTTATTCAACTCTCTAAAATCTGTACATATCCTAACACGATTATCGGGTTTGGCCACTGTGATAATGTTTGATATCCAAGGAGAATAATCAATGGGGCGAATGAAACCCGTGTCAAGGAGTTTTTCAAGTTCTCCTTTAACATGGAAGGCTATTTTAGGATTCATTTTTCAAATATTTTGGTGAATGGGCTTAGCATTTTCAACAAGGACAATGTTATGGGTAACTATCTGGGGATCTATTACAGGCATGTCAGAATGTTTCCAAGAAAATATTTTAGGAAAGGTATGAAGTAAGGTTGCAAGATCGTCTTGTTCTTCATCATCTAGGAACTTACCAATTTGAATGATTTTATCTTTGTCATCAAGATCCATTGGTATGCCAAGGGTATCTCCTAAAGGGAGTGCATTAGATTTAGGAACTTCAGGATCATATGGTTCCATGCTTGTGTGAGGTTCATATGGTGTGATCAAAACTTAGCATAGCACAAGAGGCATGTCTCTTGGAGTGAGAAGTCCTCTCTGAAGCACCTAACAAGTATTTCAAATCATAATTGTCATGAAAATAGGTGAATAGGGAAGAATCTACATCAAGAAATTTAGGATGCTTAAGTGTGAGGTTGTTCTTTGAGGTATATGTTATAGTGTTGATGTTTAGAGAGGGTCGTTGATTAGCTTTGGTAGCTTTAGAAAAGGAAAATCCTAGACCGGTTTTAGTTCCTTGTGTATTAGGTTCAATGGGTACACAAATGCATTTTTCATGTTTGTTGCATCCTTTACAATTGTATCCTAATTATTTCACAAGATCATAACCATGTCCATAAAGTCTTTCCATTTATTGTGGGTTAGGGGGTTGTTGATAATCTATCTCATCAAAATTCGTTGTATATGTTGCATTTTCTTCTAAAAGAGATGAGGTAGATGGGTGGGAAGGGTGTTCCTCTTGTTGGGTAGAGAGTACAATTGATTGTTCTTGATGGGTATCCTCTTTTCATGTGAAAATACACTCATCCATAAAGGAAGGGGTAGATCCTAAAGATCCCCAATTGTCACTCAGTAAATTAAACTTGGGTTTATCTTCAAGTTGATCCTTCTTGGAACGGGCAATATTGGAGGTAGGAATTAAGGTATGGAGAGGACTTGATGTGCCCTTTTTGAGTTGCAAGCAACTCTCAGGTTCGAGGTCTATGTATTTGATAAACTTTGTTCTTATAGACATATTTCATTTTGTGATGAAGGGTCGAGGGCCCCGCATGCATCTCATGTATCCATGGTCATCCTACAAGGAGATTATAAGAAAGATCATAGGGCATGACATGGATAGGAGTTTACAACATAACCATTCTGATAGTAATGGGTAAGGTGATGACACTAGGAGGTTGCTTTGTAACATTCTCAAATCCTCTAATAGATAAGGAATCAAATTGGATTTGTGATCTATTGACATGTAACCTATCAAGAAGCTTCACATTGCACACATTTAGGGTAGAGCCATTATCCATGAGGGTCCTTTTGATACCTATCTGATATACTGGGCTATAATAATGAAGGCTTCATTTTGTTTTCTTAATTCTAATGGAGGGAGCTCATGTTGATAGAAAGTAAATTGCCACATTAGTTGTGTTCATTTCATGTAGGAGAGCTGCCACATCATTAGAATTCATACCAAGAGGGACCACTATCTGTTTTAATGTTGTTTGAAGCATAGAATGATAGTTTGGATAATTCTAAAGGAGATCCCAAAGGGATATATTGGTGGGAGTGTTTTTAATTTTTTCAACCAAATCATACTCCCTAAGTTGTGAGTTTAAATGAGGAACCACAGGTAAGATAGGATTGGGTAAGGGGAGGGAAGTGGAGGTAGATGGTTGTGGGGGATGTGGGTTATTACATGCATAATGAGTGTGAGCAATGATATCATTCTTAGGATGGTAAAGGGTAAATTTAGGTTGGGATGGGGTTGGAGGTTTAGGGGGAGGTGGATAAAGAAAAAATTGAGGTTGGATAACATTGACATCTTTCGTTGTAGGATGGTCATCACAACAAACCATAGTGGATGAAGTAGGGGAGATGAAATCCTGAAGGATGTCATCTAACATACCCATATCATCACAAATAAGAGGTTTGGAAGACAAGGGTGGGGAGGTTTTAACTATATCCTAACCAACCTTAGTGGATTAAGTGAGTGAGAAGAAGCCTTCATGGATTTCATCTAACTTATCAAAATCATCGCTGCTAAAAGGTTTAGATGATATAGTATTCCTATAGTGAAGAAGTGTGTGTAGTATATCATGTGAGGTTTCTATGTTTTCAAGTGTATGTTCCACTAAATTTTCTTTTAAAGAACTAGGAACTAAAGCAGAAAATGAAACATGCAAAGCTCTAATGCTACTCATAAATGCTATTTTAAGCTAATAATAACCCTATAACAGAGAATAATAGAACTAAAACCAAGCATAAACATAAAGAAACATAAAGTGTAGAATCTGGAAAGAAAATGCAAAAATTACTGATGCAAAATGTCTACTGGGACTAGGTTGCCTAGGGTGGTGACTTAGTCCTGTTATGAGTATTTTTGAGTTTTTTATGTATTTTTTGATGAAAAATGCAAGTTTATGGAATGTAATGTGCATGGGTATACAATATATGCCAGATTTGTGTATTATGCAAGGAAATGAATGGAAAATATGAATTGTTTTCACTAATGCAAAATGGAAAACCCTAGGATTCCTTTTTAAACAATGCCACATTCAATGCAAGGCTAAAGAGAAATTCCCTAGGATGCAAATGTAGACTAAATCAGAAGTAGAATGTGTTTAAATGTAGGCCCACCAAAATGAACTAGAAAATTTAATTCTTTGGATGGAGGTAAAAGAATGGGTCCTCCACAACTTCCTAGGGTTTTTCACCTAGGAGGAAGAGGGTTTTCCTTTACTAACCGAGGGCATTAAACCTTGTGGTACATTCAATGCTTGAGATTGAATATGTAATGGAATATGCAAAGTACTGAAATATAACATGAAAACCTAACTACTTAACCTAAACTAATAGAGTCCATAGTGTCGGAAAAAACATGATGTATTGTAACAATGCTAAAAAAAGGATTAAACTAAGTAAAATAACCAATTGAGTTAAATGGGTGCACCTAGAAACTGCTATAGGCCAAAGAGGAAGTTGTGGAAGCCTAAAAAAACCTGGAACATTAGAGTTTTAAGCCACTTGGGACACTTACACCAAGTGGGGCGACCTACTCCATTTTTAGGAAAACTGTTTCGAAAGCCATTTCTGCGAACTGGGTCTCCAAATCTGCAATTTTTTGTGTCGGGAACCGCCACTGGGACTAGATGGCCACTATGAGCGACCTATTCCCTTTCAATGTTTTTGGAAAATTGAAAGTGAACACAAAGGCCTCTGGTATGCATTTTGTTTCTTCATGGGGATCCATACCCAGATCTGCAAAATAACCTACAAAATAGAAGATATTTGGGTTTCTAATGTGGGGGTTGCCTTGGTCAACCCCTAGTTTGTATTTAAACTTCTAATATAATAGAAAATATGCATAAAACCTAGCCCAAAAGTGTGTCTAGAACTAGGAAAACCTGAAATAAAGAAAAACCCTATTCTATTGTGCTAGAATAAGATGCAAGTAAAATATTTGGAATGATGCAAGACTTTAACCCTAGAAACCCTACAACATTGTAAATGAATACAAAAGAGGAATGAAAATAAGATGCAAACCTCAAATTTGAAAATGGGTTGAAAGTAGAAGATGGAGTCACTTTGAAAATAGTCTTTAGGAGTGATTTGGTGGCTAATTGCACCTCTTCAACCTAGATTTCTCCATGAATCTCTGTAGACATCTATCTTCAACCTTTGTCAATGTGTGATCTCGGATGTGAAGTCAGCTTTAAGACATGCAAAAAGCCCTAGTTTGTTGTCCAAAAGCTTCAAATTTTGTTTGTGAGAGAGATGAATATTCTTGAGCAAGATGTTTTGCACTTGGTTCTTGGAGTTGGATGTGAAAAATGACTAAGAGAGAGTGGTAAAATGACCTAAAAACAAGTATTTATAAGAAAAAATACCTAATTGTCAAGAATTTTGACCTATTGGCTGACACCCATTAAGCGTTTTTGATGAAATATTCATTTTCCTGCTTGAAATCACAAAAATCCTCAAAAAGGACTAGGTCACTAACTTGGGTGACCTAGTCCCACTAGAGGATTTTGAAGTGGGAATAGTTATTTTTGAATGATTTTGATATTGCTTGTCGGGGGTTGAATGATCCCTTAGGTATTACAGGCCTTAAAGTCAACATTAATGAGCCTTAGGGGGCTATAAATATTGTTTTATGATGATAATTGATGAAATGGGGCCTAAATTAGGACTAAAATGGGCACAAAATTATCCTTTTCTTCAAAGGTATAAATTTTTTGGTGGCACAATAATCTATGTCTCTGCTACCCCTCAAAGGATTAAGAGACCTATTATTTATTTGACTCCAGCTAGTCCTTCTCCTAAAAGGGTTTGTTGTATTAATGGTGTTCCATTTGATAGAGATTCTCTTGATATTTCTATGGATCCCTCTTCTAGAGTGGTAGCTCGTACTTATGAGAATAGAATGAATAAACAACCAAGCCTTCTTCAATCTCCTAAAGCTACAACTAAAGAATCCAGTGATTATGATCTTGTTGAGCAACCTTTGGTTACTCCCACTAAGATCTCACTGTGGGACTTGCTTTAGTCTACTCCGATTTATCAAGGTATGCTTTAAGAAGCCTTACAAAAGATTCCCTTTCCTTCTTCTGCTAGGTTGACAGATGTTGATGCATTGATAGCTTATATTCATGAGAATTCATCGAATATTATATTCTATCCACAAGAAACCTTGCCTCTAGAAGTACATAAGCAAGTAGATCCTCTAATGAGTTAACATTAAGAAAATCAGCATTAGACATACTCTTTTTCACGCCGGTTCGATGCTCAATGCATGTAGCATTGATCTATTGCCTAAGATTAATATTGATTCATCTTCTCTTAATGCTTGTTTTGTTGTCATTTGTGGGTTCGATTATGTCAGTGGGAAACCTTTAGGAACAATAGTCTTTCCTTCGATATTGGGACCCATTAATTTACCTACCCTTGTATATGTTATGTAAGGAATGTTACCTTATAACCTTCTTCTTGGTAGATCATGGATTCATGCCATGGGTGTAGTTCCATCTACCTTGCATAAGTCGATTAAGTTTATTTGTAATAATCAAGTAGTCACAATCAAGGCTGACCCTGATGCTATAGACCTATGTGAGATGGCAGTTGTTGGTTAGGTTTTGGTTGTGCCTACTCTTATCCCTTTAGTGTCTTCCAATGTGTCGATGTTTACTCTAGCAGTACCTACTAGAAAGGATACTTTTGAGATAGATGTCCTTGAAGAAGATCCTTCTCAATCAAGAAGTCCTAAGTCTACTTCTACCTCTTTTCAAGGAAATAAACTTCTTGATGATGATTGGGGCTCTCTAGACTTTACACACTCTTTTAGTGAAGAATGTTAAGTCAACCCAATCCATTTAAAACTTTCAATAAAATCATCCAAACCCGCTATCAAAGATGGTTATTCTTCTATATCGTAGGATAGTGTGAACATAAATTGTAATGTTCTTAGTGTTAATCCTCCTTCTGAGGAAGATGATTACACTTCTGCTAAAGAGGATAATGTTGGCTATTCTATTAAAGAGGATGATAGTGATCCCCTAGAGGAGTGTGATCCCCATTGTTGGAACAATGCTCTCTATGAAGATCCTCCTCCTCAAGATTTACAAGTGTGATATGGCCTTGGATTTAAGCTTGTATCTAAATATGGCTATTGGCATACAGGTTTTGGGCATAATGAACAAGGCATTTAGGTACCTATAGAATGTGCACCTCACAAGTGTAATTTGGGGCTTGGTTGCTCGAATGAACAATCTAAACTAAAACCATGATTGAATGTTGACATGATGTCCACTCAACCTCGTTCTCTCAGATTGGCCCATCTTCCTTTATCTCCTGTCTTTGTATCTTCTTCTTGTGAATAGTCAAAATTTTCTCCACAAGAGAAAGGGTTGCTTCCTTCTTCTCAACCTTTGTCGAAGAAAGAGCGTATGTTGTTGAGGATTCTCAAAGCTTGCATAATTACTCTTCCTTCTCCTACACACAAGAAATATCATGAACATGAAAAAGAAAAACATTCTTTATGTGCATACCATCGAGTGCTTGGTCATTCCACTAGTGAGTGTAAGTCCTTGAAGGATAAAATACAACAAATTCATGAGTCAGGTGTCATCACTCATTTGTTTTTCGATGCACCTGTCTCTTCTTCAAATGAAAAGTGATATATAGGTCTACATCTATCCTGTATGTTTTAAGTATATTGCATGGTTCTCCTCCCCTGTATGTTGGGGGAAATGATAGATTTTTCTAGAGATGTGTATCCTTCTAAGGACCCCCTCTCTTCTTTATGTCTTTCAAATGAAGTGTCCCTTGAGTGGACCCATTTCTCTTTTGAAGGGTTCCTAAGGGCCCCCTTTGGAAAATTTTATCCCAAATGAATTATATGGTGTCTAGCTTGGGGGCAACTCGACTAGACCTCGCTCTTCAAATAGTGTGTCCCTTAAGTGGACCCCTTTTTTTTGAAGGGTTACCAAGATACCCCTTTGAAATCCCTCCAATATTTTGAAAAACTATGTGACTGTCCACATGAATTCCTTCATGGCTTATTTTTTTTGGACATGCTTTATCTACGGTTAAACATGTTAGTTTGCAAGTGATACTGTAAATCTGCTTTATACTTCGACTCTGTGGAGTTCCCTTCTTTGGGTTTCCTCCATGTAAGAGATCTTGGGGGAAACCTCCTTGTAAGTCTGTGGGCCTGTAAGGCACTTTTTTTCTCTCGGTTTCTTTCATGTGAGAGATCTTGGGGGATACCTTCTTGTAGGTCTGTGGGCCTATAAGTTACATACTTCACAGGGATTCCTTCATGAGAGATCTTGGGGGTTGCCTCCTTGTAGGTCTGCGGGCCTTTGAGAGACTTTCATATTGTGGGATTTTCCCATTGTTGGTTTGTAGGCCTTCGGTGTACTTTGTGCAACTTCATAGTTCTCCAGAGCTACAAAGTCCTCTTTTTCAAACCTCCTCAAGAGAGAATTCCTATGGAGACATCTCTCTTGGAATTTTAATTTCCTTTCTCTCTTGCTTAAGTTCTTCACTTTCTCTTTCTTCTCAATTGTGTATACTAGATCGAAGGTTTGTATCTTCTTCATCCTAAGTATACACTCTTCCTCTCTTCGTTTTAGAATTCTTCTAAGTGAGTTATTTCTTAATTTGGGGATGATGCATAGAACTAAGAAAACCTTTTACATCGAGGTATCTTTCACTTTGTTGACTCAAATCATTTAGTTTTTTGTGTGTTAACATTGTTTTCTGGTTTAGGTTTTTTTTGTCTAATTCATTTGTTTTCCAGGTCTTCAGCCTGAGGGTATGCTTCCTTGGTTTGAATATTTATCTACTTCCTCTACAGTATCCTTTTGGGCATAATGATGCTATTTATGTTTAGTATATTTCCTTTAGTGTGCATATTAGTGTAGATTCAAATGCCCGCTAAAGTGGGGGAAAAATGTAATGTCGTAAAATTGCACCCCTTGCAATTTCACATTAATTCTTGCATCTGCTTTAGTGTCCACTCCCCTAGCATTTGTATAGGCTCATTTTAGCCCCTGAATAAATCTTTTTCCCCTCTCAAGATGCTCAAGACCCCTTTTACATTAGCTACCTTCGCACGTCAGCTTCCCATCGAACCTTGGAATTTTCCCGTTTGTGTCGTTTTGTAGCATGATGTGTCCATACATAGCATTCGACATGGATGTCTGTGCACTGCGCTAGCATCCTACAATTTTTCAACATTCAAATGACTTTTTCCATGCATGTTTATCACTTTTCATCTTCTTTTGTCAGTGTTAATAGCCAAGGACACCCTAAAATGACTCAAGAAGCTTCTTTTCCTTCCTTAAATGTTATCTTTCCCATCCATTTAGGTCTCTTCTGCCTCTAGTTTCCCTCTAGCCTTGGCTCTTGGATTTCTCTCTTGTTATAGTAGAACTCTCAAGCCATCTTCAACACTCTTGGCTCTTGTAGCTCCATCTCCCTTATCTCATGCTTGCGAGCATCCTGGGATTCCATATCCCCTATCTATTGCATCTTTATTTTGTGATACAGGTTCTCCTCCTTGAGCAGGGATTGCTTTTATCACTCATTTTGCACTTTAATTATCTCTATCTATTTGGCTATCTATGGAGGTGGGAACAACAAAATAGGGGTTTGACTGATGCAAACCCCTCTACAACCCCAATACTTTCTCCAGATCTTACACATAGAAGTATTGAATAAATTCACATATTGGAGGCTTCATCACTTGCGTGGTTGTAAGAATTTCATTTCTATCTCTTATTCTCTTTATCATATATTTCACTTTATTCATTTCCATTACATTATGTTGCTTTATCGCATTCTATAAGTCCTTAGCAATCAACTTGCAAGTAGTCACTAAGCTATTTTCTAAGAAATTCTCGCTTTCTGGTCCGTACAAATGCCAATGTGTGAGAGAGGTGCTAGCGCACTGTGTTATTGTCCCAAAACTATGCTATCATCCTTTTGGCTAAGAGCTTGTCAGTTTGTCCAAAAAAATTTGTGACCTACTCTTCTTGATTCTAGAACTCTCATTTTGTTCCTTGAGGTAGTTTAGGGAAGTCTGCCCCGTGAGGCTCTCTAAATGAAGAGAACTCGTGAGTAGCGAACCCCCCTTCTCTACAAACTGTATATCACTCTAGATTGGAATTGAGACTTGAATTGATATATATATATCAAATTCAAAGTGAAAACTCTATTATCTTATTCAAAAGTGGTGGAAAGTTCATAAAAAAAGGTGGTAGGATGTGAAAAATTTGTATGCACACTTCACAAAAGCATCAAAACCCTTCTTTTTGTCGAAACACGTACATAAATAGGAGAATTAGAGAATGCGGGACTGGAGATCACATGTGTCTAAATTTCAAACCATTTTTAGAGAAATTGATCCAAAATATGCTTGCATTATAACACAAGTACATTTTTTTATCTATAGAAACAACTACATCTCAACTTCTTCAAAATGTGCTCACATATTTCCCTCCCTCTCTCTCAAGTCTCTCCCTCCCACCCCCTCTCCCTCTCTTAGGTCTCTCTGTCTCACTCCCTTTATCTCCCACTCCCTCTCCCTCCCACCCCCCTCTCTCTCCTCTCCTCTCTCTGTGCCTATTCTCTCTCCTATCACTTATTCCCACTCTCTCCCTCTCTCTCTCTCTCTCTCTCCCTCTCTCCCTTTCTCCCTCCCACCTCCTCCCTCTCTCTATGGTCTCTCTCACTCCTTCTATCTATCTCCATCCCTCCCTATCTACCATATACCCTCAACCCTTAAACTATTAAACCCTAAACCCTTAAAACCTACACCCTAATCCCTCTTGACCCAGTACCATAAACACTCAACCCTATACCCTCAATTCTCAACCATCTACCCCATACATTGGATCTTCAAACCTCACATCTCTTAGTCCTTCCCTCCTCTTCTCTCCTTCTCTCTATCTCCCTCTCTCTATTAGGTGTCTCCCTCAAGCATTCTACCTACATAACTAGCTAAATCTCTCTCTCTCTCTCACTCCCTCTATCTCTCTCCCATCCCTCTATCTCCCAATCCCTCTCCCTCCCACCCCCTCTCCCTCTCTTAGGTCTCTCTCTCTCGCTCCCTCTATCTCCCACTACCTCTCTCTACCACTCCCTCTCTCTACCTACATAACTAGAAAACTCTTTTATCTCTCTTCCACTCCCTCTCTCTCCCTCTCTCTACTTCACTTATCCCTCCATCCCTCCCTCTATACTCTAATCCCTCAACCCTAAACCCTCAACCCTCAAACCTAATCCCTCAACCCTCTACCCTCTTGACCCAATACCCTAAACCATCAAATCTATAGGTCCTAAACCCTATACCCTTAATTCTTAATCCTCTACCCTAGACATTGGATCTTCAACCCGCATATCTCTCTGTCCTTCCCTCCTCTTCTCTCCTTCTCTCCATCTCACTTTTCCCTCCATCTCTCCCTCCCTCTCTAACCTAATACCTCAACCCTCAACCTCTATACCCTCTACCCTATACATTGGACCCTCAACCCTAATCCCTCAACCCTCAACCCTCAACCCTCAACCCTCAAACCCTCTACCCTCTACCCTCTACCCTCAACCCAATACCCTCTACCCTCAACCCTAAACCCTAAACCCTATACCATCAACCCTTAAACTCTTTACCCTAATCCCTCATCTCTCAACCCTTAAACCCTAATCTCTCAACCCTTAAACCCTTAAACCCTCTACACTATACATTAAACCACGAACCCTCAATTCTCAACTATCTACTATTTACATTGGATCCTAGACCATAATCCCTCAACCCTATACCATAAAACATATATACTCAACCCTATACCCTCAACCCTCAACCCTAAACCCTTAAACCTCATCCCTCAACTCTTAAACACTTAAACCCTTAGCCTTTAAATGCTTAAACCCTCAACCTTATACCCTATCGCTTAAACCATCTATCCTATACATTGGAACCTCAACCCCTATCCCTCTCTCTCTCTCACCTCTCTCTCCCTCCCTAAAAATTTAAACTCACTACCCTAATCCCTCAACCCTATACTCTCAACTCTTAAACCATTAAACCCTCAACCCTTAACCCTGAACCCTTAAACCTCTACCCTCTACCCAATACCCTAAACCCTCAACCCTAATCCCTCAAACCTAACCCCTCAACCTCCAACCCTCTACCCTCAACCCAATACCCTAAAACCTCAACCCTAATCCCTCAAACCTAAGCTCTCAATTGTTAAACCGTTAAACCCTCTACCCTAAACCCTCTACTCTCAACCTGTAATCCTTAAACCTTTAATCCCTCAACCCTTAAACCCTAAACCCTAAATCGTAAACCCATATACCCTCTACCCTATACATTGGACCCTCAATCCTATACACTCAACCCTCTACCATCAACCTTAAACCCTCTACCCTCTACCCTTTACCCAATACCCTCTACCCTCAACCCTAATCCCTCAACCCTATACCCTCAACCCTTAAACCCTTAAAATATCTACCCTAATCCCTCAACACTCAATCCTTAATCCCTCAACCCTAATACCTCAACCCTCTACCCTCTACCCTATACATTAAACCTTGAACCCTAGCTCCCTCAACCCTCAACCCTCTAATTCCTTAACCCTCAACCTTAAACTTAAACCTCACAACCCTATACCTTTCAACCATATCCATTGACCTCCTCAACCATAATCCTTCTAACTCCTAACCTCAACCTAAACCCTAAACCTTCAACCCTAAAAACCTCAACCCTAAAACTCCTTAAACCTCTACCACTCTCAACCCTCTAGCTAAAACCTAAACCCTCAACCCCTTTCTATACCTTCAACTCCCATTCACTGGGACTCTCACCAATCCTGAATCCTAAACCCTCAACCTAACCTCAGCTAAATCCCCGAACTCCTAAATCCCTCAACCCTAAACCTCAACCCCAAACCCTAAAACCCCTACCCACACTTCTACCCTCAAACCCTAGTAATTCTCAACTCCTCAACCAACCCTATAGGTTCCTCAACCCCAGCAGGTTCTGGAGCCTCCTAAATCCCTACTCCCATGTATAGTATATTTGATCTCAAATCTCATTCCTTTCATCCTTCTCCTCTTTTTTCTCTTTCTATTCATTTCTCTTCCATCTCTCCTCCTCTCCCATGAGTCTACTCCCAATCCATCCAACTAGCACCACTAACTCCTAAACTTAAAACTTCTCAATTCTTTTAATTTATTAATGTTAAAATTCTAAACTCTCACTTTTAACCTTCTTAATCCCCTTCAATCTCAACCTAAACCCTGAAGTCCTTCAACCTCAAAACTATTAAACTTGAATCCATCATCCTAAGTCTCTAAACTATAAACTCTACTCTCTGTTGTAATATGGTATTAAACTATAATTCCCATAATTTCAATTATAAGAGGCCCCACACATGGATCCTCAACCATAATCCATAAACCATATACCCTAAAACCTATATACTCAACCCTAATCCCTCAACTGCAAACCCTTAAACCCTAAACCTCGTCCCTAAACTCTTAAACCCTTGAAACCTCAACCCTTAAAAGCTTAAACCCTCAACCCTCTACCCTATACATTAAACCCTCTACCCTATAAATTAGAACCTCAAACCTAATCACTAACCCTATACCCTCAACACCTATCCCTCTCTCTCTATCTATCCATCTCACCTCTGTCTCCCTCCCTCTCTTCTACCCTCTCTAATTATCTTTATATACCCTCCCCCTCTTTCTACATACCTCTTGCTCAATCAATCCTTACCACTCTCTCTCACTCCCTCCCTCTCTCTCTATGTCCATCACTCTCTCTCTCTCTCCCACTCCATCTCTCTCACACTCCCTATCTCTCAGGTCTCTCCTTCCCGCCCCCCTTCTCTCTCTCAGGTCTCTCCCTCTGGCACCATACCTAGGTAAATCTCTCTCTCTCTCCCCTCTCTCTCTATCCCTCACACCCTACCTAGATAAGTCCCTCTAACTCCAACCCCTCTCTCACACTCCCTCTCTCTCTCCCTCTCTCTCAAGTCACTCCCTCCCACATCCTCTCCCTCTTTCAAGTCTCTCTCACACTCCCTATCTCTCAAGTCTCTCCCTCTAGAACCCTACCTACATAAATATATCTTTATCTCTCTCTCTCTCAAGTCTCTGTATCCCATCCCCCTCTCTCTCTATTCCTGCCACCCTACCTAGACAAGTCCCTCTCACTCCAACCCCTTCTCTCCCACTCCCACTCCCTCTCTCTTAGGTCTCTCCCTTCCACCCCCTCTCCCTCTCTCAAGTCTCTCTCTCATTACCTCTCTCTCTCTCTATCTCTCAGGTCTCTCCCTCCCACCCTACCTAGAAAACTCTCTCTCTCTCTCTCTCTCTCTTAAAATTATCCCTCCCTCTAAGTACATACATACATATAAGCATACATAAATACATACATACATACATACATACATACATATAAGCATACATACATACATACAGGAATGCATACATACATACAATATTACATACATACAAGCATACATACATATGTACATACGTACATATATTGATACATACATACATACATACATATACATACACTGATACATACATACAAACATATATATACATACATACATACATACAGTGTACATATGTATACATACAAGCATGCATACATACTTACATACATGTCATACAAGCATACATACATACAAACATACAAATTTATACATACATTTAATAGAATATTATTTAGCACAAAATTAAGACATAACGCGAGCGCGTTATGACATGTTTGTGTTATGTCTTGCTAGGCAAGTCTTGGGAACAAATGCAAAAAACATGTCAAAACTATGAAATAACGTGAGTGCATTACAACATGAGCACGTTATAATGCACTCAACTTATTTCTTGCTTTGGGAATCCCCAAGCCTTATACATGGTAATTTCTTTGGAATACAAAACCAAAGGCTTGGCGTGCCTTCCCAACGTCCAAAGATGTGTTTTTTCAAATTCTACAATATTTCACATAATTACGTTTGTGCTAAGCATTAGGTTTGCACATTTTTCAATGTCGAACAAATCGAAAGCCTGGGTAATGTTAGGCTCTCTTAGCTATCTAATGATGTAATATTTTTCACATTTCGACAATGTTAAGCCTTTTATCTATAATTTCTTTTGTTTGAGTGTATTTTTTTTTAGAAAAACCCAATGTTTGGTGTTTTTTTCATTATAAATTTACTGTTCATCAAAATTTCAAATAAATTACACTTTTAGAAACTAGACTCCATTCTACACATATTCAAAAAAAATAAAAATCAATTAGTTTTCAAATTTATAGGGGTAGCAGGGACAAAATTCTGGTTTTTAAGAAGTGTCCACTTTGAAAATTAGTAAAAAATCAAATATTCATTAAAAAATTATTAAAAAAGGGTATAAACTACATAATATTAGCTAATTTGTCACCAAAGCAATTTTAAAAATACTAAAAAAAAGTTAAGCTTTTGAGGGAGCCACAAAATTTGCTATGTTATGCTTTTTTGACAAAAACAACACCAAATTATGTGGCCCCCTCTTTTGAACCCCTTAATCTCTACCATTTAAAAAAAATAGTAGTTTAGAAAGTAGACTCAAAGCACTATGATCCTTTTTTTTTTGCACATCAAAATTTTGAGTGTAACTATCCTCAATTTCATGTCCAAGGTCAATATTTCCTAATTTCAAAAAAAAAGTGGCCACGTAAAACCCCTTTTTGGTCCCCCATCTTTTTGCACTTACCCTACCAAAAGGGACTATGGATAATGGGTTTGGTTGCAACCTAACTTTTAGTGCTCTACCTCTCCACCAACTATGGGGGGAACTAATGTAGAGATACTCCCTCTATTGTAACACACAACACATAAACATAATCTGCACTGCAATTTCTTTGTCCCATATTAAAAATTTACTCAAAAAATAGATTGCAAATAGGCCATTCAACTTATAACCTCGCATATTCACTCAATTAACAATTCCATTTGTCAATTAAATTGATTCAATTTACACAATTTCCATGGAGACAAGTTATTTATTTCTTCCATTGAAGTTTTGGATACAATCTATATTACATCCATTACAACTCTTCTCACAAATGCTCAGTTCTAGTTTATACTATACCTACAAATTACTCACTATGATCTGAAACCTCTTGTCTACTAAATTGGTGTAGTCTCTTTTCCATTCTTCTTCCTACATATATCACATTGACACTCTCTTTTTATTTCACAACATCTAGTGAAACAACAATCTACATTTTTAATCCTTTATTTCCTACACCTAATTCCTCCTCTATCGCGACCTATTCATCTTCACATTGGTTTCAATCTAAAATTTATAGATATGATAATTATGGAAACCTCCTCATAGTTTTCCATGCAACCCCTCTACACACACTAACTTCCTCTCATTCTGTGTGCCACTATGTCTTTTATCTACATTCATTTTATATTATTTGGGTACATTAATGTTACCTTATATGTTCCACTCAACCATGACCTCCACTCATTTTATTTTAAATCTACAATCAATGGTTAGTGAAGAATTGGACTGAAAAATCCAATTGAGCCTCTCCTCTACATGGTGTAGCCCCACCTTGGCCACTCTAGTCACTATGTGGCCCTTTATTTCTATCTTTGCACTCTAGCCTCTCTTTCTATGGCGTAGCCTTTATATTTTTTGGTTGTAGGGCGGGTGCAAAAAATTGGGGGCCAAAAAGTGGCAAACTTTTTTAATGATTTTGAAAAGGCCATAATGCGAGTGCATTATAGCATGCTCGTGTTATGGCTTGGTGTGACCAACCCTAAGGATAAATCACACCTAAGCTATAATGTGTTCGTGTTATAACACGAGCACGTTATGACTATTTATAACAAAAAATAACAATAATCATTTATCATTTCTACATTTTTCTCCAAGCCTATAACCTTCAAACCCTTAAAAGTGTGCTTACATTCTTGGAGAGCGAATTCTTCATCAAATCATTGTTGATTCTTCACCATGATGAGTTCATATTTTCACCAACAAGCTCTGATCTGAACCCGCATTAAAGAGCCACAAAGAGGAACCCCCCAAAACTGGCATTTCTATTATTTTTTTCTAATTCTTTAGATCATCATACGATGCAAGAGAAGAGAATACTCAACTATTCAAGATTTACCAAGATCTCTTCGAAAAATGGCTATCCAGTGGCACCCAACCCACTCTAATACCATGTTAGAATTGGATATGGAGATAGCTTGCCAAGATCTTGAGGTCAAATGGAAAGCACAAAGAGAGAAGATTTGAATATGACAAGAATAAATTGTATTCCTATCAATTATGATTCAATGTTGTGTGTGTACAATGTATTAGAGAACCCTTGGTTATATAGCCAAGGTGAGAAATAAGATGTCATAAGATTATGACAATTGTCTTAATCTTATGATATGTGACAACTTATCACAACTACCTAAGTTCACATGTGTTACAAGTCAAAAGATAAGATAACAACTAATGACAACTAACACCTTCTATAAATATTCCTAGGACCTAACTATTAAACTTAACATATAAATAGGTCCCCTAGTAATGAATTAACTAGGTACAAGACTTTATTTGCACCAACAATCACAACATCAAGTCACATAAGTAATTCAAATTTTCTCATTAGGAAACTAGCAGAAGTCAAGGCTCTAGTAGATGATGACGATTCTAGAGCTATATTGTTAAGTAGTTTTCCTTCAAAATATAATAATGTTATTTTTAAACTCAATCAAATGACTTCTCAAAAACATAGAAGATATGATTTCAACACTTTTGGAAGAAGAAAAGAGAATAAGTGCAAAAGATACAGAAATAAATTCTCAACAGGAGAATGCATTATACCCACAAAGCAATAATAAAAGGTTAGGTACAAACAAAGTAGAAATTAAATTTTTTTACCGTAATAAAAAAGGACACACAACTCGGCCTTGTAGAACTCAAGCTAGTGATGTTCTTAAAAGAAAACTCAAAGATCAATCAAATGAAACTTAGGTTGTATTGAAGACGAGGATGAGGATACACCAAATGATGCTTTTGTTGATATTACTAAGAATGGATTTGTATTTTTAGTCATCACATTAGAGGTTGGTGGCATCAGAGGATGGAGGAATTTCCAACATCTTAAATTAGCTTCTTGCTTTGAGAGGGTGCTTTGGACGAGAAGCATTTTTCTTTCTTTGTTGCATTCCTTTTTTGGTGCTAATAGGTTTCAAGAATACATATATTGTGAAGTTTATTTTTTGGAGATAAGTAAGGGATTTGGTGTTGAACTCAATATGGATTTTTGTCCAACGATTATACAAGACTTTGATCAAGAATTAAACCCTTATGAGGGTCATTAGATAACTTGATGGAGCTCTGTCGTAGCTCAATATGGATTGTTATCCAACAAGTTTACAAGACTTTGATCAAGAATTATACCCTTCCAAGGGTCATTAGACCACTGGATGAAGCTCTTTCATAGCTCAATATGGATTGTCAAGTCAAATAATTCAAGAATCAATGATTTAGAAGTTTGGAAAAATGGTAGTCCAAGAACTCAAGAATTCAGCTCAAAGTTATACCCTCTGAGGGTCATGAGGCAGCTTGATGGAGTTCTACCTGATTTAGGATGTGTTTCTTTAAAGGAAGAACTTCTCAAGAATGTACATTTATTTTTTAATCAACAACTTTTGTTATGTAAGCATTGAGGGTGGGTCCCTTGGCAAGGTGAGATCTAAGATTTAAATGGTGCATTTATAGAAACAATGTAATAAAGGGGGGATGTTACTAGTGTTATCTTTTATATTAAATTGTTTAAACTACCATTGGCTATGTCATTATGCTTCGAGTTATGATGTGGTCTTTGAGCCATTTCTCTTGTATAAATATTATCTTCAATTAATATATCAAGTTTTCCCGCTTCAATTCAACTCATTGAACACATTTAGTAGCAAGTTCATAGGTCACTTTTTAGTAGACTAAGAAAAATAAAAAAATAGTTCCATGATGAGCATCAAGCACCACACACCTTTTATGTTGATGACTAGTCTAGCCACAACTATAGAAAGAAAGACTGAAAGTACCTTACTACAAGCTTCCTCCACTTGAGTATGGGCCCTACACCATCATCTTGAAAGAGTGGAAGATAATGATTTTGAGGGGAATGTACCTCCTTTATCTTAAGTTGAATCCAATCAATACAAAACTCTTACACCATTACTTTACATTTCTAACTTGAATATTTCAAATCATAAATGAAAATCAATATACAATGTAGCATTCGAACCAAAATTGAATTAAATCATTGATGTTAGGATTAAAAAATCATGATGAGATATCTATAACATGTAGATTGTTAAAATTTAATCAAGTTAGTCCAAGGGGTTGAGTTTAGTTGGTTAAAGCATTGAATTCTCAATGTGGAGACCCAAGTTCAAATCCCGGAGGGACATCTATGTTGGAATTCTAAGTGGTGACTCTTGGTCTTCCTTAGTTGGCTTTGGTGGAAGAAGTTTCTAAATAAGTGGATTTCTAAGGTGTGACTCTTGGTCTTCCATGGGTTATTTCTAGTGTGGTTGCTCGAAAGGAGTTATTATGCGTTGTTCTCATGTTATTGCTCGTATGAACAAAATAATATTGTAAACGATTATCAATACAAAAAAAAGAGTTAATCAAATTCCTTTAAAAAAAAATAATTCATAAAAATACATATTGTTAATTTGTTTTCACACATTTTGTGCAACTACATATGCAATGGGAACCATTTCTCTTCAATAAAAGGCAACTAATGTAGGAGGATCTTAGTCACTCATTCATGCTACAAATCTAAGTGTTGTTCAATGACCTTTGCAGTTTTGTCGACATGTTCAACTCAACACCTATATTCCAAACTGCAAGTCCTAACTCAAGTTCATCTCTCTTTTGAACTGTTCATTTCCAAAGCAGATTGATGTTATTGAGCACAGCTTTGACAATTAAATGAAATAAATTAGCAGACGAGCAAACATATATTAATACATTGAAATCGTTGGAAATAAGTTTGTGAGATTTCCAAGCATTGTAAAAATGATAAGGATTTGTAATGAGCAAATCGAGTAATAAAAATATCAATTTGTCGATCTGTGTAGTACAAGTATAAAAGACAGTCCATGTGATCGAGACTGTACTTCTCAAGGAAACGCACATTTGTTTATGAAGTTTGAAAGTTTTATATTGTTTTGTTTAAAAATTCACTAAATTGTAAGATTCTCAAGATTGGTAATGTGTACGACAATATATCATCCCAATTAACAAGGAAGAAATATAAAATTAGTTTATTTTATTAAAAAGTATGATAGCTTTTTTCATACTTTTTATATATTCATTTATGAAATATTCTTACAAATCTTTTTCTTTGTGTCTTTTGATATAATCTTATGTTATTGCGAAAATATATCAGAACTTGGTATTTATCTCAACATTCTCTATTTAAGTTATCTATGAAATATTCATATCAATCTCCATCTCTATGCCTTTTCATATGATCTTACTTTATTGGAAAAAAATTATGAAAGTTTGGTACTTATCTCAACATTCTTTATTGAAAAGATATAGAACCAGAGAGAAAAAATATTTTTAAGTTAATTCATGGTAATTAATTAATTGTATACATAAACATAAATCAGTTTAAATTAAATAAGTATAAATTTGAAATAATAAATGTCAATTCGAGAAATTAAATGTGAAAATAATAGATATATTTATGTATATTGAAGAATTAAGTTTGATGTCATGTATAACTTAGTTGTCAAATTAGAAAAATGGGATAATCTTGATATGCTCACTACTTACAACTCTTTGCAAAATGTAAGATTCTTTATGTATTGATTTCACAAATATAGTTATATATTGTGGCATATGGGTCTAATCTCTAATAATTGATCATCAACTAGTGCAATGCAATCTTGTATGATCCTATTTGTTGAACTGTAAGGACTAACAATATTTTGAAATACATTAAAAAAATGTCAATTGAAAAGAGTCAAGTTATCAACCTCTTAATTGGAGCAACTTCATGGTCATGACAAATGTTCATAGGCAATAAGCAACAAAGAAAGTGATCTAAATGATAATTATGCAACAAGTATTGTTCCTTTTAGTGCATTAAGCCAAAAGATTCCTATTGATTACTTCTTGAATATCCAAAGATTTTGAATGATAATTGAATGAAAAATCAAACATCAATTAATACCTAAATGAATGTCTTTAAATCATAAGACATAACAAATCATCTCAGGTGTGGTCTCTACATCTGTTGCTTCTGAGGGTAGCTCTACTTTGGGGTTTCCTCCCTGTAACTTTTTGACCTTTCATAACCTAGTTTCATCCTAGATTTGATATTGATACTCATAAAGGGTTTCTTTCCTTTGTTTCCCTTCCAACCACATCAATTACTCTGACATCTTTTGGGATTCATCTCTCACAATCTCTTCCTTGTGATGAGTGTTCATAGGAATATTGTGTGGGGCTATTGTTGATGGTCTCCAAGCCTGAATCTTGGATTTTTTATACCCTGTTTTTCCCCCCTATGTTGGAATCAAATCTCATGCGTCTTGATGAGGATTCAACTCTATGTTTGAGGGTGGTAGTTTATGTTTCTTCTCCCTATTCTTGTGTTTCCATGTGTAAGGAGTCCTTTCCCTAGGTGGCTACTTAGGTTGAAAGGATTGGTTTTATACTTGATAGGAACCTTGGTGTGTCTTCTACTCCTTTGTGTGTATTGCATATTTGTAGTGATGGGCATGTCACCTCTATTGAGGTTCCCAAGTTTCCCTTTTTTCTCCTCTTGTGCAAGTCTTGGTGTTGTCCTTGCCTCCTATTCTTGATTCTCATAGGATTCTTGATGGTTTGGTGGACATATTTTTGATGGTTTGCAATTACCTCTTATTAGGAGACTATGGATTTCAGCCTAACATTGATATTTTCATTGTTGGGCATTAGGCGGGTGTACAAAGATGGAGGACAAAAAGTGGCCACCCCACTTTTAAAATTAAAAAAATCCATAACACGCTCACATTATGGATCAGAGTAACTAAGCCTCAAGATCGATCACTACAAGGCAATAACATGAGCACATTATAATGCACTATTGTTATTGCTTATTTAAGAATTTTTTTTTATTTCATTGTTTATTTTCTACTATTCAAAACTTCCTCTATGGTCTACAGTCCCTCCATAATGTGCTCGCATTCTAGGAAGATCAAAACTATGCCACATCTTTTCCAATTCTTCATCAAAATGCTACCATGTGACATTGAGGAGGTCAAAGGAGTAAGTTATTGTCGATTTTTGTGTGAATTTGGTATTAAATAGGTGGATTGAATCTATTTTTTGATGTAAATTTATTTAATTTTTATCCAAATTGTTAATGCACCCCCAAATCCTCCTTAAAATCCTAATTCACCTAATGCTCAAATCCATGCTGAAGAACAAAATCAACAAATACCTCCTATAATTCTTCATCATGCTCTAAGAACACAAGAAAATTTAATGGGGAAAATTGAAAATAACAAAAAAAAATTGAGTTAATTGTACAAGGTTGAGAGATCCTTCAGGAACAACCTCTCATAGAAGCACCCTTGCTCAATCACTTCAATCCATAATATCTCATGTATATTAAACTATCAAGCAAATAAATAGTTGGAATGAGAAGAGACAAGAGCTTAGATAAATTTATGTGGAAAAATTATCATAAGAATAAGTTAAAGATGAAAATTTTCAAAATTTGACTTAGGGGCATTATTCATGAACTTCAGAACAAATCAAACCTTAGATCCCACATGAAAGAGGTTCCCTATCTATTGGTGCAACCACCAAAAGATAAAGAACCATTTTTGGGAAAAGTGGTGGATGGTTTTTTACCATCCTCCATGCAACAACTATGAGGTACCACAATATTTTTTGAGGAAAATCCATTGTGATTTTTTCCTTAATAAATTCCAAAACTATTTTGACATGCAAGATTTCCAGGGTAGAGGTGGGGGCTTCACACATGATAGAGTGTTAGGGACACATATTGACACAAAACGACCAGCGAGACCACTCACTAGACCGACGTATGATCACGTGGCTATCATGTTTGTTGTGAAGGAGAGTGTTGATGTGGATACCTTGCAGTTGATTAGTTGCCTCAAATAGATCCTCACACAACATAGTAGGCCTCTAACATAGGGTAAGGTAGGCGAGTCTTTGAGGAGTCAAGTTCCACCTATTTTATGTCAAGCTTGTGGGTCACTCTATGTTTATGATCTTGAGGATAGTCAAGGTACATGTGCCCAATGTACATTTGTAGTTCATGAGATGGTGATGAGAAATTCCTAGATGGTGATGATAGATGCCCGCTTGAGTGATACATTCAGCTTTGATAGTTAGTTAGATGTTAGAAAGTTCATTTAATTAAATATATTATATTTCATTTTTTAAATCCAAGATTAGCTAAATTTGTTGACTGATTACAACAAAATTTCATCATTATAGTCTTCACCCTATTTTCAATGGTCCTCCACCTCTCTATTACATGCTAACATCTACTACAAAGATATGCAACTAGTAAAGAATTATAAATATTACATGTGAATAGTTGAATGTTATATGAATGATATCTTTATCTCATTTTGGATGTTTAATATGTTAATCTTGGACCTTTGACGACAACATCTAGCAATGGTGGTGGTCATTGAAGTTTCACTTAGGCAATACAAAGTATTTTTAATTTTAAAATAAATAAATATAGTTTGTAATTGAATAATGCTTAATGAGTTTAATGTTCTAGATATTTTGTACGTATTCTTTGTACTTTTTAATTAATTTTATTTTAGGTTGCTATGTACTTCATAATCTATGAATTTTAATTTTTCATGTTGTTGACCTCCAAGAATATAGGCTAGTGGCATCAATTAATTTTCCACCTTCAGTATACCTCTTTAATGTATTACCTCTTGGGACCTCCATCAACCAAACCTAACTATTATATGTGATTATGTTATTTATAACGCTTCATCAAAACTCGTAATTAATGGAATAATGTTGTTTTGTTTTTAGATGATGCAAGTAGATACTTCTCCTGATATTGATAGGATAGTGGAGCATTGTGTCAGTGTAGAAATAATGAGTTAGATGCCTTTGACAAAGGTATGAGGTAAATTAGTAAAGTTCACATTATATTCATTATTTTATCTCTTTATTATTGAAAAATCAAATGCTTTTTCATTTGTAGTTTAATTTCTATTTGGATGGTTGGTATAGGGCTTCACAATGCCAAAGAATGAGCATGTCATTGGTGTGGATTAGCATAGAGATTATTTGGTTGTGGTAAGGGATTATTTTGTTATATTTTATTTTAGAGTGTTTTTTCTATATATTAATGTCTATACTTTTTTTTGTAATAGGTGGTGCTCCATGAATATTTAAATAAGAGGTCAAGTGAATGAATTCAAAGAAGACCACCATCATATGTATCTCCATCCCCCAACAATCAAAGGAAGCTCATGATCTATTTCCTTCACCTAGACGGAAATGACTATTTATTAGGATTTATTTGTATACGTATATGGCATTTTTGAACATATATTTTGTATTGCATATATATGCGACATTGTATGCCCATATGGAATTATTATAATCCTATATGGACTTTTTTTTATATATATTTTATACTGATATCGACATATATTGATGTATGCCTATATGGATATTTGGTTAATACATATATTTTTTTTATCAATGGTGTCCATATTTGCATTATAAATTATTAATGTTATTGCAATCTATTCTTACAAAAATGTTCCTATATTATTTCCTTACAATAAACTAAGTGCTTGAAAACATGCTAAGATGTTTATCTCAAGCAGGTAATGAAAAAACAAGTAATACTTTTAGATTTCAAGTTTTTGATAATAATATGTTGCATCCATTATACAATGAGAAGATTCAACATATATTTGTAGATGGTTTACTGCAAATATTTAAAATCCAAGTGTATTTCATGCTTGATAACTTCTTTTTTAGATTTATGTATTATTGTTTGTAAGCATTATCACACTTTATTGAATAATATACTTTTATATCCATTCATTCCTAATATTTTGTTGTATTGATAAAATGAAGACAATGAAGATGCGATTATTTTTATCATGATGTACCTTTACCTTTTTTAGTTTCCCATTGGTATTTTATGTTTGGCCTTTTAAATATTAAATCTTTATGGTGATCTTCACACTCATTTCACCTATATTTGATTTCATAAATCTCTTCCTTAGGTTGGGGATGCTTTTGGTTTTAATTTTTTCCTTTTCTATTTACATATTCTTTATGCCTATGCTTTACTTATATTTTATTGAGCCTTTTTTTTTCAATTGACTTACCTACTTATCTTTCTTTTCTATATTTTACCATTTTCCTCTTATTAATTTATTATTTTTATCATCTTGCTTATATATGTTAACTTTTTTACTTCTTATCATGCTTTTATATATATGCCCATTCCTTAGTATTTGACCATTGTTCATTACCTATTGATCTTTTATTTCTATATCATGATTCTTGGATCTTATATTGAGATATATTGTTTATAAAGTTACTTATTGAGCCTACATTTCCCTACTACAATCCTAAATCTTTCATTTTGATCTTAAATTACCATATCATTCTTCTAGATCATACCATTTATGCCATTTGCACTACTTTTGTCAAACCATTAGAATCTATCCTTACATTTGGGGTATCATTCATTTTATCTTCTATATTGAGCTTACATTGCATTATTTATCCTTACATTTTCGGTATCATGCCTTTCAAATATTGAGCTTACATTGCATTATTTATCCTTACATCAAGGGAATTATATCTTTTCATTCCTAATATTAAGAACCTATTTATTACCTATATTTGTTGGTTAATTATTATCTTTCCTACACCTCTATGTGTTTGTGGTCTTCAATTCCATATTGGTGGTATATGTTATCGAATCAAGCATTAATCAATGCTCAAAAACAAGTAGGAAAACAAGTTTCCTCTTCGACAACCATACCTTATATTCCCACATTCATACCTCCAATCACAACATCAACAATACAATATAAAAATGCTATAAATCCAAGCTTAGGTATTCCTAGTGGGAATCCCTATAGTTTTTCCACTTCACCCATAACATCACCATCACATCTTATAAACATGCAAAGAAAAAACCCACAAGTTATACATACTAATTCACCATATTCAACAAATTCTTAAAACATGTCAACGAATGATCCAGTGAGAAATCAACTTTTGTAGCATGTCATCACTTCAACAACAGAATTTCAACCTTGAATAAAAATCAAAACAATGGTAAACCTCCATAATACCTTACATGTAACCCATTGTCATTTTTTATCCTCAAAACACCCATACCTCAAAACATTGAAATACCTCGACTTAAAAAGTACAATGGTAAGGAAGATCATAGCAACCATACATTGTCATCTTTTGCCACATTATGTAATGACTTCATTTTTCAATATGAGATCTTAGCAAAACAATTTCCTAAAACATTGAAAGGAATGGCCTTGGAATGGTTTTCTCATTGCCAAACAAATCAATAACTTCTTTCACACAACTTGTTATTGCTTTTCTGCAACATTTTCAAGAAAACAATGGTCCTCAAGTGACATTAACAGGCTTAGTAAATTATAAAGAAGAACCTAAGGAAAAGATAATAGAATTTATAGAACAATACCAATCACTTTACTCAAAAATCTCCAATAGTCTTCTTGATGTTGACATTCAATGCATGTTTATAGGAAACATGCAACCTAGTATTCAAGATAAGATATTGTTGATGAAGTCTCCATCTTTTACACACTTGTGTATAGATTTGTGTGATTATCAAATATCTATTACTTAATATTAAGGTACACCTTCATTGGCTCCTATTGATCAATTTGAAGTTGTGCTTCAACAAAATTATAAGTCATTTAAAAAGAAAAAGAAAATCTTAATTTAGATAAACACTCCTCAAACTATCAATAACATTTTAACACAAGTTGTTGCCATAAACACAAATCCCTATCAATTTAGGAAAATAGATAGGAAATTTTCACAATTTCTTGAATCTCTTCATGTGATACTATTATAATTGCTAAATAATAATTTGATTCAGCTCCCTTTGAATAGGTTTGTTCATATATGTAAACCTTTACCACCAAAAATTAATACAAAATCACTTTTTAAATATCATTGTACACCTCGACACGATACAAAATGATGTATGCATTTATTAAGGACTAAATGAAAGAACTCATAAAATCTAATAGAATCCAATTGGAAAGTGTTAATGACAAAGGAAATAGAAATAGTTTCACCACCTAAACAAAAATTGCAAATATATACAAACGCATTACCAAGTCATTCATCCAACTTTGTGCAATGTAGTGATAATGATGAAGAAGATGATGATTTATATAAAATTGTCAATAGGACATAAGTTCAACCTAGTAAGGGTTGAACTACTTTGTTGCCTAACATTTCTTTTACACATATAGATGCATCCATGAACGCACCCGATGACACTCTCTATATTACTAGTCAAATTCATGCTAAAACCACAAGGTGGATACTAATTGATCTCGTGTATCTAAAGAATGTGATCACTATGGAATTTTTATTTTTGCATGAAATTTACAAAGATAATTATGAACATTAAAAATCATGGTTAAAAAATCATGATGGTTCGATAACTCTTGCAGTCCAACTTGGACCTAAATAATTATATGTTTTATTTACCATAATTTTGATGTCAAACCAATTTTATTTGAAGTTATGCTATCCATGGCTACACTCAATGAGTGTGATCCCATAGTCTATCCACAAGTGCATGGTGCCAACCTATTGAACTTTTTAAGCCTTGTGATGATCATTTTCATATTATATCAAAATTTTAAAGCTAAGCATATAGTCGAGTTACCCCTAAGTAATATACCACCTAAGATTCCTTGATCTAGTGAGACTTTGATGGATATTAATCCTACCCCATATGTAGTGGATGAACCTAAGTATAAAATGTGTATCCACCCTGGTCAACCTTGCATGTATATTGCCATTAGACATCTTCTTTCCTATAAAAGACCAAGTTATAATCATATAATTAACTTTGTGCCTCTGAAAGAAAAAAAAAAATTATACCTAAGAAAAATTGGGTCTCCCAACTTATGGTGGTACCTTCAGTTCCTCCTCCAAGGGAATAAAAGAGACGTCTGTTGGGGAACACCTCCATTACCCCTTTAGAAGTTGAAATTTGTGCAAGAATAAATAGAAGTGTAAAAGACCATAAACGAAGATGTTGTGCCTTAGCTCATCAACTTGATAAAAATTGTGAAATGTTATCTAATGATCATCCATCTATCCAATCTAACTCTAATGAGTTACTTATCGCCAATCCATCCTTGTGATGACCTGACTAACCCTACTACCCTCACCAAACCATGGAATTTAATCTTACCTATCCGAACCTAAGAAAAGAATGAAAGAAGAACATATGAATGATATTACTCATAATCATGATAATAAAAAATATATTGTGATAAATTTAGATAGTGAAGAAGAAGATAAGATAAAAGAACAAAAAGAAGATCATAATTAAGTAGCTCTTATCTTCTCTAAATCAATGAACTTAATTATGGGTAGCAATGAAGATCCTCCCAATGAGAGTGACTCACCCTGTGTTGAACTTGGTGATACTCATATGACACTTGTTGTAGTCCCTTTAGTATACTTTTTGCATTCCATTTATGATGAGAAAGATTGGGATTCAAACGATTTCCTTTATATCATCTCGCATGTGTATTACCCCTTGTTTATGTAAATTTATGTGTTTTATTGCACATGATCCGATCCCTCATGTTGTGTTGATTGGTTTGTATTTATGTTTTTAAGTTTTTTTTGGATAATCCTTGTTCTCATTGGCACAAGGATACAAAGAAAATGAATCTATCATGGCACTCATCTATTTGTATCTATATTCTTCTACATTGTAAACATTGTTGTCTTGTGTTTTCCTTTTTGGGTTTGATGCAAGGCACTAAAACATTTAGGTATCTTCTATGTTGACCCAAAATGGTTTGCTATATTGTCTTCATGTTTCATCCCTCCATTGTGATCTTTTTTCCATGAGTATATGGGAAATGATGTAGATTCCAATCATATTATATTATATATTATCTATTATCTATATTGACCCTATATTCATGGATCCATTACGTGCTATATGTTGTATCCTTATGTGGTTTTGTTTTGGGAGCAACCACTCATCATAAGTTAGCTTTATTGGGAACACATAATTGCCATAGGTCTTTCCAATAAGCTCTCATGGCCTTTGTATGTTGCATATACTATTTTACTCTATCTTAAAGGAAATTACCCACACTTGGTGTTAGTAATTATATAAATGTGGGGGCATATATTCCATTATGTGCTTCAATTTGTTCACATGTGTTGAACATGGTGATGCATTTACTAGGAATATGATAATTTTTGTAGCACCTTATAGAAAATTATTGGGATTATAATTCTTGACCTATGGTTGACATGGGATCACACCTAGCGAATATTAGACATCACTAGCCCTTGTGTGATTCTCATTTTCTACCTTTGTTGAAACTCACCTAGTGTATATTAAACTTCACTAGCCTGTGACATTTTGGTTCATGGGTCACCTGGAAAATATCAGACTTTATTAGCTTGTGACTCATGAGCTCCCTGAGTATGGAGTCTTAGTAATATTTGTGGATTTTGCTAGTTTATGATTGGCATACCCCCTTTAGCATGTTTGCATCGTGTTTGCATCATTTTTGCATCATTTTTGCATTGTTTTTGCATTATTTTTGTATTGTGTTAAGTTTACATTATGTGATTTTATGTGTCTTCAATATATATGTTGTGTTTTCCACACTACATTACACTTCATATAAGGGTAAGTGCACCAATCTGTGACACAATTTTGATGCCAAATTGTAAAAAAAACCCGTAATAGGCCATATTGTGCTCGCCAAATTTGAAAAGTGGCACATTTGGCGAGCACCAAATGGTTTTAATTTTGCAATGAGTGAACAAGTGTGAATTCTCTTTCTTTTTGCAATGAATTTGGGAATGCATTTTTCTAAACTCTTTTATTTTCGCTTTCTCTTCCAAGGAAACTATATACATGAAATAAAAATTTAAGTATAAGTTTACATTTACATATGGACATTTAATTTCTTATACTTTAATTTAATTTACATGTATATAGGCAAGATGTTTGAGAGTGGTTTCAGATCTCTAGGAATTATAATGAAAATTCTAGTTTTTGGAAGATCTTACAAATTTCAGACTTAGTCAAATGTCAGTAATTAGGAATTCAAATTTCAGTAATTAGGAGGTCAAATTTTAGTAGTCAAAAAGTTGTATCAACTTTATCTCTCCTCTCTACTCTCTATCTCCCCACTCCTTCTCTCTCTCTCTCCCTTGCTCTCTCTATCTCCCCTCTCTCTCTCTCTCACACCCCTCTATCTCCTCCCTATATTTTCCTCCCCTCCTCCCCTCTCTCTCTCTTTACCTACCTCTCCCTCCATCACTTTGTATCTCACTTATGTCTCCATCTCTACTCTCTATCTCTCCTCTCCCTACCTCTACCTACATCTCTCTATCTCACACTCTTTATCCCTCTCTTCCCCCACTTTCTCTTTAACTCTCTCATCTCTATCTCATAATTCTCTCTCCCTCCCTCTCACTCTCCCCTCTCTATCTCACCACTCTCTCTATCTCTCTCTCTCACACATACAAACCTCTATCTCCCTCGCTAACACTCCCTCCATCCATTCTTCCCTCTCTACTTCTCTCTATCTCTACTCTCCCTCCCTCTCTTGACCTCACCCTCCCTCCACTTCTTTCTATCTCTCCTCCCAATGTCTCTCACTATTTTCAATCCCTGCCTCCCCCTCTTTCTCTCTCAATCAATCTTTTTCTCTATCTTACCATTCTCTCTATCTCCCTACCTCTCCCTCCCCTCTGTACTCTTTATCTCTCCTCTTGCTTTCCCTCTTTATACATACCTCTCCCTCCATCACTCTCTCTCTCCATCCCTCTCTATCTCACTTATGCCTCCTTCCCTACCTCTTTCCCTCTCTACTCTCTATCTCTCCTCTACCTACCTCTCTCTATCTCTCCATCCCTCTCTTTCTCTCTCACTCTCTCCTTTCTATCTCACCATTATCTCTATATCTACCTATCACCCCCTCCTCTCTAAATCACCATTCCCTCTCTCCCAATTTTCCTCCTTCCCTCTCACTCCCTCCTCTCTAAATCACCATTCTCTCTCTATCCCACTTTCCCTCATTCCCTCTCTATGTCTCACTTATCTCTTTCTACCTCTCCCTCCATCCAACCTCCCTCTCTCTCTTTATCTCTATTTCTAATTCTCTTCTTACCTCTCTACTCTCTATCTCACCACTCTCTCCATCTCACTCTCCCTCTTTCCCTCTCTCCCTCCTATCCATACCTCTCTACCTACCTCTCACTCCACTACCTACCACTCTCTCCCTCACCCATCTTTCTCTCTTACTCTCTCCTTCCCTCTCTACTCTATATATCCCCCCCTTCCCTCTCTAATCTATTTCTCTCTCTCCCCCTTCCTCTATCCCCTCATTTTCTCTCCTCTCACTCTCTCTCCCTCTCACACACACTCACCTCTATGTCCTCCTTTTGTCTCCCACCATCCCTCCACTCTCCATGTCTCTCTATCTATCATCTCTCTCTACATCTCCTTCCCTATATATTTATCTTTATCTCCCCTCTCCCTCCATCACTCTATATCTCAATCATGTCTCCACTCTCTCTCTCTCTCTCGCACACACACCTCTATATCCTCCCTACTTGTCCCTCCCTCCCCTCTCTAATTCTCTCTATCTCTCCTCTCTCTACATATCCTACCCTCTCTACCTATATTTATCTCTCCTATCCCTTTTTTTACCTACCTCTCCCTTCATCACTTTGTATCTCACCTATGTTCCCCTACCTACCTAGGGTTGAGGTATTAAGGGTCAAGGGTTGATAATTGAGGGTTGAGGGTTTAATTTATAGGGTAGAGGGTTTAAGGGTCAAGGGATTAACAGTTGAGGGTTGAGGGATTAGGGTATAGAGTTTACTTGGGTTTAAGGGTTTAAGGGTTGAGGGTATAGAGTTTATGGTAGAGGGTATAGGGTTTAGGGTAGAGGGTATCAGGGTGAGGGTTAAGTGTTTAAGGGGTTAAGGGTTGAGGGTATAGGGTTGAGGGATTAGGGTAGAGAGGGAGGGAGAGATGGAGGGAGAAGTGAGATAGAGAGAAGGAGAGAAGAGGAGAGAGGGATAGAAATATACGAGAGATGAGGATCTAATGTATATAATAGAGGGTTGAGAATTGAGGGTATATGATTGATGGTTTAGGGTATTGGGTTGAGGGTATAGGGTAGAGGGTAGAGGGTATAGGCTTGATGGTAAAGGGTAGAAGGTTTAAGGGTTTAGGGTTGAGGGTAGAGGGTTTAGGGTATAGGTTTAAGGGTATATGGTTGAAGGATTAGTGTTGAGGGTCTAATGTATAAGGTAGAGGGTATAAGGGTTTAGGGTTTAGGGTTTAAGGGTTGAGGATTAAGGGATTAAGGGTTGAGGGTTGAGGATTGAGGGTTAAGGGTTTAATGGTTTAGGGTTTAAGGGTTGAGGGTCAAGAGTTTAATGATGAGGGTAGATGGTTTAGGGTATAGGTTTTATGGATTAGGGTTGAAGGTCCAACATATAGGGTTACAAGGTATAGGGGTTGAGGTTTTAGGGTTAAGGGTTTAGGATTGAAGGCAGTGGGTTGAGGGATTAGGGCAAAGAGTTTAATTAGTTTTAAGGGTTTAAGGGTTGATGGATTAGGGTTTAGGGTATTGGGTTGAGGGTAGAGGGTAGAGAGTTTAGAGGTTTAGGATTTAAGGGTTGAGGGTATAGGGTTGAGGGATTAGGGAGGAGAATGTGGGATGGAGGGAGGGAGAGATGGAGGGAAAGTCTCGAGAGAGAGAGGGATGAAGTAGGAGAGAGATAGAGGTTAGACGGTTAAGGGTAGAGGGTAGAGGGTTTAAGGGTTTAGGGTTTAAGGGTTAAGGGTTTAAGGGAGAGGGGAGAGGGGAGAGAGATAGAGGTTAGACAGTTAAGGGTAGAGGGTTTAAGGGTTAAGGGTTTAGGGGAGAGGGGAGAGGGGAGAGAAATAGAGGGAGTGAGTGAGTGAGAGAGAGAGACTTGAGAGGGAGAGGGGGTAGGAGGGAGAGTCTTGAGAGAGAGAGAGGGAGGGAGTGGGAGAGAGATATTGGGTAGAGGGTTAAGGGTAGATGGTTAAGGGTTGAGGGTAGTAGGTTTAAGGGTTTAAGGGTTAAGGGTAGAGGGGAGATACATAGAAGGAGTGAGTGAGTGAGAGAGACTTGAGAGAGGGAGAGGGGGTATGAGGGAGAGAATTGAGAGAGAGAGGGAGTGGGAGAGAGATAAAGTGTAGAGGGTTTTAATTTTTTAGGGTTTAGGGTTAAGGGTAGAGAGGGAAAGAAGGTAGAGATATTGAGAGAGAGAGAGAGAGAGAGGTAGAG